>JASAUF010000586.1:4250000-4776324 GCA_030180095.1 Magnolia changhungtana | reverse complement strand
CTCTCTCTCATCTCCATTTCTTCAAAGAGAGAAAAAACTTTTACACTAACAAATTGCGATGGTTGATACAGAGACGCTAAGAAATTGTACGACTAGCATACAAGTAACTCAAATTAAACCACCTAAAATTGTGAGCTGCAAAATTTATTATTATTATTTTTTTTAATGAAGGTAACAAAACATTATCAAGAGAGCCCAATAAAACTAAGAGAGGAGAGAAAGAGAGAGAGAAAATTAAAAAAAACTTACAGCTCAAACAAGATTACAAGCATCCACGGCATTAAAGCCAAAAACCCATTCGACCACATGAAACTTGACCTTTCTTACAACCTCTCCCACTGAACCGCTTTTATCACGTGAACAATGAGTATTTTGTTCCCCCCAAATGGCCCAAAGAGCTTCCTTGAAGACTAGCCACCAAACAACATTTCCATCCTTTCCAACTCCACCATGCCATGCCGGGAGAAAATCCTTGATAGATCCTAACCAGTGTTCTAAATAGCACATAACATATTGTGTACCCTTCAGCCCTCTATAGCATGTAGCGTAAGCTATGTCACGTGTAGCATAAGCTACACAAAACTTCTAGTTTTTAATTAAAATTTTGGAAAAATATGATAAATAGTTAGAATAAATATTTAAAAAAGCAAAACATAAATATAAAAATTGCCTTAAAAAATGCTTTACTTTTCAAGTAAAAGAATGCCAATCCACTTATTTTTAAACCAAATTAAATCACTATCACATCAACAACTTTCTAAGCAAATTATGCTAATTAATGATGTCTAATTGAAACCACCAGTCACAACTCATAGGTATAAATTATATTATAAAATTCCCCAAATTCTCAAATTTCAAACCACTTCTAAACAATGTGTCATATTTACCATTACGGGGTTGTAAAAGCCGTTACGTTAAGGTTATGGTGGAAACCGTTACATTTTACAGGTCTATAACAACCATTATGGATAAAATTGACCCATAACTCTCGTAAACGCCGTAGCGGCTACAGGTTTTTTGGGGTTTTTCTCAATTTCAAAAAGTAATAATAAATAAATAGAGAGAGAGAGAGAGAGAGAGAGAGAGATTGTAATAGCCCTTATGACCCGTATCGTAAAGGTAACGATGATGGTCATTACAAGTAGCCAATGTTGTCAAATTGCATATATATATATATATTGAAAATTAAAATTAAAAAAAAAAAAAAAAACAAAAAACAAAAACTAAAGGAAAAAAATTAAATGATAATAATAAGAAATTAGGAGAAACTTCCCTAAGTGATTAGATGACTAATTTTACATATCTCAAATTCATTTAAAAGAAATAAAATCAATTAAACTCTGAATGAAGTACATCAACATTCAACAATATATTTAACAAAGCAATCAACAAGCTATTTAATATACAAATACAATTTACAAGTTCCACCTTAATGTTTATACATTACTTACAAAATAATACTAATAGCTTGTTGGGCCCATGTTTATACATTTTTCACGTGCCGATCCGAATGCAATATCTTCAAGTTGGGCCCATGTCAGATTGTCCCCAGCAAAGACTATGTCCTCCATCTATACAAGCCACTCATTATCTGCATCCATATCATCTAAGCATATAGGATCATAGAAACTATGCTTTTCTCACCTAGACTAGAATCGTTCTCATAGCTTCTGGTTATATTGAATGAAAACCAAGTTGTTGAGCTTCTTTTGTTCAAGAAAATTACTTTTTTGGTGTGAATCTACATAAAAGATAGTGCATTAGCCTACTTAGACTTAGACTTAATTATAACTTTTAACTCCCTAACTCTAACATTTTCCAAACTTACCGCCTCAAATGTGCTCCAGTTGCGCTAGCAACCGCATGTGAGTCCAAGAATCCTCATTGCTAGCTTCTTTAAACCTGAATCTTTCCTGTTCGGGACCACTCCATAGTCAACCCACCAGTCAGTTGAGAAAAACAGTTTAAACAGGTTAGACTTTGTAAATTAGATTGTAAAAAAATATTTGTAAGAGTCTAAGATGTTCATACTTGGCAATTTCATTGTCCTATGCTTGATTACTATCTCTTTAGAATATATCCTCACTCTTCGTATAGAAGTCTAGTAGAGCTGAAATTCTGCCCTGTTTTTTTTTATATTTGGAACCATTTTTTCCAACACGTTAAGAAATCCAACCATATGTGTCATTTTTTCTTTTATCGAATTGGGGGAAGCGAATAATACAGCTGAATTAAAGATGTAAGCATTCGAATACAATAGAGATGACATTTGGTTGCCCCATTTTCTATCTATAATATCTAAAATGGACCTGTAACTATGCTTCTATAGTTAAAATGGTCCGTGATTTTATTTCTCGCCCTCTCCATCACATATATGTAACCCATTGGTGGCTTCACATCCCTATCAACCAATCGCAACACAATGACCAAGGGTTCATACGCTTTTAGTGCCTTTATTACTTGCGTCCAAAAATAATGCGAAAGGATGGTGTGTTGGACTAGCTTCCCTTCAATCGTCTTTGACCAAGGCCGATTAGTCCAATCAATACAAATCTTCTAAATTTGGATTTTTTTTAATGCAATCTTTATAGTGTTAAGAAAGTTGTAGCGAAACGGGTAACAACTAGATGTAGCAACTTATACCCAATGTATTTTCTCATTTGATGGAGAAGGGCATGTTTGTACATAAAAATCATGAGTCTTCTAACCCTCGTAATCACTTTTAAATATAACCTACCTATGTCTTCTAGTATAAGATCAACACAAGGGTCGCACACGGGGTTCAAAATAAACGGCATCTCTTCTCCATAAGAAGATGATGGGCAACTACATATGAGGTTGCGTTGTCTGTGATTACCTAGACAACATATTCTTTTACTACTTCCTCAACTACACTATCTAGTAATTTAAATAAATAATCTGTCATATGAAGATGGCCCAATGCATCCACAGACTTTAAGAACATCGTCTCAGTTAGACAATTCACCAAAAAGTTTATTAGCGTCTAACTGTATTTATCGGTCTATCCGTCAGCCATGAGTGTACAACCATAGGTTTTCCACGGTTCCTTATATTTGACTATGAAACTTCATGTATAATCAACCTCAGCTTTGAGGCATGTCTCCCTCACTTCATAATATAGAGGAGGCTTAAACCCAGGTCCAAATTGACCTATTGCATCAACCATAACCTTGAAACTTTTCAACTTGATAGTGTTGAAAGCAACATCGGCTTGGTATAGCCACTTAGCGATATATTAAATCGTATTTTTCTTATCTTTTTGCTTGTATCGATTTTCTATTGTGGTTTGAGCGGGTCCATTACCCCAACCACTTAGGGAAATGGTTGTGAAGGTTTGTTATGGAAGAAGGAAGAATGTGGAGGGAAGTAATAGCTAGCAAGTATGAGACTTAGGGTTACAGGGCATCCGGCTTGCTTCGGCCCTTAATAAAATTCTAAATTTTCACACACACACACACACACACACACACACACACACACACACACACACACACACAACACACACACACACACACACAAAATGAACAGCATTGTGGATGGTGCAGGCACCAAAATTCTCTAAGAAGGAAAAAATCCAAACCTTTCAATCATTGTCCCAAAAAAAAATTAAAAAAAAAACAGAACGATTCAATAGCTAAAATCTTCTCATCTTAAAGATTCTCAGTGCACATGGCCCATTATATCAATGCCTAGGATCACTGAACAATAGGTCCTACTTCCAAAAAACTGAAAACCTGAGCAAAGTATACATTTAAAAAAAAAAAAAAAAAAAAAAAAAAAAACACAAAAAACAAAAAACAAAAAACAAAAAACAAAATAAAATAACTGACATTTCAGATTTTCCATGAGCTTTTGGAATGTTCATGACTTCCCATTGATTTCCTGTGTGGGTTTCTCTTCATATGAAATCAGATACAAGTGGAAAGTCTAAAACTCTGAGAGAGAGAAATCAAAATTTTCATAATCAAGAGCAGAAGAGTGCCTCTAAAAGATGTGCACTTTGAAAATAAAACCAGATTTCTTTTTCCTTTGAATGGTGTTTGAAAAATCAAATCAAATCCATTCTATTCATTGTTTGTTTGTTTCTTTCTTTCTTTTCCCTGTTCTGTCAGAAGAATGAAGCCCACACCATACTCTCCAGATAATTTTATTTTTTACTTTTATTTTTTTTAAAACTCATTTTCCTCAAAAGAGTCTCTACTATAATAAAAATCAAAAACAGAAATCATAAAATCCCAGGAAAGGGAAGGAGATTGTGTACAATTCTGGACCCAAGAATATCATCAGTTTCACAGGTTCTTAGTCTGTACAAGATGAGCCCATGGTTAAGTGATCCAAACCGTTGATATCATCATCTCCACCTTGGATAGCCCAGTCACCAAAAATTTTTCCAAACTTCCAATCAGTGCAGAAAAATATACAGTTAAGAAAGAAAGATTCGATAGCTGCAATCTTCCCATCATGGCGATTTTCAGTGCATGGGGCATCCATGGCGAGGCCCATCACATCAAATGGTTAATGTCATTGAAAAATAGGCCCTACTCTAGAAAAACTGAGAATCTAACCAAAATGTACATAAACAACCTCTGAAACTTAAGATTTTCCACAGAATTTTGGAAGACTCGTGATTACCCATTGATTTTCCTTTATGGGTATTTCTTCATATGAAATCAGAAGCAAATGGAAGTATAAAAATCTGAGAACGAATGAAGAAAAAAATAATTAAAATTTTCACTGTCAAAGAGCAGAAAGAATTCCACTAGAAGCCGTTGATTTTATTTTTTTCTTTTATTGTCTTTGGCCTCTGAAAATAAAAACACGATTGAATTGTTCTTCCTATGGAAAATGAAATAAAATCCCTTCTGTTCATAATTTCTCTCTTTTACTTCTGTTCCGTGGGAAGAATCAAGCCCACGTGCTCTCCAGAGTTTCAAATAACTCATTTTCCTCAAAAGAATTTATCTACTATAATCAAAAACCAAAATAGAGATCATAAAATTCCAGGAAAGGGAAGAAGATCCTATACAATGCTCGACCCAAGAATATCTTCAGTTTCTCAGGTTCTCAGTCTGCAGAAGGAGAGCCCATGGTTTGGTGATCCAAACCGTTGATCATGACCCCCACTGCATATAGTCCAGGCACGAAAAAAAATTCTAATCTTTCAATCGGTATCCAGAATATATTCGATAGCTACGATCATCCCCTCTTGGAGAATTTCAGTTCATGGGGCATCTATGGCGGGGTCCATCGCATCAACGGTTAGGATCACTGAAAAATAGGCCGCTCTTGTGCAAAACTGAGAACCCAAGCAAATTGTACATAAACAACCTCTGAAATTTCAGATTTTCCACTGGATTTAAGAAGAATCGTGACTTCCCTTTGATTTTTCCTTTGTGGGTTCCTCTTCATATAAAATCAGAAGCAAATGGAAGTATGGAAATCTGAGAATGAAAGAAGAAAAGATATTATTCACAATCAAAGAGCAGAAAGAATACCTCTAGAAGCAGTTGATTTTTTTCTTCTTCTTCTTTTTTTTCTTTTTTTTCTTTTATTGTCTTATTCCCGTTTTCTTCCTTCGAGGAGTGTTTGGGCAATTAAATCGAATACACCGTGTTCATGATTTCTTCTTCTTCTTTTTTTAATCGTAGAGATGATTGAAAGCAAGAGGCAGGTTGGGTTTTTCCTGAGAAGAATCAGCTCGCTTTCCAATGCGCACTCGCTTAACTTGGACGCGGATTCGCTGTTACCTGGGAACACGTTAATGGGTGTTACCCTAACTGTATGTGGCCCACCTTAACTGTATGTGGCCTACCTTGATGTATTTTTTATATATCCATGCCGTCCGTATGATTTAGAATATAATTTTATGACGTGATACTAAAAATTAAGAAGACCCAAATCTAATCTACAAAATACCACTAGAAACCGTGATGAATGACCATTAAAAACTTTTTTTGTGGGCCACAAATTTTTTGGATCGATCTGATATTTGTATTTATTTTCCATTCATCTAGATATACTTGAAATTATTAACAGGTTGGATTGAAATTAAAAATTATCAAAACCCTATGATAGCCCTTTGGAATTTTTAATGGTGAAGCACTCAATTACCACTATTTCCTGTGGTCTGGTCCACCTGAGATTTGGGTATGCTTAAGTTTTGGAAACCCGAACCAAAAAGTACTGAAGAAACGGATGGACGGCGTGGATACGAAACAAATCATAAAGGTGGGCCCAACGGTAGGGGTAATAGCGAAAGCGGATTAAGTGGTGTAACACACACCAGCTGTATATTTGGTGTATTGACGTCACCAAGTTCTGTGGGTGGCATTATAAGGTATGCGTTATATCCAAACCGTCCATTTATTTGGTGAGCTCGTCCTATGCCTTGAAACAGAAAATATGGCAGATAAAAAGATAAGTGAATCACACTGAAAAAAGAGGTGGGAGATTGAATGTTGTCACAGAAGTTTTGGGTCAATATGATATTTGTTTTTACTCTTAATCCAGGTCTCGTTACCTTAGAAACAGAGTGGATAGAAAATAAATATTACGGTCGGCCCTTATGAATGTTTTAATGTTTTAAAATAATATCTGCAGATGGATTACCGGTATTGAGGCCATGATATCCTTTGAACCGATGGTACGGCGCGGAGCTTGAGGAGTGTTAGCGCTTGTCTTCCCACGACACGTACCCACAGCAGATATACAGCTGGTCTGTGGTGCACCGGAAACGGATTGGCTACTCCCCCTGCCACCGGCCAATGGTTGGTGTTCGGTAGTCTATGGGCCCCACCATGATGTATATTCATACTGTCCATTTATTTTTATAGATCATTTTATGATATTACAAAACAAATGAGGTATATCCCAATCTCAAGTGGACCACATTACAAGAAATAGTGTTGAATTAATGTTTGGGGGCCATAAAAGTATTGGATTAAGTTGATCTTTGTTTTTTCCATTCATCTAGGTTTATATGACCTAATCAACAGATTAGATGTTAGATAAACAATACAGTGGGCCTTAGAAAGATTTAAATGATGGATATCCAATCACTATTGTTTTCCTATGGTGTGATTCACCTAAGATTTATATCCCTCTTATTTTTAGGATGAAAACTTAAAATAATCTTTAAAAATGGATGAACGGAATGGATGAAACACATACATCATGGTGGGGCTCATATACCACCAGTCACAGGATGGTGTCAGGGGGAGTAGCCAATCCAGCGATTCCGCTTCCGTGGATTGGCTAGTCCCTGCCATCACCTAATGGCTGGTGATCGCTGCACTGTGAACCCCACCATGATCTATGTGTTTCATCCATCCCGGCCATCTATTTTTTTAGATCATAAATGAATATATATATATATAGGTATATCCCATCTCAAGTGTACCACATTACCGGAAACAATGTTGAATGAGCGTTAACTATTAAAACTCTTTGGGAGCTACAAAAGTTTTTCTTTTATAGATCAATTTGATCTTTGTTTTTTCCCATCATATGGATTTGTATGACCTAATCCATAGATTGGATGTCAAAGACACAGAATGGTGGCCCTTATGAGGATTTTAATGGTGGATATCCAATCACTATTGTTTTCCTGTGGTGTAGTCCACCTGATATTTATATTCATCTCATTTTTAGGAACAAGCCTAAAATGATAAGTAAAAATGGATGAACAAAATGGATAAAACATATACATTATGGTGGGGCTCATAGAGCACCGACTTCCAGCCACCGGGCTGGTGGCAGAGGAGTACCAATACGTTTCCGCCCTCATGTAGCGAGGTCGTGTTGAGTAAACTCTTGAATCGTGATTCATGTATTTTTTATTTTTTTTTAATTACACACGCGCACAGAAACGCACGCCATGGGATTTCACCACCGTGGCTATTCGAACCCTTGACCCGGTGTTGAAACTCCTGTGAGTCTACCACCCGAGTAAGGGTAAGGACCCATGGTTTATGTATTTTACCGACTGTCTGTTCCCAAAAATTAAGCATACCCAAGGTTGAAGTGGACCACATAACATGAAATAATATGAATTAACAGTCTACCTTTTAAAAATTCTTGAGGGGAATGGAAGTTTTGGATCAAATTGAAATTTGTGTTCTCAATTCATCCATGTCTCTGTGATCTTACAAACAGGTTGGATGATAAATAAAAATCACTATGGGCTCTAGAAAAGTTTCAACGATAGAAATAATTATTCCCACTCTCCTGTTGTGCAGTCCACTTAAGCTTTTGGATATGCTTCAATTTAGTCTCAACCCTTGAAATGAGATGAAAAAATAGATGGACAGCATGGATAAACTATATACATTGAGGGCGTGTTTGGATGCCGTGCCTAGATGGTGTAGCATTGTATATTTTAATAAAATACGCATTTCACTGCAAGTCTATCCAAAGGGCCGAGTACGTCACTGAACCATTTTTCTCACTCCACGCGTCATGTATGTCAGCGTATAATGCAGGCTGCCAGCACCGCCGCAGCAGAGAGAAGTTTTTTTTTTTTTTTTTTTTTTTTTAAAACGCCTTTTCAACAACGTGGTTCAGCGGAGCATTTCACAACTCTACTCTCTTCTCTGCAGCGTGGTTTTCACTTGCTTCTCACAGCCTTAATTTTAGACGATTTATTGGAATTGATTTGGCCCACTAGATCAGCGATCTGATCACCGATTTTGCGAAAATGTCTCTGCGTTGTGCGGTTACCCGCGTGCGAAATTAGCTGAGTACTCCTTCCCTGTTTCCTTTTTCCTCTTTCGGATATCTTGGAGAGGGTCGGATTCCCACTCCTCAGGTTTGTATAGCTCAGATCAGAGCCTGATTACAGGATCCAGTCGTCCTGCATGCGGAACCTCGGTCCGTTCTTCCTGCTTGATGCGTCTTGCGGAGGGAGTCCTAGTTCTTTGGGAGTGCGAAGTCTTTCCTTTTCTTCTGGTCGTCGTGGAGGGAGTCGGTTTTCCTTTTGGTATGGATTGAATGGTCCAGATCGGCGAAGGTCAGTGCCATGTGATGATCAGCAGCTTCCCTCCTTCTATAGTTTTCTTGGCATGCGGCTCTGATTGTCCGAGTAGGTGGTAGCGCATCTGATTCATTTTTGGCGAGGTTTGTTAGGTTTTAAGGTGTGATGGGGTCCCACGTTTGATGGACGGCTTGGATCATTTGAGATAATCATCTTGGTGGGTCCCATTTCTATCCGCAGTTGGGTCAGTTTCAAACTCCACAGCGTGGGGGCGACAAAGGAGGAAGATAGCCTTCCTTGTTTGACTGGGCTTCAAGTTCTGCCGTGCTGTGAGTGCACACCCTTTTGCATACGCATCGTCTAAGTGTGGGGCCCACGTGTGGTTCAGGATAAATCCACTCCGTTCATTCATTTTTTCAACTCACATTAGGGCCAGCCCAACGTATGGGTGGATGCAAGTCTTACGTGGTCCCTACCTACGGTTTGTTCTCCTAATTTTGAAATAAGGGTCGTTACTATGTGAGGGACAGGTGGGGTCCATCATGCTATTCTACAAGGAATCCTCTCCATTCATCGTCTTCGTCAGATCATGTAGACCCATGCGTTCAAATGTGAAGCTGCTCTGAGCCTTTAACGAGGCACAAAACATTTTCTGAGAAGATTTTATCCATACTTCATCACTTCAGCCAGTGTAGCTCGAAGAAGACTCCACTCCCAAACATTGATTTTGGAAATCCACAATGTTCACGTATACAATGGTACTCTAACCCAAACATTGTGAGTGGTTTTCAAAATACAGACACTACCATGAATACCTTGATGGGACAATTTTACTTCCCAATACAGTACTATACGTGAATCCAAACACGCCCTAAGGGTGGGCCCAATAGAGTACGATTAAAGCATAGTGTGACCAAGTTCATTGTCGACATATCCACACTGTCCATTCATTTTACCATATCATTTTAGGGTATAGGTCCAAAAATGAAGATTAAAAATAAAGGTAATGGTGGAAATTAAACATTCACCATTGAAAACTTTTTGAGAGACAAGTTTTGGATTAAGCTAATATTTTTGTTTTCCATTCATCCAGGTCTTTGTGACCTTATGAACAGGTTCAATGACAAATAAACATCATGGTCACGTTCGACCCTAAGAAGATTTCAACGGTGGGAGTCATTATCCCCACTGCTTTCCATGATGTGGTCTACTTTAGCTTCTGATTTGCCCAATTTTTGGGCCATGCCCTAAACGATCTTATAAAATGGAGTAAAATGGATGGACACTGTAGATATAACACATATTATGGTGGAGTCCATACAACATGATTACATCAACACACCATCAAGGCGCACACCACCCAATCCCATTTCCGACATGATTGGGTTATTAATTAAAATAGCCCTCAACTATAATGTCATAAATGTGATTATATCAACATCTAAAGTCATGATAATGATATGTTCACTTTAATTGGAGAGTCGTGAACCCATAATAGAGTCATTAAAAAAAAATTAGAGATGTTCATGGCCCACAATTGCAAGAACGATGCACGCTAATTCTAGACTATGTTCCACCAATGTGGTCCCCCTATGAGGAGTTTTTCTTCAAACTTGGGCAGATGATATGAATTTAAAAATCCTTTCATGCGAACAACTTAGATCTATTCCAAGACAATCCAGTGGGCCCCACATAAGATGTAGGATGGGTTCAATAGGTGGGTCCTTTGCGCAGAAAATATCATTTGCCATTTTTTTTTTATTTTTTTATTTTTTTTTTATACAAGAGAGGACCATTTGGCCATCAGAAGCGTTGCCACCTCTATGGGACTCAATTTGGCATACATCCTACATCATTCCATGATTCCAACGAGCTTCTAAGTGTTTTTTTTTACAATTTTCGCCTACACTTTTTTATGATGGTCAAAGGTAAGTTTAAGTTAGGATAATACTTCCTTTTGTGTGTTCTTTTTATTTTTGCTGGTGGGTATCGATTGTGAGAGTTTGCCAAAGAAATGATAGTGTGGTGGTTCCCTTTATAATTATTGTTTAGTTTTTTTTTTTATGGGTATGAATGATGGGAATTTGTGAAAGGCGTGAATTTGTAATGGATGAATTTTGAAATGGATAGATGTGATGAATGTTGAAATGGATGAATGTTGTAGTAGAAAAATGTTGAAATGGATTAATGGTCATAAGTGTCATAACTCCCTATCGATCGTGGATCCCATGAAAATGGTCATATAACTTCCTTATTACATGTCAGATTGTGGTGATCTTGTATACATTGGAAAGGTAATTTGATGAACTTTCAAATGACTTTAGAATCATCTCATTTGGATACTATTTGATTGCCTAAAATTGGGCCAAAGTTAATATGGGTGACCGATAATCACAATGGATCGCCCGTACTTACTATGAATCATCGAGCTCATGAAAGTGATCATAACTCCTTTGTGATGGGGATTTTCTCCTCATTGCTGGGTTTGATGAAATTGAACTAGTTTCGATATCATTGATAATTGTCAAGATTTTTCATAATATCATCGAAGGACCTTATTATCGAAGAAATCGATTCGATGACATCAATAATCGTCGGAAATTTTCATCTCTGGTCGCTAGACAGTTTTGGTCTCGTTTCGATATCATCGAAGGAACGTAGATGATATCGAAGGCCGTCATCGAGAGACCTTCGATGAAATCGATAATTGTCGGAATTTTTCATCCCTGGTCGTTAGACAGTTTTGGTCCTGTTTCGATATCATTGAAGGACCTTATATGATATCGAAGGCTATCATCGAGAGACCTTCGATATCATCGAAGAGTCATGCAGATGCGATTGCAGAAACACAGATTCTGCAGAATTTGTTTCCTATTTTGGTTCTACCTCTTTCTATTCTTATATAAAGGGGTGTATGCGTGATTGGGGGGCATCTTAGGGTATTTTAAGGTTTCCTAAAGGTTTTCTATGAGGACTTAGGGTTATCAAAGGTGAGAGAGAAAGAGAAAGAGAGAGAGGAAGCTTATGGAAGGGAGATTCTGCTCGTAAAGGTGATCTACTTTGCAATTCATGTCTCAGCGCTTCTACGTCCTCGTGATCGGTGAGATCTCTCCGTTTTTCTTTTGTTCTTTTCTCTTATTGTTTATCCACTACTGCGTGAGTGAAGAAGGTTTAATCCAAGCGGTGTGTGCTTGTGATCGGTTTTAATGTTCTACTTTATAGTGGATTGTTGATCTGGATGAGGTCTCGTGGTTTTTACCTCCTTAAGGGTTTTCCACGTAAAATTTCCTGGTGTCATGTGGTTTATGCTTTGATTTATTTCATTGCTTTATTATCCCATAATTCTGGTTTGTTTTGGGAGACTAGATCCTAAGGTTTTGTGCAAGGCTCCCAACACTTTGTTATATGTTCGATTTGGGTGATCTTATACTTATTGAAAATTTAATTTAATGAACTTTAAAATATCTTTAAAATTACCTCCTTTGGACACCATTTGGTTACCTAAAGTTCATCATGACAATTATCACCAAATGAGATATCTAAATAGCTAAATTTTGAGTCTACTTTTAAGTAATAAAATAGTGTTCAAATGAGGTAGTTCTAAATAAATTTAAATATTCATTAAATTACCTTTCCAACAATTATAATATCACCCAAATTATATATATAATAAGGGAGTTATGACCATTTTCATGGGACCAGTAATCCATGATAAGCACCGACGATCCATAGTACACTTGGGCCTACTTTTAGGTAATCAATTTGTGTCGAAATAAGGTGATTCAAAATTGATTTGAAATCTTATAAAAGTATCTTTCCAATAAGTATAAGATCACATAAATTAGACATATAACGATGGAGTTACGACCCTTTTTGTGAGATCAATTATCTATAGTGTGTACCAGCAATCCATAATCCTTGATGAACTTTAGACTAACTTTTGGGCAATTACATAGTGTCCAAAGAGGTGATTCCAAATTCATTTGAATTTTCATCAAATTACCTTCCCAACGAGTGTAAAATCACTCAAATTAGGCATGTAACGAGGGAGTTATAACTATTTTTGTCAGATTGGCGATCCACAGCTTATATCGATGATACATAGTGAAGATCACCAATATTAACTGTGGATTGCTGATATTCATTATGGATCATCGATATTAACTGTGGTTCGCCGATATTTACTGCGGATTGCCAATACTCACTATGGATCGCCGATCCCATGAAAATGGTCATAACTCACTCCTTACATATCTGATTTGGGCAATCTTATACTCGTTGGAAATGTAATTTGATGAAATTTCAAATGCCTTTAGAATCACCTCATTTGGACATCATTTGATTGCCCAAAAGTGGGCCCCAAATTCATCAAGGACTATGAATTGTTGGTACGCACTGTGGATGGTTAGTCCCACGAAAATGATCACAACTCCCTCGTTACATGTCTGATTTGAGTGATCTTATACTCGTTGGAAAGATAATTTAATTAACTTTCAAATGGATTTAGAATTACATTATTTGGATACATTTTGATTGACTAAAATGGGCCCAAAGTCCATCAAGGACTGTGGATCGCTGATCCAAAGAAAATGGTCATAACTCCATCATTACATATCCGATTTAGTTCGTCTTATACTCATTGGAAAGATAACTTGATGGACTTTAAAATGGCTTTCGAATCATCTCATTTGAACATCATTTTCCATGACAACATTTATCCATTCCAACATTTGTCAAATTCATTCATTACAAAATTTATCCATTACAACATTATTTAATTATAAAAATTCATTCACAACATTTTTTCACACCCTTCTGCCTTTCACAAACTCTCACCATTCATACCCAACCAAATAAAAAGAATAACTACAAAGGGAACCAGTACACCCTCAACCCTGTCACAAACTATAACCACGTGTGGCCCTGTGTAGCCCCGTGAAGCTCCGTGTTGCCTCGTGTGCCCCGTGTGGCCACGCATGGCATTGTGTGGCCGCGTGCACCCTTTTTTGCCCCTCGTGTGCTTGTCTCATAGCCCCGTGTGGCCTTGCATGGCATCGCGTAACATCGTGTGGCTGCATGCACCCTTTTTTGCCCCTCGTGTGCCCCGTATGCTTTGCTCATGGTCCCGTGTGGCCCACTAAACCCACCAACAAACAAACATACATATTTGGTCACCATAACTTCTATGTCAGAGATTGTAGAACTCTCTCTCTCTCTCTCTCTCTCTCTCTCTCTCTCTCTCTCTCTCTCTAATATATATATATATATATATATATATATATATATATATATATATATATAAAGAAAGAAAGAAACTTTTTTTTTTTTTTTTTTTTTTCGCACCCAAAGCTTCGTAAAAGCTTGACGGAGATTGGCCGGAGTTTTTCGTTGCGTAGGGAGTGTAATGTCTATCCATACAACTACTAACCATTCGAAGAGGCTTTGGCTCTTGGTGTGATCTCTTCTTGTGAAAAAAAAAAAAAAAAAAAAAAAAAAAAAAAAAAACGAAGAAGAAAGAAGAAAAGGGCAAAAGGCCTTCCCATGCAAGGGCCCCACCTTTTGAACACACATGAGACCCTATGTAGGGCCCACTGGATTGTCTTGTAGCAGATCCAAGCCGTCCACAAGAAAGTGGTTTTTATCCATCTGCCGAAGTTTGAGGGAAAAAGTCACATGGGTGGACCATATTGGTGAAAACAATTCAAAATTAGTGCACAACGCTCATGCAATTACGGGTCATAGACAACTCTAATTTTTTTTAAAAATAATCTTATTGTGGGTTCATGCATGTCCGATTAAAGTGAATAGATTAAATCGATTGAGGGATGGCCACAATCATTTTTTTAGTGGAGCTCATACTCCATTCTCAGAAGACTCTTTCGACTTTCGCAAAAAGTTACTTGTCGTAGAGAGGCATTTTTATCTTTAAAAAAGTCAAACAGTGCTAAGAGGGCTAAAATAATAATGCCTTCAAATGCTAATGTCATCGCCTTTATGACGTCATAATTTAGGGTTATTTTAATTAATAACTCTTGTGGTCGGTACCATGTGCTAGTAGAAACCTGCGTGGATCTCACCATGATGTGTGTTTTATTTACCCTATCCATTTATTCTACAATTGGCATGAGCCCAAAAATAAAGGGGATCCAACTCTTGGATGGACCACGCCACGCTATTTAGTGGTGATCGAACACCTATGGCTAATCTGGATGAAAGGAAAACACACGTGTTGAACTTATGTAATTCTAAGGAAGTTTTTAATGATGAGCATTCCATCACCACTTTTTCCTACGGCATGGTTCATTTGAGATTTGTATCACCTCATTTTTGTGCTAATGTCTTAAAATAAGCCAGCAAACTGAATGGACGGAGTAAATAAAACACATGCATCGTGGTGGGGCCTACAGAGCTTTTTCATTAGCATGTAGTACCAACGGTGTTGTGTGCCACACTAGGCATTATGAGTCTTTTTTTTTTTTCTTTTTTTCTTCTTGAAAAGGAATGCTTACTACATGGTAAGTGGACGTGGCAAGTTTTGATTAAGTCATGTGTAGCTGTGAGATATGGAACTCACAAAGTATGCATGAAATCAACAGAGACAGAGACTGCTTCTTGTCCTGACATGGACAAGGGCTATGTAAGGCTAACTACAAAGAATGTGTTTCAACCATGCCGTCTTTGTTAGATCATATACGAACGTGAATGTGGCGGACATGCTCACCAAGGTGGTTCTTGCAAAGAAGTTTAAGTTCTATGCAACTTATTGGATCGGTAATGGCGTAAAAGGAAAACAGAGTGTGCACGAAAAGCATTGGTTGATCTATGATGCAAAGTAGAGATAAAAGAAAAGGACAAAAAGCTACACGTTTGATGTTTGAAGACATGGTGGAGACTATTGTATTTAATGTCTTAAATCGAGTCAGATACAGGGTCTGTCCAAGGCTTAAGTGAATCACATAAAAGGGACCGAATGAAACCATTAAAACTTTCTTGTAAGCCACGGAAGTTATGATCAAGCTAATATTTGTGTTTTCTCTTTGTCCATATCTACGTGACCCTATGAATAGATTAGATGGCAAATAAACATAATGGTGGGCCCTAGGAAGGTTTCAATGGTGAGTGTGATTACAACGGCTGCCTCCTGTTCTGTTTCCACGATTTGTCACCTTTCTCTACTCATGCTTAAATAATCTGTCAAAATGAATGGAGGGCTGTCACGACTGAATCTGTCCTGGCAAGAAGCAGGTAAGGCTACGGCCAAGGCCGAGTTGGAGTCAATACGGTGGACGCAGATTATATGATCAGGCCCTCACCACTCTCAGCAGCGGTATGGTGATGTGGTGAGTTGTGATTGGTGGGCAAGAGAGATTGGCCCAGCATGTAATGAGCCGAAAACTTTAAAAAAGGCTCGTCCCATCTCTTACTGTGTACGACCCCACCAATCACATCACCACACCACCTCTCAAAATGGTGCAAGCCTGGCTACCAAATCCGGTCGTCCGATACGGCTGAGCCAGGCACATTACAATTTCACAGGCCCATCTTGCTATGGACGTGAATTAGGTAGTCACACCTGCACCACTGTCAACGGTGGTGTCCTAACGTGGAGAGATGTGATTAGTGGGCCATATCCTGTCAGAGATGGGGTCAAGCGGAAACGGATTGGCTACTCTCCTGCCATGGTGTATATATTTCATTCATGCCGATCTGTGGGCCCCACCATGATGTATATATTTCATCCATGCCGTCCATTTATTTTTCTAGATCATTTTAGGGTATGAGAGAAAAAATGAGGTATATCCCAATTTCAAGTGGACCACATTACAGGAAACATTGGTGAATGAACATCGACCATTAAAAACTTTTTAGGAGCTAAAAGTTTTGGATCTAGCTGATCTTTGTTTTTTACCTTCATCTTTGTCTATATGATCTAATCAACAGATTGGATGTCAAATAAACAGTAAGTGGGCCTTAGGAGGATTTTAATGGTGGATATCCAATCACTATTGTTTTCCTGCGGTGTGGTCCACCTGAGATTTACATCCCTCTCATTTTTCGGATCAAGCCCTCAAATGATCTATAAAATTGTATGAACGAAATGGATGAAACACATACATCATGGTGGGGCCCATGGAGCACCGACCACCACCCACCGGGCTGGTGGCAGGGGGAGTAGCCAATCCGTTTCCCGGTCAAGTAAAGCTGAAAACTTGAAAAATGTCCATAGTCCCGTGGCCTACAATCCCACCAATCAAATCTCACCACATCACCACACTACCATTAAAATGGTGCCAACACATAATGATTGTATGAGATATGGTCCATTCATACCGCGTTGTGTGAGTTATGTCATGCCTCCACGTATGAAATTGCTTCACTCATTAGATATGAAAAATAAAAGAAAATTAGATGGTTGAGAAAACAATGACCAACCCACCATATTCACTTATTCAACATATGTGAGTAACCTACCTACCGGATCGTATGGCTGTCAACGGTTCAGGTTCAGGCAGTGGGGCACCGTGTCTAGCCTCTTACAGACAATTTCCATTATGATAGGCAAAAGAGGGAAGAGAATGATGGGCAGCCCATCCTCACTATTTTCTTTATTGTAGCCCAATCAAGTCCCCAATCCATATAATTTTTTGGCTAACATCATTAAATGTGCTGATGAATATATAAAGTGAATGTCATATAGTCATCATGGTGAGCCATACATATCCTATCTTGACTCCCTGATTAAACACTTTTTGCATTTAAATAAGGAAGAGGTGAAGTTGGATCAGCTTACACACTTTTTTTTTTTTTTTTTTTTAATGAAAGTAAGCGGGTGGAATTTATAACGTCCTTTGCTGTAAAATCTCAATCATTTCATGCTAAGTAGCTACATTTTTATGATAAATTTACCCTCTCCTAACTAATGTTGTGAGGACTAACTGCAAGGGCAAAAATGCCCAAAGCTATGGGTATCATATATTGTAGAAATAGTTAAGTATAAACATTTAGTATTAATTGTAATTAATACTTACAATTCCCCTGTGCGTCTCCTTGTGAAAGAGGGTATACCCAACTAATTATAATTAATATTTACAATTATCATGGTATATATAGTATCTAGTATTATATATAATATAAATCAATGATTGTTTCTAATATTAGTCGGATGCTGGTAGGTACCTGAAACCGGATTTCTAAACTGGTATAATGCAGTGTACCTAAATCCGACCGGTTTATAAAATGGTTCAATGAATCAAACCTAGTCTTGCTTATATACGATTGGATCCCTCGGGGACATCATGTTGGAGTTGTGCCATGAAAAACCAATGTGAGCCCAATTCACTAGCAATGCAGATGACAGAGTGATGATCCCAATCATAAATCATGATGACTAAGTGTCATAGCCTGTGGGTGATCTTGGTTCTATCTCTACTTGATCCCATTTTTAATTCCCCTTTTCTTCTTGCTTTGACAAATTACTATGCCTTAATTAATATGTGGTCACCTTAAACACGTGAACATGGGTCACGTAGAATGATTCCTCTATATGTCCTTAAGAACTCGAGATTGGAGAAAACATTCGTTAACCAAAAGAGAGTTGTGATTCATGGATCTTAGTACCATCTTCTACCATGGCCATCACAGGTTTTGGGTCCATCTCCACCATTAAGGGCTGATTTGGTGTCGGTATGCCTTCGCCTACCTCACATAGTAGTGTAAGTGTGCAGCAGATATAAGATCTTGCTTGACCTTTAAGTACTTGCACTAGTGGATTGACATCTAGTCACTAGTCTCAAGGCCCATTAGTCTAGGCTATGGTTAAACTTGCTTATACATGAGAACTTGATTAATCACCTAAAGACATGTGAGGAACATGATCCTAGATGTATGGCTTTCTTACTTTGTGAGGCTACCGTGTGGCCAATAGAAACGAGTGTGGCTAGCTACATCAAGATTTGTTGATTCTTACATGAACCAATAAGCAATGTTCGAAGTATTGGCATCGCTACAAGTTTCGCTGGCCAGGGATACGGAAATAATATCGATATCGCCGATACTATCGTTGATAACCGGGAATACGGGGAAACATGGGAAAAACGGTGGAATTTTCAACGAAACTTCACGAGATGATAAAATGTACGTGTTTACATATTAAGAAATTAAAAAATTAAAAAAAAAAATTGTAAAAAGAATGCATATATAACAAGTTTCCATTTAATGAGGCCCGAAAAGCATATGTTGTTGTAAGAAATCAGTCCAACCATCCCATCCGGCCTCTTTAACCATCTAACCTTCCATCCAAACATCCATCGATATTGAGCACATGATATTTCACCAAGAAATCATCAACAATTGGAAAGGAAACGAAAGATTGTGGTCTCAATATCATGCATGCTGCGATATCGATAATATCAAGATATTATCAATATTATCAATAACAAATTGAGCACCACATACAATCATATGCCCATGGAAAAAAAAAATTGAAATAAAATTTTTTTTTTTTAATAAACAAAAATTTGATGATATCAATACG
The DNA here is from genome assembly GCA_030180095.1 of Magnolia changhungtana. Taxonomy (NCBI): domain Eukaryota; kingdom Viridiplantae; phylum Streptophyta; class Magnoliopsida; order Magnoliales; family Magnoliaceae; genus Magnolia; species Magnolia changhungtana. The sequence continues at coordinate 4,756,798 of JASAUF010000586.1, read as the reverse complement.
TTGGCAATATTATTGAAATATCATCAATACACTTCTGATACAACCATTAGCTAGAATTTACATAGTTGAAAATATTGGCGATTACATTAGTGATATTGATACGTTGTGATACTTAGCGATACATTACTAATATTTGGAATTTCTGATACTACCAGCGTTATCAATATCGCTTCCAATGTTATCGGTATCGCTGAGGTGGAGATACAGATAATATCGGAGATATTTCAATAATATTGGAGATAATTCGAACACTGCCAATAAGGGATCCATTAGTTTTTTAAGAAACATTTATGACAAAATCTAATAGATAAGAGACTGATCAAGTATTTTTTTTTTTTTTGTTGGAGCCAACACTTAAAAGGTTTTAAATGGCTTTACAATGATTTCCAATCATTAAAGTTTTGTTTTAATCATTAAATTGTTCTAATCGCACTTGATGATAACTTGAGGATTCAGAGATTATCGTACATCATTTGACCAGCATGGAATATAGTTCTTTAATAGATGACCATGACAGTGAGGGAATTAAATAATAAGTACATACATGAATAAGATGGTTTAAGGCTTCCATTTCCAAATGAGGTTAAGAAACACCATTTGGGGATGACATTTCCATTTTTTTTAAAGTTTCTTATAAACATGGTTACCATTTTCTCCCAATTTCCCAGAAATGACCTCTTGACTTCTCCTCTCCCATCTTTCTTAGAAACGTCCCAACTTGAAACGGGATGCTTGACACTCGAGCACAAAAAAATATTTTGTACACGGCATATATCAACTCAAATAAAACTAGATCATGTAGCCCACAGCCTCCGAGTCATAATCCCAATGTCAGATTGATTGAACAATCCTAACCTCTGATTCCTGGTCGATTGTGGAAATAGACCATAATTTTATTTTATTTTTTCAATTTGAACTGTCCAATAGCACCAATCCAATATCAAATAATCGAATAAGCATAATCTTTTGTTCATGAGACATCTACATTGGGTATCATAACTTGGATGGTTTAGTGTAGCTACTACTTACATGCCATGTATGCGATTTTAAGGTAACTTCCAAGTGCCTGCAGATCATCCATCACTCTACCAGAGTATCCAATTGGTTCCTTCCAATCGATTCCACATCTTGGTTTTGCCCTAGAGAGCCTGTGTATGGTATACAAGTTATCTGATTAGGTTAATCCTACCTAATACTTTGCAAAACAAGGACAATCAAGAGGAACACATGATAGAAGATGATGTCACTGTGGTTGCGGTTGCCATGGCTGCAGCTGCTTCAATGGTTGTGGCATGCTACTATCATACTTACGTAATGAAAGAAACTACACAATCATGTCTTTTGTAGACTAACAAAGAATATATTAGATGGTATATTCAACACGAATGACACAAATGGTCTAAAATCAAATGAGGATGTGTAAAGACACATTCATTCGTTTGTGTAATCAGCTAGAATCTAAAATTTTACTACAAGATACAAGGAGGATAATTCTGTAAGAATAAATAGTAATGTTCTTACATATGTTGTGCCACAACGCCAGAAATTGAGTAATTGGGTACTTTAAGGGCTGTTTGTACATACTCGCACAAAAGGGGGTTTCTACATAAGGGGGTTGCAAGCCTGCCATTTTAGTTGACTCGAAAAAAACCAATCTGATTGGTTTTCATCGAGTCAGCGTTTCAGTGCCTATTTTGTCGAGTGGATACTGAAATGATGGTTTGCAAAGTGCATCTAAACGCACATTGAAAAACCCCAATTTGGCACAAAGGGGGTTTTCGCCCCAAACGCACCTTTCGAGAGTGCGTCCAAACAGGCCCTTAATGTTGAGGTGAAGCAGCCAGTCGGAAATTAGCTCAAAACATTAAAGCGGTGGTAGCTTTCTTTATATTCAGATCTTGTGAAACCTTCCAATCCAAGAACACCCTAAAAAATAACTAGTAATCTGAGTTGTAGTCCTTATTTTCAAGTACTGGAATAAACGATCTCTACATGGTATGCTTGTAAAGTGGTACTTGTTAGTACGTGCCGCTAATTGCCTACGACTTTAAATAGGATTGCATTGGCGCCATAGTTGGAACCCACATCCCAGCACTGATCCCTGCACACATGCATGGAAATTTCATGATAAAAAGGCAATATATCACAAAATGTCATGGTTGCATGCTCCTTCAACTTCAGGATTCAATCTGTCCTTGCAGATGGGGAAGGTTCGGCTTTTGACACGTGAGTATTGCAGCACTTGGTAGGGAAGATATGCTATATATATATATATATATATATATATATATATATATATATATATATATATATATATATATATATGTGTGTGTGTGTGTGTGTGTGTGTGTGTGTGTGTGACCATGGATGTCAATAATTGCACTAAAACATGATTATAGGCTATGTAGGGAAGTGCCATGTTGTAGATGTTGGCCATGCAATTTCTCCTAGTTTTCCAGATACTTTCATGGGACTCCATATCCACCTAAATGAGTATAGAGGTTGTTGGGTCCAGCTCCATGGCTCAGTGGTAGGCAGACTCTGTTTCAACACTGCAATCATGCAATTGAGTGCCCATGTTGTGTGTGTGCGTGGTTGGGTGTGTAAAAAAAGAAGAAGATGTTGTTACCCTTCCTTGGGCAATGCAGACAAACTTTCCTTTGGAGTGTTAAAGGTGCAAATTCCCATCCTATAGACAACCATCATATAAATAAAAATCCAAGATAGTCTTAGCTTGTTGTGTATGGGTAGCTTTGTATGGGAGCAGGGGAAGTGACTAGATATTGAAGCAGAGGAAGACGTTAGAGATGAAAGAAATGAGAAAGCCAATATCAATAATACAATACGCTTGCATTTGCTAGGAACATGCGCGCAAAGAGAGAGGGATGAGTGGACAACCAAGAGAAGAAATAGCTATAAGGATTTACCATCTCTCTGGTAACTATAATTTAAGAAATCTTATTATTGATGGTGAATCTTATTGTAAACATATGGATGTTATTATATACACCTATCAATCTTTTGGTTGATTTGTTTACTTTTGTTTGTGGACTTTTGTGGTTTATTTTGGGCTTTCACGTGAGCGTGATAGACATCTATAAGAACTTATTTATGCGTTTCCAACAGAAGAATGTATTTTGACTTAGGAATAGAATATAAGCAAGCTAAGAACAATTTTTTTTAAATGTAAAATACTTTCGAAATGGAAGCATGATGCGAAGCTGCAACATATTTGAGTGTGGGAGCATGGAAGAGCAGGTTTTAAAGTATTAGCTGGTATAGAACAAGACGAGCAAGAGCATGAGTCCAGGGTGCAATTTGAAGCTGGATTATTAGAATGATTTTGCAACTAAGAACTCTTATTAGAGCAAGTCCAGTTGAGCAAAAAAGAAGATAAAAGATTTAAAACGGAGGTATATGTAACATATCGAATGAGTTCAAGGCAAGGACTGTTCTTGATTAATAAGTAGATAGTGTTAAAAAAACAATAATAATAAATAAATAAAAACAAATTAAAAACATTAAGGAATCACTATTGTGTGGGAGACATAAGCAAGGAGTGAATTTGATTGGATAGATAAAGAAACTAAGAGATCTACAATTCCTAATGAAGTTTTTGGAATGAATACATAAAGGTATACTGGTAGTTAATAATTTTGTTGATGCAATAAAATTATTTATACACAAATATTAGACTTGTAAAGAGGCAAATATTAACATTTTTCTCACTATTCACTAAAGAGCCATCCTCTTGACAAGCTCTTCAGGAACTAGCCAATTGAAAAAATATGAGTGGTATATGATCTTTGGCACAATCAAGCAAATGTGGGCTCCTCATGTGAAAGGAGGGAGCAAAATACAAAAACGATTCCTATATTGATGGACAGGAATACCTTCGAACAGTCATTCCATGTTTTGGAGCCTTAGGTCCTGTTTGGAAATGGTGAAAAGGGTTTTCACTTAGAGAAATGAAAAGGGTTTTCCCTGATGGGATGGTTTCACCTATTTGGGAATGCAAACCACTAAGTAAACGTGTTTCCCTTTCTACACGTAAAAAGGAAAACGCTTGCATACCTCAATTAGGTATCTACCATGGTTTCCTCCCCCAACATGGGGAAAATGACTTAAGATGCATAAAACCCACCCCATCCATCAGGTACGTGGGTCATTCCATAAAATTATACCTCAAAACTCTTAATTCACGTGGTATGGCCTTCCTGAGTTTTGAAATATGTGATTTTTGGTAAATTCTTTCATCATGACGAGACACGTCAGATAAATGGATTGGATGGCGTATAAGCATGATTGGTTCGGAGTACCATAGCATGGGTACATATGTATAAACATGATTGTTGTGGAGCACCAAAATAATTTTGGTTTGATTTCTACATTTTTACATGCCAATCCAAACAGATGAAATGGAATCAAGAATGGAAATGAAAGGGAAGTAGTTTTACCTGGTCAATCCATAATCTTATTTTTACCTTCTCTCTCCATTTACACCTGAATTTACCCTATCCAAACAGGCCCTTATGAGAATATTGGCTTTGATAAAACCTATCCCGATTCGCAGCCTGATACTTTGCATTATCCTTTCTTGACCGTATGCACTAGAGGACGATCCCAGAGGATGAGAAACAAGGTATTCCGTATCGGTAATGGTGGCCGTAATGGTCACCACCATTACCGATATGGGTATAGGCCGTAACGGACAATACGGGGGCGTAACGACTGTTACGACCCCCATAACAGTTGAAAATTTTCTTTTGCCCTAAAAATTTTGAAAAAATATCTAGAAAATTCAGAATAATGTAAATATTCCAAATATATATTCATTTTTTTATTTTGAACATGTTTATGGTAGTGTAATGGTCCACTCTTTGGTGAGAGTGTTGTTTCGGGCTGTCTAGTGAATTTATGAACATGATTATATGTCTCTAATGTTTACATATCACAATCAAGCACTAGAACTAGAAATCAGAAAAAGGCGTAAATACTACTTTTTCAATTTTTATTTTTATTTTTTAAAATGGGCCTGCGAGCTTCTATTCACTCAAATCAGTTCAATCTATGGTTTTAATATTAAAAACTATAATAAGAGTGGTCAAAATCTATTGTAAAATGACCTAGGAGAGTTTTTGGAATGAGAAAGGTGAAAAAATAAGGAGAAAAATTAACTTAAATAGGAAAAAGTGGCAATTTTCCGACCGTTACAGGAGTAACAGTCATTATGCCCCCGTCACAGCCTTTACGGCCATTGTAACGGCCGATACAGTCCTAAAAAACCAATTGCCTTGTTTCACCTCGTATCGCGTAACAGTCATGGCCGTTACCTATACGTATCGGCCTTTACGTGCATATCATAACGGATACAGAACACCTTGATGAGAACTCCCTCAAGTGCACAAGAATGTAGTAGAGAAGAACAAAAATAGTAGGAATAGTGAGCCATTTGGACACACTCTCCTTGTAACTAGAGGATGTGGCCAAAGCAATAGCTAGAAATCGACGGGTGAATATTTCAATGAAAGACACAATGGACAAGATTGAGAAGGTTCCCAGTCGTGGTTCCTAAAAATTGGCATGGGTGCAAAGTATCGAAGTGTCGTAAAGTGTCTAGCATGGCAAACTCCAAAAATCTAGGAACGGGGTCATTTTCATACAAAAAAAAAAAAATCTTTTAATTAGACAAATAAAGTAAAAAAGAAAATCTAAAAAATTTAAAGAAACAAAGGAAAATGGAAAAGCATATCAACATAGTTATAACAAAAATCCACTTCCTATTATCTTTCAAAAAAAAAAAAACCAAAGCTATTAATCTAAAGAAATTAATTATTGATTGACAAAACATCAAGAATCACACATAATTATTATAATAATAGTGGTTTGTATGAACATCACTTGCTCTCTTAAAGAATTAGCAATGCCCAACAAAAAACAACAATGCTTGTGATTTTTTGTTATATTGCTCATAGTATCTAAGTGAGAAGGGAAAATTGTTGGACAATATGTTTGGAGGATACCTCACTTGAACTGTCCAACACATGGCACTTTCCAGTGACATCACCAAGACACTTTCTCCATATATGTTTTGAAGTGCCATATAATGTCCAAGAGTGTCCAAGTGTCAAAAAGTAGAAGTGCCCAAGTAACAATGGTTCTAGGCTTCACTAACACAGAAAAAATCAAAGCAAACTTGACCGCAACTCGAGAACAATTCTTTGAAGAAGATGTTTATGACCTGTGCAGAACACAAACAACATGACTACTTGAACATACCGGCAGCATAAGTTATGGTGCCTACTAGTTTATATACATTTGTTTTGGTTTTGGTTCGGACTTTATCAAGATGATAGCTTTGATATATCATACTTAGAAGCAATGTTTGAAATATCGGTATCGTGTTACGTATCGCACCCTTGGGATACGGATACGTATCAGTTATCGCATGGGCTATATTGGTTGTATCGCGTAATGTATCACTGTTGTTGGAAACATTGGAAATTGGTCGAATTTTTCAATGAAATTTCAGTGATTGTTAAAAAAGACATCAATACACACTTACAAATCAAAAACTTACAAAAAACAAGTGCACATAATAAGTTTTCTTTGTATGAGGTCCTAATCTATGCTTTGTCTAATTGAATTGATGCAAGTATATTCAACGTCTATTCATATAATTTATAATGTAAGAAGACATGTGGAAACGCAAACAATACATTCAAAAGCAAAAGAAGAATTACTAGATTAGGTTATAGACATGTTTGATTTTGATTTTTTTTTTTCCAATTTTCCACAACTCAGTCCACCTCCAAATCTCAAAATCGAAGCTCCCAATCCATGATTTTTCATCCAAAACATGAAAAATCGTGGATTTGTAACAATTTAAAACTGATTTAACATGATTTACGGAAAAAAGGATAAATAAAAAAATAAAAAATGCTCACCGGATTGTACATGTGGGATGTATCCCACTACTTGTGCATTTTGTATCGCACGGATGGGAAACAAGATATATCGTGGGATATATCGGCCGATATTGTCGATATTTAAAATACTGCTTATAAGTAGAGTTGTATACGAACCGAGTTAGCTCGATTAACTCGCTCGACTCGACTAGGAAAAGCTTGACTCGACTCGGCTCGAAATTGGATTCGAGCTTATTTTTTGAGCTAAAAAAAATTTTGAGCCAAGTCTGAGCTAGACCGAACTTGACTCAACTCGGCTCAGAACTTGACTCAAACTTGACTCAGTTCGAATCGATTCGACTCGGATCGAGTTCACTCAGTATAAATATTTTGTATATATTTATATATTTAAATAAATTATATATTATATATATTAAAAACTATAAAACCTAAACTCGAACTCAGCTCATAAGCTTGAACTTGAACTCGGCTCGAAAGATTGAGCTCAAGCTCGGCTTGAGCTGGCCCGAGCTATTGACTGAGCAAGCTGAGCTGCCCAATCAGGCTCGAAGACCGAACCGAGCCGAGTTCGAGCTGGGGTAGCCTATTGGCTGAGCTGAGCCGAGCTGGGCCAAGCTCGACTCGGTTCAACTTGTGTACATCTCTACTTATAAGGAGATGTTACTATTTGTGGATGATACTTTTGATAGATGGTACTTTGGAGAATGTATTTTAGTGAGTGATAACTTAATATGGTTTTAAGTGGTCTTTTATAAACCTTTCTGAGTGTAGCTAAAATGAGGATGTTGAGATGGGTGAATGGCAAGATGAGGAAAGATAGAATTAGAGACGAATGCTCTGGAGGAAACTTAGGAGTAGCTCCAACAGGCAATAAGATGAGGGAAAATAGATTTAGATGGTTTGGACACAGATAACTAAGACCAAGAACTACACCACTTATGAGCGACTAGTGAGTTGGTTCAAGTTGAAAGCTCTGAAAGGGCAAGGGTAAAGACCCAAAAGGACATGAGCGGAGGTAGTACAAACAACTTGAAGACTTGTGGTTTGACTAAGGTTATGGTCCTTGATAAAGTGGAAGGCGAACAAGGATTCATGCACCCAACCCCAATTAGTGGGGACAAGGCTTAGATGATGATGCTGATTTTATTAACCTTCTCTTTTTGAGAACCAATCACCTACAGGCAACTATACCACTAATAATGGTACATGGAATTTTCAAAAAAGAAAAAATCAGGGGAAAGGGGGAGATTAAAAAAATATATATTGTTGTTGTGGTGGTGGTGGTGGTGGTGGTGGTGGCTGAAAATGTAATCTATCGCTATTAATGGTACACGTGCCTTTTGGTGATCAGTTCTCTTTCTTTTTTAATGCTATGCAATCTAACAGCTTAAATCCAAATAGGGAGGCCCGTGTGATTCACGAATAGGTGAGAAAAGACATCATACATACACAACTTATCTTAAAACAGGCACAACATGTTTAGAACCAAAATAGGTAATATGTATCATACGTGATCATGCTATATCCAATATCCAATTAGCTGGGCCACATCATTTGAGAAAAGATGATTCATCTATACAGGTTATCTGAAAGTCATGTGGGACCCGCTGGTTTGGAATTTAAATGGTAATGTGTGTGATTATACAAGCAGGTTACATCCATGTGAACAGGTTATCTAAATCATGGGTTGATCAATTGACAGGCCCACCATGTCCCGTCGGCCAAAAATTAGGCCAGTTGGCCGTCATGTGTATGGCACATGAAGAAACAAAAATTATAGCTTAAAAGGTTGACTAACAAATAGGACCTAACATGGATAGAGAGGTTGAAAATTCTCCATGAGAAATGCCGTGTGTCTCTTTTAAAAAAGCACACGAAGTTGGCATATCTACAACCCACATGCCAAGTGGCACGCTTGAGATGGGCCACATATCAAGATGAGCCAAATGGTGATGTAAGATTATCCAAATGGGCCTTGAATCAAAATTGCTATTGCCAATATATACCAAGTAAATTAATTCCATGAAAAAATGTTAGCCAAACAAGAGCAATGGAAATTAAGAACAATTTGCAGGAAACTTTTCTGCGAAAACAAATGGTAAAAATATCATTTCCTTCCACCCCATTTCTTGGAAATATCATTTCTAGGAAAACATTGTTTCCTCTTTTTTCATTCCACGGATCCAAACAGGTCCTTAAGGAGCTGTAATGGCTAGAGAGATGGCAATGACGAAAAATATTAAGTTTGTTTAAGGTGGATGATCACCCACCCAAGATATCGATTTCTTCTTTCCTTTATTTATTCATTTTTTTTTTTCCATTTTCTCCATTTTAACACCCTTATGTTATGGGTTTCTGAGAGGGCCATAACAAATTGGTATCAGAGCCATGGTTGATGAGATGCGCTTCAGAAATTAGAGATGGAGATGAGGCTGTTGCAGGAAGCTGTGGAGAACATGAGCAAGTCACAATGGAATAGCTTGCAACAATGGCAACTCATGTCCATCAACAAGGAGAAGTTGGATTAGTTGCTGAATGAAGGGAATCCGGTCCATGATATGGAACATCACTTCTCAATGTTCATAGAATATTCCCAGCATGAAGCAAGCAATTCAAGAATGTCAGATTCGGCTATTGATCAAAATGGGCAGCTAATGCTATCGATGGAAACACTGGAGGACCAATCGGGTAGATGAGAAACCTTAAAAGAGAATAATTGTTATTAAAAAAAAAAAAAAAACTTTTGAGGGAGATATAAAAGAACAAAGATTGGTATTCACCATCCATTGATAGAATTGAGTAGAAGGTGAAATTTTTATGGAGACAAATCGTTTATACAAGGATTACTTGAAAACAAAGGATTTGAGAGAGGCAAAGAATAATATTAACACACCATTTGATTACCTATGTACATTGTACCATAGGCATGTAGAAATTTATCCATTTTAGTTGAAGGTTAGTATGTCAACACAAGTGGATATATAACCGTTTTCTTTTTCATTCCATTTTTTACAGTTGAAATCATAATAAACCTGAACTTCCCATTCTCTGATTTTTTTGGTGTTTCCATTTCTTTGACTAAATTTTTTATAATCTTTTTAACAATTGAAACCCAGCTGAATGTAAACACCTGCCGTACTCTCTCTCTCTCTCTCTTTTTTTTAAAAAATCATATGGCGTTTTTTGAACTATGGGTACAACACCGTTAATCATGAGCCCAATAAGCAAATGGCATGCAAGGTAGTACATTAACAAAGACAACCTACACATTAACTGACACCACCAGAATGACTCCAGTACATTAGCAGGCTAAGAGTGGCAAGTCCATGATCAGGTTGAACCCCCTCACAAAGAAAATCTCTGGTGGTCCTAACTCCTAGGTATGTGTGAGGCCACAAGACAACAAAAAGCACACTAAACATGAAATCCAAGTTGATGACAAGGTTTATCTTGGGTTTCACACATATCAGCAATTGCTGGATGGTGTGACATGAGAACCTGGGCATTGCTGCCACAGCAGTTTCCAACTTCAACACACGAGAATAAGGGTTGTCTAAAGCAAGAGGAATGCCAAGTTTCACTTTAGGAAACCCCTCCCTCCTTCCCTCCAAATTTTATTTTAGTAACTGCATTAATCACGCAACAAAGTATCAACAAATTCGAGTTTCAAAAGTGTTAGCAAGCATAAACAGCTAAGAAGCAGGAGCACAAGGACAGAGCATGATTAGAAGTGGGAGCAGCACCTGGTTAGACAGTTCGTGCAACTAAGCTTCCTTCTATCTTTCCTCTTTTTCCCCCTCTCCTTTCTTCTCCCTTTCAACACCCTTGCACAATGATACCCCAGAGGTTCTTAACAATATGATAGGCTCATTCAACCGAAAATGTTCAAACATCCGACGCTCAGGTCATGACAATATGATAGGCTTATTGAAAACATCAATAGCCTCTTCGTTCACACTCAATGATCGGCGAAAACCTTCCAATCTGGGAGATTTTCATGTGTCAGTGATCCATGTCGGGCCCATGATAACAACAGGTAGGATTGCTGAACCATTGGCTCCATAACTGAAAGTGCAAATCACCCAAATCACATGATCACACAAATACATGTAGAAGAAAACATGTTGACAATGCATTTGGCTTCGAATACCATGATTTGATAATGAAGCACCACATATTTGAAACATTTCTTAATACAGTAGAAGGTGACTTTTCCGCTCCAACCAACACTTTGAATTGAGATATTAAATAGATGTTTCAAAACCATGGTTTTCCTGGCAGTTTCAGAGTGCAGACTCGCCTGGAGAATGAAGTGAGCACAACTCACCCCAGCTCATTTCGTTTCCATCTGGTTTCATCCTGTCTTGGTCTGGTGACACATTTTACTGCCCACTGAAACTGAAACAACTAGGCCGAGTCAGCTCAGTTTCAGATGATATTTAGAACCTTGGTTAAAACCACAGCTAAACCCAACCCACTTTAGCAGGCAGTTCACTCCAAACCAGTTCAACCCAGGGCATCTACTTGAAGTCTTACTGAATAAAAGGGACGAAAAAAAAAGGAACAAACAAACCAAAACCCATCAAGCACAGTAGATCATTAATCTGATTTCATGCAAAGCTTGTGGGTTTCTAGAAAACCATTTGTGCATTAATACAGATGGATTTTGTCTTCTACATTTTTTTTTTTTAGAAGCAACGAACTGAGAATTCATTTTTTTTTAAAAAAAAGAAGAAGAAGAGCAAACAACAAGAAAGCAAAAGAAAGAGAAAAAAGCAAAGGAGCAGAACTGCTGAGATAGCAAAAAGCACCTAACTACCTAAGAAAGTAAAATCAACACTAGTCAAATTCTTGACATTTACAGCCCATTCTAAAACCATCCTTTTAGCCCTAGCCCCCACCGCAACAGCAGTAGACTATCGGTTATTGAAGCATCTGTTGTTCCTTTCTTGCCAAACTGCCCACCAAATAGCGAGGATGGTCATACGCCAGATCTGCAAATTGTTTTTTCCAAGAGTGACCCCATTCCACGCCATCAACATCTTAGCAGCGGACTCCGGAGTGCACCAGGAAAGGGAAAAGAGCCCACAGAAATGAGAGAGAATGGAGGAAGCAAAGGAGCAGTGGACCAGCAAGTGGTCCACAGTTTCCGCCTTACACATGCAACAGAGGCAAATGTTCACGATCGGCATGCCTCTCTTGGCCAGATTATCAATAGTTAGGATTCTGTTCTGAGCCGCTAACCAGCCGAAACATCTGAATTTAGGAGGAACGTGGTATTTCCAAACAAAAGGGGTCGCGTCGCAGGGAGACCTGTCCGCAGCAGAAAGAACGGCGTAGAGGGACCTGACTGAGAACGCCTCGGACTTCTCAAGAGGCCACGCAATACTATCAGGCTGCGAGGGAATGATCTTAGAGTTTGAGATGTAGTCGTACAACGCAATGTAATCCTTCACCTCGTCTTCGTTAAGGTTTCGGGTGCAAGTAATGTTCCAAACAAATTCAGCAGAGGTGAAGTAGCCACAACTGTTGATGAGGATATTACGATTAGGAGAATGCCGGTAGATATGCGGGAAAGAGAACTTGAGGGGCTTTTCTCCAAGCCATAGATCTTCCCAGAATCAAGTAGTTGAACCATTGCCCAACACAAATCTACTGTTGGCAATGCCAGGATTTTTGGCCTTAAGGATTCCTCTCCATATGTGAGACGCCTTGTAATACGAACTTTCTTTAGGCCACCAATTCCCCTGAGAAGCACCGTACTTGCCTTTAACTATCGAATTCCAGAGGGTATCCTTTTCCCATGCAAATCGCCAAGCCCATTTACCCAAAAGAGCGGAATTCATAAGCTTCAGAATCTTCACATTCGCACCTCCATCCTTGAAAACCTAGCACACTTGAGACCATTCAAGTAGATAAAACTTACTCTGATTTTCTTTACCAAACCACAGGAAGTCCCTTCGAGTTATTTCCATAGTATTAAGCACCAACCCTGAGCATTTGAATAGGGACATGAAATAGAGTGGGAGATTGGAAAGAGCTGCTTTGATCAAAGTCAGCCTACCACCCAAAGGCAGATACCGGCATTTCCAGGAAGCCAGGTATGAATGGAATTTACTGGTAACCCTGTCCCACATGCTCTTCGGCGGGGATCCAACTGAAAGGGGCAGACCAACAAAATAAGTTGGGAAAGAGTCGATGCGGCAACCGAGCTTGTAAGCAAACTTTTGGAGAGTCTTCTGCGGAACATTAACTCCAAGGAGCTTCGATTTGTTCAGATTAATCCTAAGGCCCGAAACCGCTTCAAACAACGAAGAGCAATGAGGAGGTGCTCGATTTTCTCATTTGAGGCTTCAGAGAATATTAAAGTATCATCGGCGAACTGAATATGAGTTAGGGGATCAGATAATCCGGGCATCGTAATGCCGCGTAAGAGCCCTCAATCCTGACCTTTCTTCAACATTTGAGATAGAGCCTCTCCCACTATAAGGAATAGAAAAGGGGATAAAGGATCCCCTTGTCGCAATCCTCTGGAGCTCTTTAAAAAGCTAAAAGGCGATCCATTTAAAATGATGGAGAAGTGGGCTGATCCAATGCAAGCCGCAATCCAGCTTATCCATTTAGCCCCAAAGCCCATCCGACCTAGCATATAGGAGAGGAAGTCCCAATCCACATGATCGTAGGCTTTTGCGACATCCAGTTTGCAGAAGACCGCTTTATACTTCGACTTATGGCAGGTGTGAAGAACTTCATTAGCAATAAGAGCACCATCCGTGATCTGTCTACCTCTGATGAAGGCATTCTGATTGCTGGAGATGAGACTTCCTATAACTTTAGACAGACGAACAGATAATATCTTTGCCAAAATTTTATCGGGCCTCCCTATTAGATTGATCGGCCTTTAATTGGGCAAAGGAGGACGCACCCGCCACTTTAGGAATGAGAGAAATGAAAGTGGCTCCCAAACCTTTCGACAGTCTGGCTCTTGAATATAACTCTTGAAGTAATTGGAGAAGGTCCTGACGAACTACATCCCAAAAAGCGTGGTAGAAGCTGATTGGGAATCCATCTGGGCCAGGAGACTTGTCCCCTCCCATAGCATTAACAGTTGCTTTAACCTCTTCTTCTGTGAATTGGGCTTCCAGGAAATTAGCCTCATCCGTTTGCAGCTTATTGAAAGATATGTTATCTAAGGTTGGTCTCACCCAGTTATCAGAAGAAAGGAGCTCTCTAAAATGAGACATAGCAAGGTCTTGTATCTCCTTTCGATCTTCAATTATGTTGCCCTGATCAGAGATGCTGAGAATAACTTTAGCCCGGGAATGACCATTTGATGAATTTTTTTTTGTATTTTTATCCCCTTCCACGATCCATTTTGGCTCTAGATTTAATCCTCCAGGAAGCTTCATCTTCCAGGGCTTTGTTAGAGAGCTCTTGAATGATGGATATGCACCTGGTCAAGACCTCTTTCGACATCGGAGCTCCTTCAGAATTGACATCGATGTTCTAGAGCTCGAGGTGAAGAGCTTCAATATCAGCCTCCCTCTTCAGAGAATCCTCCCTGCGCCACTCCTTCAGCTTTTCCTTGAGAAGTTTGAGTTTACAAAGCAGCTTGTGATCGGCAAAGCCCTTAACTTGAAAAGAAGACCACCAACCAATAATTTGTTGTCGAAGCCCAGCAGAGTGAAGCCAAGCAGAATTGAACCCGAAGGGTTTCGGGCCCCAATTAATGTCTTCGACGGTCAAGATAATTGGGCAATGATCAGAAGTGGTTCGCGGCATGGCGATTTGTTTGGTAGACGGAAACCTCTCGAGCCATTCAGGAGAGACCAGGAATCTATCCAAACGGGATTGAATAGGGGACGCTCGACCATTGGTCCAGGTGAAGCGCGACCCTAGAAGTGGCAAATCGATTAGTTGTTCTTTTTGGATCCAATCGGAGAATTGAAACATGGCAGCAGAGGGTCTTCTTATTCTGGAGTGGTCCTCCGAGAGGAGCGTGACATTAAAGTCGCCAACCACACAGGAAGGACCTGAGAAGGATTGTCTAGCCTGCAAAAGTTCAACCCAAATATCTTCCCTAAGCAAAGGATTAGTCAGCCCATAAATGACAAATAAAAGACATTGAACGGGGGAGAACTTATCTTGGAGAGTAACTGTCAAAGAGAAGTTGCCTGGGAAAGAGGATATGAGTTCCCATTTAGAGGATTTCCAAGCAACGAGGATGCCACCCGAACTCCCTACAGCATCAACAGTGAGCCACTACGCATCCTTGGCTTTCCACGGAGTAGGCAAGAGATGATGTTTAAAAGAGGACACCTTCGTTTCCTGAAGACAGAGGACATCAGGGTTTTTTCTGCTAACCGTTGCCTTGATGAAACTCCTTTTATGCTTGGAGCCTACCCCCCGAACGTTCCAAGTGATAATCTTCATTGGTTCACTACACTGCCCTGATTACCCTGTCTCCTTGATTTGGAAACCGCAGCTGAGATAAACCCAGGGCTGGCTTGTAACCATTGTAACTCGCGAGAGTTAGAAATCTTGATTAAATGTTTTGCTGGAGTGGTTCACTTCTCTATGGATCTACCTATATTTTCTATGCATTGAAATAAGGCAACATAATCTTCCAGTCTATCCTCGAAAGACAGCCCAAGAGATCTTCCCACCTTTCCAATGGCCTCCCGTATCCACAGTTTCTTCTGGATCTTGACCAAAAGATCGGATCTCTTAGTTTCGGAAGTCGAAGGCTCGATCAGAGGATCGGCTATCATTTGTAGCAGTTTCGGCATAAGTGAGTTCGTAGCCATATCGTCTTGAAAGAGAGTGAGCGGGCCCATATCCAGCGCGTCGACAAACGAGAGGGAGGAAACCGAAGGAGAATGGGATGATGACATCCTTGAAAGGGTTTCAGACATGCTGCAGTGGGACATCGGGTGAGGATCCAAAAGACGATCTAAACTCGAAAATAAACTCAGTTCGTAGGAGGGAACGGGGGTGAGGTTTGATCGGGAGTTAATGGCTAAGGGGAGAAATTGGGGAGTTTCAAAGACTGATAGAGTAGGCTTGTTAGGGAGGGTGGGCCCGCTTCACGTTGGAAGCGGAAGGGGAGGGGTAGCCGTGATGTGCGCCATGTGTCCCTGGGCCAACGACGCGTCATCCTTCTCACCCTCCACTTGTCCCTCATAAAGTAACATATTAGGCGAAATATCTTGACAGGCGCTCTCCCCGATCTCCACGCGTCCCTCCCAAACTTTCTCTCCATTCGCCACGCGTCCTCTACTGTGTCTCAAGGATGGGGAAATCATTATAGCACCTGACACGAGAGTGAGAGATATCTGGGTAGAAGGTTGACCACTGGAAGTAGCCATCGGTCTCACAGAAGAAACCGCTGGATAATCGGCCGTAAAGCTATCGCAAGACTTGTGTGTATTGTCGAGCATGCCACACGTCACTCTATCTGATCCCGTCAGATCGCTCGCCCGACAAGGAATTGAGGAAGGTGGCTAAGATGACTGTTCAGCTCCACGTGTCGACTGGATGACGTCGGAACCGTCGTATCGTTTGCTGGCGGAGAGGGGGTCGATCGTCTTCTGAGAATGTGCTCCGCTGGAGCATGGAGTTTGTGCACATCCTTGCTGCGAAGAATGGGTAGCCACCGTCTACTCCGGCAATGGGTCTTCTCTAATTCTCCAGAGATCGCCCCATTGAGGGAGCGGGTCGTCCCGCGCTTCCTTGATCACCGGGAAATCAAAAGAGCGGTCATCGACTTCACCGACGAAGGTGTGTCCGAACCCTTCTTTCTTTGAACTCGAATTCTGATAACATCGACTTCCTCTCCGAGCTTCGTCTTCATATCCAACTCAACATACGAGCCCAGATAAGCAGCCACTGCAATAAAAAAACTCATCGAACCACAATTCTAATGGGACTCCCCAGATTTGGAACCAGACACTTTCCATGCCAAACACCGAGAATTCTTCCCACCTCATGACCGTAGCCACCGGGCCGCCAAAATGTAGCTGACCAGCCATAATCACCATTTCTGAGTTAATCCAGGGGCATACATTAACCCAAAGTTCATTGTAACCAATGTTGTCAAATAGCATATGCGATCTTGTGCGATTGCATATGCGTGTGCGCATATGCGATCGCACAATCGCATATGCGGTCGCATATTTTTTTTATTTTTTTTTCGCATTTTTCCAAAAAATTCAAAAAAAAAAAAAAAAATCAAAAAAATCAAAAAAAAAAAAATCAGAAAAATCAAAATAAATTATTATATGTCATTGGGACATGAAATACATTTAATTTAAGTAAAAAAAAAATAAAACCAACCAATTACATACATTGATAATGATACACTTACAAATTACAATATAGTTAACTTCTTAAATCTTAACAATTAATATTTTACTTTAGATTTAACAATAACAAATATGAAATACGAATATCAAATAATAATATCCATATTCAACATTCAACCAACACTACAAGTCTACATCTACATGTACATGATACTAGTGATATAATCATATTATAAATACAATACAATGATAATTGATACATAATAATAATGTTAATAATATAATATATTATATATCAAGTTATCAACAATCAACAACATCAACATCAAGTCATCAACACACTTAGACTTATGAGACAATCATTAAACAAAATTAAGAAGTTATGTATTTAACTATTTATTATTCTATTTATCTAATCATTGTAAATTTGTTATCATATACATTGATCTAGCATCCATTGTGGCACATCACCACCAAGTCCACCACCACCACCACCACCACCACCATCATCATCATCATCATCATTCGAGTCATCTCCTTCTTCCACGTACACTTCTTCTTCTTCTGTTTCTTCATCATCTGTACGTACTAATACTTCATCAACATCCAATGGTGGATAATCTTCAGCTTGATTATCATTATCACCTTCTCCTTCTTCAATCTCATCAACGGGTTGACGACTACTACTCACCCCCCGGCTCCCCCCCGTCCTTCCCCTTCGAGTGGTACTACTACCTTCACCAGGTATCGATCCATATGCGGCATCTTCAACTTGTGCCCATGTCAGCTCCTCTCCAGCAAATACCGGGTCCTCTGTCTCTACGAGCCACTCGTTATCTGCATCCAACTCATCTAAGCAGATAGGGTCAAAGAAACCGGACTTTTTTTTTCCTACTTTGGAATCATTCTCGCAATTTTTTATTGTATTGAACGAAAACCAAGTCATTGAGCTTTTTTTGCTCAAAGCGATTTATTTTCTTGGTATGAATCTGTAAGAAAGAAAGCGCATTTAGCATTAGCTATTTAGGTAATTAATTTAGCTTAGGCCACTAAAAAATTAAAGTTTACAAAAAAACAAAACAATTACTAAACAGTAAACAATCTAAAGTAAACTTACCGCCTCGAACGTGCTCCAATTGCGTTCACAACCACTGGCAGAATACGTGAGTCCAAGAACCTTCATAGCCAGCTTCTTTAGAGCAAGATCTTTCCTGTTCGGGTCCACTCCATAGGCAGCCCACCAGTCAACTGAGAAAATCAGTTTAAGTATAGGTTAGACTTAGAGTCCAGTACATAGTTGACGGTACAACGTACACTAACATTCATTCATAGAACTTAGAAGTACAGGTACTTACTGGGTAATTTCATTGTTCGATGTCTTACTACGATATCCCTTGAGAATATCCCTTCACTTTTTGTGTAAAAGTCCAACAAAGTTGAGATCTTGTCCTGTTCTCCTCTATCTGGAATCATTCTTTTCAAGACATCAATAAATCCAAACATATGCATAGTTAGTGCTTCTGCTGGATTAGCAGAAGCGAATAAACAGGCTGGGTTAAGGATGTAAAGCCGAATACAATGGGGATGACATTTGGTTGCCCCATCTTCTATTTATAATATCTAAAATTTGCCTGTAATCACGGTCTCTATAGTTAAAATGGTCCATGATCTTATTTTTCGCCCTCTCCATCGCATCATATATGTAGCCCATTGCGGGCTTCTCATCCCCGTCCACCAATCGCAACACAGTGACTAAGGGCTTGGATGATTTAAGTGCCTTTTACCACTTGAGTCCAAAAACTTTGAGATAGAATTGTTTGTTGGACCCGTTTTCCTTCACCCTTCTTTGACCAAGGCTCACTTGTAAAATCAGCAGACACTACAAAGTTTCTAAGTTCTGATTTCTTTGCATGTAGCCTTTGTAGTGTTAAAAAGGCAATAGCGAAACGGGTGACTGCTGGACGTAGCAAGTTACCCCCATAGTGTTTTCTCATTCGACTGAGAAGAAGGGCATGTTTGTACATAAAGACCGTGATTCTTCTAGCCCTTGCAATCACATTTATAAATAATCTACCTATATCTTCTAACATAAGATCAATACAAAGGGCTACACAGGGGGTCCAAAATAAACGTTGCCTCTTCTCTATAAGAAAATGACCGACCATACATACGAGGCTACGTTGTCTGTAATTACTTGTACAACGTAGTCCTCACCTATTTCTTCAACTACACTATCTAGTAAGCTAAACAAATACTCTCCTGTGTGAATGGCCCAACGCATCCACTGACTTCAAGAACATTGTCCCAATTGGACAATTTACCAAAAAGTTAATGAGAGACCGACTGGATCTATCGGTCCATCCATCGGCCATTAGTGAACAACCATATATTTTCCATGATTCCCTATATTCAGCTATGAAGGATTGTGTATATTCAACTTCAATTTTTAGGCATGTCCCCCTCATTTCATGATATAAATGAGGTTTAAGCCCAGGTCCAAATTGACCTATAGCTTCAATCATTACTTTGAAGCTTTTCGATTTAATGGCGTTGAAAGCAACGCCGGTTTGGTAAAACCACTTAGCAATATATTGAATTGTGGTTTTCTTATCTTTTTGTTTATACCGGTTCTATAAAGTTGTTTGAGCCGGCCCTTTCCCTCTACCACTTTGGTCGACCACATCCTCGGGGTGTGGTCTACACCATCTATCTAAGGGTCCATGCCCTCGGGCTCTTTTCGATGGTTGTACTTGTAGTCTAGACCGGCCTGTCGAAGTAGGAGGAATGGGACTAACTTCATCGACATCTACTACATTTTATTCTTCATATGCATCTTGTTCCATATATTCCTCCTGACGTAGGGCACTATCGCATTTCTTTCTTGATTGTTTTTTCATATACTCCACGATCTCCCTTTGGATTTCTGGAGTAATCTTGTCACATGCTTTTGCATTTGACCCAGGTAAATGTGCAAGGTGTTGCTTGTGCCTTGCAATGCCACCGGAACTCACAAATCCACATAAATCACATACTATGTGAGTCTTTTCGGTAGCACTACGGTAGTGCCCATACTTCCAACCCAGGTCATTTGACTTGGGCCTTAAAGAGAAAGATTTGGAAGAAGACATGATGGTGGATGGTGGTGTGTGTATTAGCACTAAAAAGTAACTAGCTAGCTACTAAGTACTAATTAGTAAGTAGTAACTACTAACTAGAAACTAGAAAGTAAACTACAAATAAAAGGAAAACTAAAGTAAAGTAAGAGACTAAGAAGAAGAACTAAGAAGTAAGAAAGAAGAGGGAGAGAGAGAGTTGAGTTACACACTTACACTTGTAGAAAGGGAGAAGAAGAGGGAAAAGAAAATGAGAAAAAGAGAGAGAGTTGAGTTTACACTTGTAGAAAGAGAAGGAGAGAGAGAGAGAGAGAGAGAGAGAGAGAGAGAGAGAGAGAGAGAGAGATTTACACACAAATCAAATTAAAATTACAAATCTAAAAGAGGTTCCAAACTTCGGAACTTCCAAATTCTTGTCTAAGTTGTCTACTTGTCTTCTCTTCACCTTTGCCCCTTCACTTGAGTATTGTTCATTTGTTCTTGAATTCTTGTTGTAACTTGTACTTGTAACTTGTAAGTTGTAACTTGTATTTGTAAGATGTAACTTGTAAGTTTGTAACTTGTCTCTTGTAAGTTGTAAGTTGTAACTTCAAACTTGTAAGTTGCTAACAACTAACAAATCAATTAACAAACAAAATAATAATAATAATAATAATAATAATAAATGATAGAAAAAGTTGTTAGAAATTAGAATTAGAAAATTAGAAGTTAGAAGTTAGAAGTTAGAAAACTTAGTGGATGGAGATTGGAGAGGAGTGAGGAGTCTCTTGACTCTTGTCTTGAATCTTGATTCTTGAATATGGATTGGATTGGATGGTATGATCAATGATGTATCATGTATCAATGATTCAATATCATGTATGATGTATCTTGGATTCTTGTAGTTGTATACCCTTCCTTGATTCTTGATTCTTGAAAGTTGAAAGAAAAGAAAAGAAATATGGAAATGGAATATGGATGGAGAGGAGTGGATGTAGAATGTAGATTGTAGAGTGCTTAGAAATAGAGTTAGAAATATGTAAGAGATGATGTAGTAAGAGAAATAAAGAATAGAGAGAGAGTTTGAGCTTTTTTTGCATGTAGGAATGCTTAGAATGCATATTTATAAAGGAAAAATCCGGATTAAAAAAAAAAAAAAGAGTCAAAAAACGGTCAGAAATTTGACCGTTGGCCAATATGCGATCGCATATGCAGTATGTGATCGCATACATCGCATATGCGATCGCATATGCTGGCACATGTGGCATATGCGATCGCATACTGACCAAGATCGCATATGCCACCACCACATATGCGATCGGCCCACCATTATGCGCATATGCAATCGCATATTCGCATATGCGACCGCACTTGACAACACTGATTGTAACCCAATGGTTTGATCTTGTAATTCCCCGGATGAAATCCCGTTGTTTCTGCTATCCAGTCTTTCACCTGAGATATCAACACTCCTTTGCAAACTATCACTACCGAGTCTTTGAGATCTTCTTTAGCCTTCTAGAAATGAGACTTATCAATAATAATGGGAACGCCCATCTTAGAGCTGATAGGGGAAGTATCAGTGGGATAGGGTAAGGAAGTTGTGGGACGGTCGGGTGATGGGGTGGATCGGGGAGGGCAAGTCTGAGATGGATGCAGAAGGACCTCCTTAAAGGAAGGGGTCACGGATTGGGGAGAAGGACGCGAAGGGGCAGGAGGTGGCGGGGGTAAAAGCTTAGGAGGAGGAGGTAGAACGGTTTTAGGCCGACCGGGGGGGGTAGGGCGAGGACGGGCGGTGGGAGGCCCAAATCTAGCTCTCTGAACTAAGAACGGACACCTTGCAAATCTAACGCCATGCAGCATAGTCACTGCTCTTGCAAGTTCTGCCTCGGAAGACATACGGACTAACACGAATCCTCTGTAAGCATTGCTCTTCCGGTCTCTGGGCATGACCACATCCATGACCGCTCCAGCCCTACCAAATACCCTTCCAACATTGAGAGGGTACCATCCGGACGAAAAACCTTTCACAAATAAAGTGGGATACGCAACCCGATTTCTCGCCGCAGCCGCGATGGCGGTATTCTTCCGATGTTGAACCTCGTGCCAGTCTATTTCTTGTCGTTCCACCAGCTCGCCTTCCTCCAAATGACGTTCTGTTCCTCTTGCATTATGCTGAGTTCTACGTGTATCTGCATCGCGATCACTTCCGTCTGTCGAAGAGTCTCCCCAGAGACGCTTAGTAGTGTCTTGCTGATTGTCGCAATCCGTCTGAGCAGCACGATCCTTCTGTTTTCCTCGTTCTGTTCGATGCGCCAGATCTCGCGGTTGGTCCCTATTACCTTCGAGCGTTCGCATTCTCACGATTCTCACCGGAGCATTCTCTCCAACGCATTCTCACCACCGGAGCATTCTCACCGGGAAAGTGTTTCTTTTAAAATGTAAACAAGCATTCTCCCGATTTTGTCTTCTACATTACATCCATTTTGTCAAAAATGTTTCTTCTTTTTGTTTTTTTATGTATATTATTAGACCTCTCATGAGTATTCAACTTCTCCCTCATTTTACGTCCATTTGGGTTTCATCATCAAATTCTTCAGAAATATCCCCTCTATTATTCAGGGGGCATGGCTAGCCAAGAGAAAAATTTTGATCCAAGGAGAAAGCGCTCACCATTTACTTGTTTTGAAGATTGGATGTGGTTGGCCTTTTGATTTTCAACACAATTTGATGTCTGTTTTGGAGAATGATCAGTCAATGAAAGATTGTAACATTATTTGCTATCTAATTCCTAGTAGGCATCCTGCCTAACCCCAGCTCATCCAACAAAAATAAAGCCCCTCCTCAATGTCGAACTAATAAAAGAAAATTATGCTACACATCAGGAAAACACACACACACACACACACACACACACACACAAATTACAGTGAGAACTTCATAAAAATAAGTAGCGCTTCAACATGCGTAAGTGTTGTGTTTTAGTTGGATTCTGCTGGAATAATCAAGAGATTTTCAGTAAGCAGATTCTTAAAAAAAAAAAAAAAAAAAAAAAATATCTTGTTGACGGCTCAGTGTAGATAATCAACTGAATTGTTACATACAACAGAATTTCGGATTCGTGCTACCACTGGGTTAGTGACGGATGGAAGAGAGTCAGCGATATAAAATACATTAGTTCGGTAGTTCCCCATGTCTCTTTGACTTGTACATAAAGAGCTACATAGCTGTAAGAGTGGTGCTCAACACTCATTTTGTGCTTGAATCAAACATATAAGATACATGAATGACACATGTTGGAACTGCTACCAAGTACAATAGGAAAAAAAAAAAGTGATGGGGAGCTAAACCTGAACAGCTGGGCCCACATATTTGCCAGGGCGTATATAGAGGTCATCTGGTGCTTCAATCGCCTCAAGCCATGCATGATCCTCTTCCCTTTCACATGTTTCAGTTCCATCTTCTGACTCTGAAATTGGAGTAGCGTCAATACGTGGAGATCTTTACTAGATATTGATAAATCCACATGTCAGTCTCTATACGCCACCTACCCGGGCAAACATGCCACATCCAAGTAGTGTCTAGTGCTCCCAACCGTGTAGATACCCTGGCCTAAAAATCAAGCAGGTCCAACAACTCCGGCGAGCCTCACATGTAATTGAAGGTTAAGAAGTACCCCAGTGGTCCTCAATGTGCATGTGAGTTCCACCTGAAGATTGGACCGGCCTTGTGTCTTTGGCCAGGGCAAACTCCATGGTGGAGCTATATTGATGCACTGCTCGGGGTAGCAAGTACGGCAGCATGTAGGTGGGGATGTATTCCTACAAAGATCTTTTGAAGTGATTTACTTACGGAAACTGGAATATGGATAATCACGGTAGTAAGTACAGTGCCTCCCAGCAGTTTCAGCATATGGAGGAGCGAGGACATCAAGCACAGCGCAAGGCGTGATAGCAGTGAAGCAATGCAGATTACCTCCGGTCTTGGGGTACAAAATGGATGTTTCACATGGTGCCGTCAGAACAGTGTCCACCTGCAGCTTCGCCAATCTCACTGCAATAAAAGGAGTAGTTGCCGTAAAACTCTCAGGCCATCTATGAAGTTAGAAATGCAATGCATTTGAGCTATATTCAGATTGAACATGACAGTTCCCAGCCTCTCTCGCTTTTCAAGCTATTGAACTTGATTATTTTGAGCTTGATTATTTCGGAATATCTAGAAAGCTGCATGGGTCCTGCCACAGTAAGTACAGAGGAACAGTGACTAGTGAGGTGGAAATTGATGTTAGCATGCGGGTGTGTTCAAGGGTGCAGATACATGTACATGTCCAAGTGGAGATGCGCGTGACCGAACTGTCGAAGAGGATCACTCTAATGAAATGTATATTTTGGAGAAGGATCAAAAGATCCCTGCGGTGGGCAGAAATTACAGATTGTGCCTGTCATTGCTAAGAATCAAATCCCCTGAGTAACATTATCATGCCCCTACCACCAATGCTCTTGAATCCTGCAACCCTGGACTTAGGATAGCCCATGATTTGTGAAAATCCTAAAACCATGGTTACTAGCAGATCATGTTGTAGGACACAGAGTTGCAGATTTTCCGGATCGGCCCAAAAAATGCACTTAGATGTCCACAACGAAATCAGTTGATCTACAACAATCACTGCGACTGGCTCAAGCCTAGATCTTGTGATTGCCACTTTTGGTAGGGCAAATGGACACAAATGATTGTATTAACTCGCCAACAGGTGTGGAATATGTGGGATCTCAACTCATACAACATAGTTGGCTTGGCTTCTTGGCAATTAAAAGTTTAAAAGATGGATTTAATGAAAAAATGACCGGTGGAAATTAAAATGAAGTGATGCAATGACTAGAATTTACAAGGTCCAAAGAATTTATTCTCCTTAGATTCGAGCAGGGATGAGTGAGCAACAAAGAAACTGTTTGTATGATGTTAATTCAGACACTAGACAACACTGGCAGTGTAGCCTAGATTCTTCGAGTAGTTCAATAGACAATTCAGGCATTGGATGACATTCACAGTGTAGTCTGATCAGAGAGGAACAAAAAATGCTTTCGTAATCGGAGCATGCAGGCTATGGATAGTTTGGGGAGGGCTAAATCTGATCTAGAGTGGGCCTCTAATATAAAGGCTCTCAAGATTGTGCATTGTCATCTTCTTCTTGGACGGCTTTGTAAATAGTAAGGCTTTTGCCTCTGCTCTTTAATAAAATTTTATTACTGCTCAAAAAAAAAAAAAAAAAAAAAAAGGGTGAAAGGTCCACATGCAAAGGGAAAACCCTAACAATCGAACGGGGAGGAGGATTGTTTGATGACATTTTTGGCCCATCACCCATCTACAATGGCAGATGAATGGTCTGAATCACTTTAACCCCACTTGTAAGGATGCTTGCCTAAATGAAAATGCTAGCATTGTATAATACCTCAGGATCTACACCTGCCTGCTTTTAAGAGGAAGCATGGATTATCTTAAAGATGCTTATCAATGCTGTTCACAATATCACCGATATTATCAATAATATTGACGATACTATCAGATATAGTTGGGTCAGTGATACAAATACCAAGTGCAAAACTAAATTTATACAGTATTGACGATATTATTGATAATATTATCACTATATCGTGATATTCTAATTCCTGTGAGATACCGATCTGTGCCGTTTAGTATAAATGCATGGTATCAATGATAATATTGATGTTATTGTAGATATTGAAACAATCCGTGTAAATACCCAGAAAATCAAGAGAAAAAAGATGAGCAAAATCCGGGGAAAAAAAAAAAAAGCCACTGATTTCTTTTAGATTTCGACCACTCCTGTTAAGGTGTTTGAAATTAAATATTAGATTTAGGGGAGAAATCGAAACTCGAAAGCAGAAACAAGACAGAACTCCAATGTGAGAAAAAGACACGAAAAAATGCTAATTTCTAGACATGTTAGCATGGATTGCAATAGAAACCCATGTCTATGCATGATTGTCGAGTGTTGACATGGATTTGGGACAAGAAAAAACAAAAACAAAAAAAAAAAAAAAAAAAAAACAAATTTTGAGTGGTGGAAAAGAGGAAAATAGGGAAATCCTAATTTTCATTATTTTTACCCCTTAAAATGAGATTGCAAGTGTGAAATTTTGATATATTCATGGGTGGTGGTTGGCCACAAGTTTTTTTTTTTTTTTTTTTTTCGAACACATTATTTCTAATTATTTAAAAAAAATTTAAAATATGAAAATGTATTTATTTTGAAAATAGATGTTGATAAGAGTTAATTGATGTGGAAAACTTATCGTATTGATGAGTGTTAACAGTTTTACTGATTGGCCATAGTACTGTCTATACTTGGAGCAACAATAGAATGAATGCCGTGGCAGAGACGGAGACTACGTCTTTGACCCAACTCGTAACTCTGTGTGGGTTTGACGCAATGGTGTGCATGTGTGTAGAGAAATCTTAGGTGCCGTCCAACTCAGGTGGGCCCGATGCGAACACAAGCGCATTCAAGGTGTACTAACGAAGAAAGCGCCAACCACAAGTGTCGTCCTTGTGGATAGGCAACTATTGAGGAGCTAAAGACCTTTCACATGTGATTGGACATATAGAAGACCCCACTCAAGGAAGACACATGTGAAGGAAGATTGGAGAAAGAAGACCGAGCGCCCGAACTTTCCCGTACTTATGCTATTTGTGCGTTTTTGCTTAATTAGGGATATTTTAGTAAGTTTATGTCTTTATTTGCTTATTCTAGGAGTATTTTAGTAAGTTTATGTCTTTATTTGCTTATTCTAGGGGTATTTTAGTAATTTTATGTCTTTATTTGCTTATTTAAGTGGGCTAAAGCCCTAAATCCGAATTTGAACTATTGATTAATGAAAAGCAAACCCTTTGGGTGCCTCCTTCCTCTCTTCTCTCTAATGGTGCTTCTTCTCTTCCCTTGATCTTCTTCTTCTAATTTCTTCTTGTGCCCCTCCAACTTCTTCAAGGTAATTATTTTCTTCTTTCTATTTTCCAGTTTTGGCTAATCCTTCTTCGATCAAAATCTTGAGAACCGATCTAAACCCTAAACCCTCAAATTCTCAAATCCCTAATCTGAGAAACTTCTTGGTTCTTCGGACTAGTGATCTTCATTGATCAATTGGGTGTGACCATGCAAGATCGGGAGGTCTCATCCCTCACCGGATCCAACTTAAGTAATAATTGAATGTCATACTTCATGGTTGTGATGATGGCCCGCTCCATTGCGTGTTTCCTTTATGATTTTCTCAGTTATGATGATTACTGCTAGAATTTTAGATCATTTATTCCTTTTATTTCCGCTGTTTAATTATGTTCATGAGCATGCATCATAATTAGGGTTGTCCTGCGTCAGGGCCCCAACATGATGTTGTGATGACATCCATCCTGTATATCAAATGTATGACCCTAATACCCCTTGGGCCCAAAATCAGGTGGATCTAAAATGCAGGTGGGCCCCAACACACGGAACAAGGTGGGTAGTATGTCCACCGTTGATTTGCGTGTGGAGCTCACTGTGTTGTGTATATAGAATATAAGCCATTCAAACCCTTCAGCTGGCCTGCATGAAGGATCATGGCAAAATTCAGGAGGTTTAAAAACTCTAGTAAGCCCCACTGAAAATCAAGGGTGCGCATCCACTCCCCCCTTGTTCCCTGCGTTGTGGCCCACCTGAGTTTGGGACTTGGGGGGTGACAGATTTGATGGACGAGCTGGATGTCCTCAAAACATCACAATGGGACCCACTCACTGTGAGCACCACTATATATGTGCATGCATAAACATGTGTTTTTTAGCATCTAAAGTTTCACCAAAAACTTCCTCCTTTTTCCCAGTGTTCCCTCAAACACGGATATTTTACTCAGTACTGTGATATTATCAACGATATTAATACATGTTTTTGTATCCCAAGTCATTGATACATGTAATAATACCAATACTCTAAAAATTGATTATCACCTCTTAAACTCCAATGAATTGAAACTTTGGAACATAGACAACTGCGTGCATGCATAGATATACATACAGATGTACATACATAAATGCATAGAGATCTAATACATCAACCATATCAAGGCTCATTGTCATGTCCCCAATTACATTTTTTTTTTTCTTGTTGTTGATAATCTGTCAAAAGAAATTGATTAAAAGGAAAGGCCCTCAAAAGAGCTACAAGAACCTGATTATATACATTTCTTTTTAGCTTATTTTATAATTTAATATTTTGTAGAATTTAATTGATGCAGATCGAGCTAGGTTTAAATGGACAAAATGAATCATTACTTCATAACTTAGATCCAATGGTATAAAATAGGCCCACGTTGATTCCTCACAAGATATAGGCCCACAATTTTAACAACCGCAGCAATTAAATGCACAACTCCAGCCATTACTTCAAATATCCAGAAACTTAGGGCATGTTTGGATTGCGAATTACATCAGTAATGTACCATAAAAGTGCAATGATTACAAATTACAATACTTGGCTCCTGAAAACAAGTAATTTGACAAACAATTCCCATGTTTGGATAAGCGTGGTAAAATCGTAGTGATAATACTATTACATTACTTCAATGTCAAATCATAGAGAAAAATACACTGATGTACGTGTTTGGATAGGAGATTTCCACTGAAATACAATGTAAAATTGTAATGATTACAAATTCGTTTACCTGTCTCCTACTACGTCTGCATTAGACCACTGAATTACGTGTTTAAACAAACGTTGTAAATTTGTAAGATAGCGATTTTACGATACATTACTGATGTAATTTGAAATCCAAACAAGCCCTCGAGATCACCATACAACAATCAAGGGTTTCTCAGACAACAAACTTTCGGCTAATAGAAACAAATCCTAGGATTTGAAGAAACCAAAACCCCAAATGAAACCACATATTACGCTTTAGAAAGAAAATACAGCAACCTATTCTAAGCCTTTGGTTTGGATCCTCCCTCCCTCCTCTCTCTCACGCATGGACACATACAGATGCGGGTGGGCACAGATGGAGTCCAGGCATGGACTGATGAAAATGATTAGATGGCTTCCAAATTCAGCCACATGAAGCTTTCTTTGGAAAGAGGAGGCTCTTCCAAACTGGCCATACGCCTCCCCCTTGCCGCTGCAAGCCCGCAATGGGAGTCTTTCCATGGATGGTGCTGCTGCATGAATGCATCTGCTTCCAGGACTGTTTTGAGATTGTCGGGGCCCACTTCCAGCCCTGATTCTTTCCTGATCTGGGCACTCGCACCTTTGATATTCTTTCCCACCCACATCGTTAATATTTTAGGATTATTAGGGTTTTGTTAGCTTTGTTAAGTTAGAGCTACTAGAGTTTAGATAGCTTGACGTTCAGCTGTGACTATTGTCATTAAGTCGGGTTAAGTGTGGCTAGAGTTGGGTTAGGGTTAGCATGGTTTAATTGTAAATTGTAGAGGCTGTGTGGCAAAGGAAAAATATCAAGAGCTTGAACAGTTGATCCCCTCAAAGAGATCCAAAAACACAAGACCGACCCAAGGTCGAATCACTCATATTTGGCTGAGAATATCTATAGGAGATGAATCATGCAATACAGATGCACACCTAAAAAATGACAAGGAACCCTTAATATTTCTATACTGAATAGAAAACTGCCAAAATATACCATAATTACTGAATTTTCAATTGATGATATAATATTGATAATTCCTTCATTGTGTTTTACAGCAGAGTGGAAAATGTTTCATGACTGTGTAAAAGGGCATGTCAAGTTCCACAAGTGGATTCTGTTGCAAGTAAAATCAAAGATAATGTGGATGTGGAGATACCTCGTTTCAACACTTGAGGTCTTGGTATCGATCCGTAGCAGGGGTGGCTAACATGGAGTGTGTGTACTGACATGGGTGTGTACTAACAAGCTAACCCCAAAAAAAAAATGTGGTTTGGCAACTCCTACAGACAATTGGATGGGCCTCACTGTGATAGGGGATGCCCTGAAAATCTCAAACAATCAAACCCTCAATCTTTGGCCTTCCTTTGTATGTGCTACTATTTTGTTCTTAACCATTTATCAGTAGGCCATCAATTGAAGGATTAGGATTTCCGATCTGGGAGATTTTTCGGGGTATCTCCCCTCCACAGTGAGGTCCATCCAATCAACATTGTGGACCCGAGGGCCTCAAGCACATGCAATGAGGAATCATAAGGTCCTGTGAATCAGCAAAACTATAGTTTTCTGAGAATTTGATTCGCATATGGGGATCATAGTTCATTGACCCATAAAGTTGATAACATGGCCCTCACCATGGATGAGAAACTCCCAAATATCTCCCAGATCGGAATAATACAAAACGTTGATCTTTGGACTATTTTCTATTGAATGCAGACCATAGCTGTATTTTCACCTTAGTCGTCAATTCACAGACCAGTGATTGGGGGCTGGAGTCCCCCAATTTGGAAGATTTTTTAGGCATCCCAACCATGGTCCGGCCCATCAGAACAATGGTTTGGATCACAAACCACAGAACCACATCTACGGTTTCCTGCTTGTCAGCAAATTGTACATTTGCGGAGGTGCAGGACCCTACAATTCTTTGTAGTGAGTTCAACACTCCGCATACTAACTATACGCTCGCAGTAGCTCAGCAACTTGTATTTACTCTTCAGATAATTCTGAAAATTAGGATATGCTCATCAACTCAAAATAGGTAATAGAATTTTAACCAGTAGTCTCCTGGAAGTGAAACCGATTTTCTATTTTCAGAAGTGCAATGAACTATTATGCCACCAAAATAGGTCACAAGCTCATTCAAGGCTATGAATTTTAGAAGCACACCAGGGAAAAACTGTGTCTCGCCACTTCTCTGTATGCAGGCAGGTTCTACCCAATCAAATGCTTTCACGTGCATGGAGCCATAAAGTATTTTGCTAAAGACTGTCATCCCAGGATGGTCATGGAGTGGAATAACTGCTGAAGTTGGTAAGCAGAATATACCAATCTGCAAAAAAATACACACCATTTACTCAAATAAGAACAATCCTTTTCTCAAACTACGCAGGAGACAATGTTTATGAAAGCTAGCCTTTTTGTATTTCAATAGCATGGAATGTATATAAACTCCTGAAATCCCACCCCACTTGTCTTTTACAAATCAAACAGATGGAAACTGCATTGATTTAGGTAATATGACCTCAAATAGTTCATGAAAATACTGGATACTCATGACCCAATTTTTAATCCTATTCAAATTTCCCCTTTATATATACATGATCTATAATGTATAGAATATAAACAATAATTATGTGAACGTATTCTACAATTTATAAAGTATAAGCAAACTCTGCAAGTATGAACTTTTGCACTCCCATTGTCATTCCCAAGCCCATATAAAGGACAAGGATTGAGTCAGGTAGGCAGCCTCTGTAAAACCTTTTTCATATCCTTTTCTAATGAATTTTGACACAACGTTTCAGGCATATGCTAGGAATTCCCTACAAGCACACGCTACAACAGCACTTGAGTGCAGTGAAAAATGGGCAACAGTTGGTTAAGGCATCTCTAGAAGTGACGAACCGTAATGGCACCGGTTGCATTGAAAAGTAGGCAAGGGTTCTCATACCATTTTGGATGAGTGAGGGTAAAGAAGCTAGTACAGGAAAATAAGATTTGTCTTGCTACATGGAATTTAGGAACTTTGAGAGGTAAGAGTATGAAGATGGTGGATATAATCATAAAATGAACAATTTACATAGCTTGCATACAAGAGAAAGTGGAAAGGAGCTAAGTGCAAGGAAATCGATCGATATAAACTTCGGAATGTAGGAAAGAACAACAATAGAAGTGGGGTAGAGATATTAGTAGATAGAGGTTTTAAGTTGTAGATGTTAAGAGAGTGGTTTTAGGGCTGTTTGGATGCAAGCATCTTTGTGTTTCTTATAGGTCGTCTACATCATGTTGTCTCTTGATAGGATATCTAGGTCATGTTGTCGTAGACCAACTATTCTATTCCTTGTTTATCAAACACCTCGATTAAGGATTAAAGATGAAAATGAGGCACATTGGGGAAGCCTAAGATGGTTGGTTGCATATGTAGCATTTATGACTAATGTGCGCATTGATAAATGTGGCACATGTAAGGCACTTGAAGATTCATGGTGGCACATGTGAACATGGACGGTCATAAACTGGTACATTTGGTAATTTGATGTATGTGGATGGAACCAATGTTTTCTGTATTGTTATCACGTGATGTATTACACCCTTGGGATACGGATACGTATCAGTTATTGCATGAGATATATCGGTTGTATCGCATAATGTATCATTGTTGTTGGGAAACATGGGGAAACATTGGGAACTTGGACAAATTTTCCAATGAAACTTTGAAAATTGTTAAAAAAGATATCAATACATACTTAGAAATCTAAACATCACCAAAAAAACAAGTGCACGTAATAGGTTTCCTTTGTATGGAGTCCTAATCTATGCGTTGTCTGTCTAAACCGATTCAAGTATATTCAAAGTCCATACATATAATTTGTAAATGTAAAAAGACATGTATGGAAATACAAACAATACATTCAAAAGCAAAAGAAGAAGTAGAAAACTAGAAATATACCTATGAATAATGTGTGTGGTTGCGGCTCAGACCCACATGGAGTTGCGCGATGGCTCAAAATCATCATCTCCATTTCAACTAGGCTGGCCATAATATTGTTGCTCCACAAAGCAACAATACTACACCCAAATCATAGTAGAATGGTACCAGTGAAGATACTCTCTAACATAACGCTAGTACGAATCCCCTCCGATTTGAGAAATTTTAAAAAAGCTTTAAAATTTCTCCAATTTACCACAAATCAACCCATCTTCCGTCAAATCCCAAAACACTCCTGAATATTCTGAAATAGGGGTTAATTGACCACTGATCGAAGTGGAATTTCAAAAAAATATATATATATTTTTAATTAAAATTAATTTTTTCGAATTTTTTTCAAATTACTAAGAATCACTAGATTATGTTACATACATGTTTGATTTTGTGTTTGGACACAGGTAGCAAGTCAGCAACCGATTTACGATAAAATCGAGAAATTTTAATTTTTTCCAATTTTCAGTAACTCAGCTCATCTCCCCCAAATCTCAAAATCGAAGCTCCAAATCCATGATTTTTCATGCAAACATGAAGAATCATGAATTTTTTGTTACCATTTGACACTGATTTAACATGATTTATAGCAAAAAAAAAAAAAAGGATCAAAAGCCAGAAATGCTCACCAATTTAAACAGGTGGGATATTTCGGCACTACCTATGTGGTTTTTTATCGCACAAGTGGAATACAAGATATATCGTGGGCAAGGTATTCTATAACGATAATAGTGGCCGTAACGACAACCATTGTTACCATTACGATACAGGCTATAACGGTTGTTACAACCCCCGTAACAGCTGTTACGGTTCGTTTTTTCTTTTCTTTTCTTGACAAGAAAGAAAAAAAAAAAAAAAGTCGAAAAAACTGTATCAGCCTCGTAACGGACCATTACAGCCTTTACGAAGGGCATTACGGGAATTGTAATGGCCTTTAGGGTCGTTTTTTTCATAATAGACGTTATGGCCTTTACAACCCCGTAACGTGTAACGATTGCTACCACCTACCGTTACCTTTACGTAACGGCCTTTACGGCCCCTTGACGGCCGCTATGGCACACCATGATTGTGGGATATATCGGCTAATATTGTTGTAATGCCCCAGATTTTTGCCAACCTGGAGTTAGATGTCCTTAGGCAAGGGGTTGATCCTAACCGCTAATTAACCTCTCAAACCTCAAATCCTTTAGAAATTAGACAAGTTTAACTAAGTGCTAAACTAGATTAGCTGTGAAATCCGCTTGAATCACTTTAAATACGATCTGCAAGACCCAAAACTTGTAGAATTATCGACGCTAGGTTACCCTAAAATCTAGGATCAATCTCATTACCCAGTTGCTCTCGGGAGCACATTGAAACTCCGTATCGGATCTGGACCGTACATCGAAAGTCCGATTACTACGAAATTATATAATCAAGACCGCCTTGCTGGGCTTGGCAACCACTTCGGAAATCAAGTCCAGATAGTGTCCCGAAGTAATTCGCTTGAGCCCGAAGTGAAGTGTGTGAGAAAACGTGGTTTCCTTTAGAAATTAATTCGAATCTGAGACTTGTCATTTGCGGGCCGAATATAAACAATCAGACCGTCAGAATCTAACCCAAATACACCCTCGGATCAGGAGAAATTTCATACACAGTCGGTGTCACTTGGGCTCGATCGAGTTTCGGATCGTTGAACGAAATCGGTCCGCCACGTGTGATCTGGGAACCCGACTAGAACGAAACCTTAACTCGACCTAGATCCAAGGTCAGTGAGCTTAAGTCCGACCTTTGGCTCAAGGGGGGGCTCCAGAAATGCTCCGTTAAGTCGAAACAGACTGGTTTTAGACATAACCTAAGTATACCTTGGCCCTGGGGCCATTCCCATCAGTTTTGGGCCTATATAAGGGCCTTAAGCCCTCACTCTCTCATCCCATACGAATTTGGGAAACCCTAGGAGAGAGAAGAAAGAAAAGCGAGAGAAAGAGAGAGAGAGAAGTGGGGATTCTTCCCTGCTAATCCACCTGCTGAAACACCACTCCCATGTAGTTCTTCCGGTGTTTCCAACGCCGTATTTGGGTAAGAAATCTTAATCCTAACCTATTTTAGAGATTCAAGATATTCAAATAGAACAGTTGATAGAATAGCTAACTTATTCCCTGTTATAAGTTGTTTTGGTACCGTAGACAAAGGCTCAGTGTTTAAACTGATTTCGTTGCGCTTCTACAGCGTAAGGTGCAGACTATAGACGCTTAGGTTATGGTTTTCAATGCTCTCAATGTTAGATAATGATAGATTCATGATCTGGATGCTATTGCACATGTACAAAGTGCTGTCCGTTTCGTTTTTCAGTTATACGTTAATTATGTTGAATATACTGTATTCCATGTATTTATAGAAAATACCGTATACGTATAAAATTTGCAATTATGTTGGCTATGATTAACTGCTGTATATGTATGTTAAACTTACTAGTATTAACTTCTGGGTGAACGGATTTTCCCTAAGGCATGTTATATCAACATACGTTGTGTATATTATATTGTGTAGCCTATGTGTTTGTGAAAATGACTGAATGAGTATAGAATTCGCATTCGTGCTCGCCATGACCAACAGTCATGGATATATGATGGTTGTATAGGCGATAACCCTTAGCGAAAGGATTTGCCCTAAATCACGCTACGGCTAATGCACGTATATATGTCTAAGTGTATAGCCCACGTGTTTGTGGAAATGATTGAATGAGTATGGAACCTGGATTCATGCATGCCATGATTATCCGTCGTGGGTATATGCGTGTGGTATACGAGGCAACTCCCTAGTGAAAGGATTTGGCCTACTACCTGTGTGATCAACATACGTCATGTATGTTGATGTACGTGTAGTCTAAGTGTTTGTTAAAATGATTGAATAAATTAAAATTTATATGGGTGTTGAGCTATGATTCCCAACTCCCTTAACTATGTGTATAATTTCCTCCATGTACCGTATATAATAGCGTCTATTTTATCTATGGAATGCATGTGTGGATTTATGTTTAAGTTGTAGTCCATAAAACGCAGAAACAAATCCGTAACAGGAGATGGGGGAGCAGTGTAACGATTCCGTGCAACAGCCCTAGCAGCCCTAAAGCGGACATTATTGGACCTTTGATTATATGATTTGCAATCTTCACTCATAACTGTTTTAACTATCTTCTAGGATATTTTGTTGTAATTGAATGTGATTGGTGCTATTATATAGTCCAGGCAATCGGTAACAGGCCTTAATGTTGTGGCTGAGGTCATTTCGCCACAAAGGACACGTTCGATGAATCCGAGTCGTACGATAGTTGTCGACGGTGGTACCTTGTCGATTACTTCAGCGACGCTCGTACCAGTCGAACTTGTCTAATAAACCGATGGGCCTAGTATGTGTTCACCATGTTTGGACGCTACTGCTTAAACCTAAGGTACCAAACTTACCAGTGAAACCCCGTTAACCTTGGTACCTCGATCCGCTAAGACTCATGAGCCGAACATGGTGGTATGAGACACTGTGGTCGAGCTGTCAGCCTACGCTGGGGCGACGAGCCTCCCTGTAGTGACCAGTGAATAACCAGACTCATGAGCCGAATACAGTGGTATGGGACACTGTATTCGAGCTATCGGCCTACACTGATCAGAAGACGTGTTGTGCGTGAGCCTCATGTGGGCCATTGCCAAACAAAACCACCGCTGCGCACTCTGATACATGTTGGTTGGACAATATCTGAAGGGGTGTTGCGATTGCGTCAGCCCCGGATGACGCGTTGGTGTAGTGACCTCGAGCATACTCTGAACCTGCGTTGAGGCGACGAGCCTCTCCGTAGTAACTAGAGTATAACTAGGCCTGCATTGATAAGGCAACGAGCACTTTGCAGCGACCTAGAACCGTATCATCGTATGAGATTTACTAGGACTGACGACCCTAGAATGGATCCTTGTTTGGGAAGTGATATAAGGGAGATACCTTAGTTTCCCAATCCTGCTGTATGAAAATGACTAATAAAGAACTTGGTAATCACCTTCATGCACCGCATACGTGTGCGTTTGGCGTTGATGGTCAAGCACTGAGGGAGTGTGGCATGCCGCGAACGTAAGAAGGAATCGCTGAAGGAGCGCAGGCGAGGGCATGCATCATACATACATACCATTCTTGCATTAACAAGAGTACTAAGGGATGTGTGATTTCCTGCTTTATCATTACTGCTTGATTGAATTGATAACATGTTAACCTGTGCTTTATTGTTCCACTGAGTTAGCTACTCATTCACGTTACGGGACGGTGTTGTACACACCAACCAGACCCTGCTGTAGTTTCAGATGATGGCGATGCTCGTGAAGCAGAGCCTGACTTTTATGATGGTGAGGAGGAGTTCTCCTACATGCAATGATTTGGCGGGTCTATGTGGACCTGAAGTTGCGTACCGGGGCCACAGGGATATGGATAGTTGAACATTACACTTTATCATTTGGTAAATTTTGAAATTTTACATGTAATTATTGACCTGGCAACGCATACATGCTTTGGGGACTTGTACTGGTTTAGAAGGTTTTATATACTCATCTTGTGTATCACAACTGTCCCTGAATCATGTTTGCGGTTTTGGCTTAATCTCATTCATGTTTCATGCACTAATACAGACAACATACAAACATCACTTCATTTGTTGCATAAGTGATGCGTTGGAACTCGGGAGTTGAGTTTCTACTCGACCCCCGATTTTCAGGGCGTTACAATTGTCGATACTGAAACATTGGATGGAACATTGTGTTCCCTTATGCATGGAATTAAGGATTAGCTTCCCTCACTTTTTTTCTTAACATTATTAACTTCCCTCACCTTGATCCCACCTTCTTAGCAAAGACATGCTATCCTTACAAACGGTCAAATTTTGGGTACATGATGTCCTTCTCTCTCCCTCACCTTCCTCTCTTTTGAAATAAATCTGCCCCAAGGACTCGCTCAACCCGTATTGACTCAGCTGGATCAACCAAGTCACACATTGACTCAGAAAACCAAGTCCAAGTTCTTTGCATTCCAAGTTCTCCCAACCAACCAAGTTAATGACCAGGCCAGATTGAATCAACTACGTCCCGAGTGGACTCGCCGAATTTGTAAACTACGTGCAGAACACAACTTTGCTTATTATTATATTACATGGTAGAGTGTATCAAAGTAGTGAAAAAAAGTGGCAAAGGGTGTACTGAATGTCCCCTGCGATGTACCATACCTAAAGCTGGCAATGGACATCCGTTTACCCAATTACTTGATGTATCTTACATGAAAAAATCTGATTCCAACGTATTTTCTACCCGATAAAAAATAATAAATTTTTTAAAAAAAAATCCGATCACCCGTCTTCTAAGCAAGTCAAATTCAAATATTACCATACCCATATCGACTTACCCAATTAAACGAGGGTAATTTGTAATTTCATATTTTTAACAAATTATTAATAATAGTTAATTAAATAGAAAAAAAAAAAAATCAATGGTCCTATTTTAACCAACACATGTCCATGAATCAAAGGTTAGAAATTTTCAACCACTGATTTTTGGACCATGAATTAGAGACTGTCCTACAATTAAGTCAGTTTAACTTTGGTTGTTGTATGCCCACATGTACAATTTCCACTGCTTGTGTATTAACCATCATACTTTGACACAACACCTAAATAGTGCCAAAAGACCTAGTTTCCTCCAACACTGGTTTTACCTTGATGTTAAAACATCCAAACTCTATGAGGCCAATAACATTGTATATGCAAATCCACTGCGTCCACCAAGTTCCATCCTGGATTTGAGGCCCTTGGACAAAAAACCAGCAAGATGTGGCTGTACCACAGGGAACAATGGGGAAGGGATGCCAACCATAGGTTTGTGTATGCGGACACCATGATATGTATCTTTCATCAAACCTATCAATCAAGTGTAACTCACCAAGATCAATTGAAGATATAAAAATCAGCGCAATTGATCCAAAACTCAGGCAGCCCACACCGATTGAACTTCCAGGTTTTAGGAGAAATTTAAAATTTACATTGTTCCTCTTGATGGCCCATTGGATTTCTCTATCAAGCTAGTACTTTGTATGTACCGTTAAAATAAGAAGTCTCTCACCATATGGATGGGAAAGATTTACATATAAAACATGGTGTCGGCCACAAAGCCAGGGTGTATTATGCATTGCGTAAAAGGTGTTGTAGACAATTCCGGTCCAGATTCCTTATTCCTACCCCTTTACGAGTTACAATTGTGTTAAAGGGGGCCCATGTAAACAAAACCTCTGTGATGGTCCAAGATAGTTATAGATTTATAGTAGAAAAGGTCCTATCACTGATCTCAACAACCTGTCAATATTCAATGAGCATGTCTGGCCCACATGATAAATGGACCAGCTTGATGTTTTGGCCAGGGCATAACCTCAATAGGTCCCACCTAATGTACAGACTAGATCTAACACACTTGTAACACATTGTCACATGCCATAAACATCCTCTTCAGATCATTTTAAAGGTGGCCAAAAGAAAAGGACAAAAAAGAAGGAAATGGCAGATTATGCATGTCCAATACTTCTTTCAATAGACCATAGACTATCTGTTGGCATTTATTCTGGTCATGATGGCTAGGATAGAGGAAAAAAGATGAAACACCACAAATTTCCCAATACTAATACTTCTTAACGCTATAAAACAATAGCAAAACAAATAAAATAGGAAAAAGTGAATCTTGAAATAATGTTTTATTTATAATCTTAAAATATTGTTGGAGAATCCACGCATGTTGACATTAGAATCCAATCAGTTATAGAAACCTTCAAATAAAGCCCAGTTCAGAAAGCTCTTCTTTAGCGCTAAGATGGACATAGGGAAGTGTGGATGCTTTAATAATGAAAGTGAGGAGGTTTTGAAATTATGTGGTGCTTTTGTTGATAAGAGTAAGATCAAACGCTTTAAAGGAAGGGGGAGAGAAGACAAAAATATGAATCAAGAAAGGAAGGGGAGAATACTAGAATCTATGAATCAAGAAAGGAAGGGGGGAACACAAAGAAGATCCTAGTTTGCTTTCTCACCATTTGGCGTGTGTATGTAATTGTTGATTGGGGATCAATATTGGGTGGGACCATCTTGGCATGTGAATGGTATCACTGTGAGCCACTGCCACAGCCTGTTACAAGACCTCAGGTAAAAGAGGACAGTTACATCTACTGGTCAGCCAATCATAAAATTGTCAATCTACCTTTCAAAAGCCAGCTCCAAATTGCGGGGAGAAAGTCTAAAATAATTTTGATGTTGTGGCATACCTGATGACTAGACCAGTATGATTTTTGGCCTAGGGCATGCTGATAGTGCACTTACCTAATGAACAGACCAGACCAGATCTCATGCATGTTTTTTCTTCATCATATAGAAAAAGGAAAAAAAAACAACAACAACAACAACTAACAAAGTTAAAACTCATTTTTATTTTTCATAGTATTATATATGAGATTAATTGGATTTTTATTTTTCACAGTATTATATATGAGATTAATTGACAACCTAATCCAGTATATGTTATTTAAATGTTGATAGCTTTGGCATTACATGTTAGATAAACTCTTCTGAAGTGTCGATCTGAAATGTGAAAGCTAACATAAGATTATGGTTGAGAAGACCAACCAGGCAGGACTATAACTTACTGTAAAACTATCGCATTCATATATGTGCAAGTATGTTATAGGTTGAGCCCATCGAGCTACCCTTGTTGACTGATGATTCCTGAAAAGGTTCTGTCCAAAGAAACCATGTCCTCGGTCATCTTCTGAATTATCCTCTTTAAGTCCAACATCGGAGGGACCAATTGTATCTGCATGCAAAAAGCATTTTATTGTACCATATAAATGGCCAAAAGTAGGACTAAGGTTGCCAGCGAACACTAGTTATAGGTCAATAGAGAAATGGTGCATTTCAAAACAACAATAGAACTCTATGAATGTGTACTTGTGATGAATGTGGAAGGCTTTGGAAATGTGGAGTCACATCTTTGATCCTGAGTCCATATCCATATCTGAACATCATTTCGGGAAGTGAAGAACCACACCAAAATATTTCAAGAACTTGGTTATTCTGTTTTATATTAATAATTTACACTATTTTTAGTTGATATACTATCCAACTTCACAGAATCTAGATGTGGTAGTTACTAGTTACTATTTACTAATGGACCATTACCTTGGTTATACAGTGGGGCATTTCCCAAGGTATCAGCAAATATGGCTTTTGGACTTGTAGAGAGGGACTCTCTTTTTGGCTATTGCCTTGATTTTACAATGAGGGATTCCCCAAGGGGGTGCATTTGCCAACGATCCATGTTTGTAGCACCCAAGAGCTGTGCATAAGGTGAGCCCCACCATTTCGATTACTTGGCAAGAAAACCAGTCCAGTTCCCTCATCAACTAGGCCACACGCATATGCAGAATATGAATGGTTAGCAATCCTTTTAAACCATGTTGTTTTCATATAAGGGTTGCCCCCCTCATGTGTTTACATGGCTCATCTTAACGCTAGGTCGTCTAATGGTAGGTAAATGGCTCAGATGTCCCAAGCATGTATGAGGTCAATATCCAAGTGGGAAACCCTGTTTAAGCCATTTTAAAGATAATCCAGCTTATATCTTTCAAAAAAAAAAAGATAATCCAGCTTATGGGGGAGGCAGATTTAGGCCAAGCTGAATGGGTAGTGGATTGGGCTCAAGTTAGAAAACATGGCCTGCTCGAGTAAACAAGTCAAGCTCAGGTTGAACCCAACAAACCCATGTAGCTTGTTAAGGGGTTGGGCAAGATGACCCAACTCGATCAAGCCCAAACCCAACTCAAGATGACACCCCCCCCCCCCCCCCACAAAAAATAATAATAATAATAATAAAAAAAAATGACAGACAATTAGTATAGACATATACATGATGTATGCATGTTTTATGTATCCACAAATTGGGCAATGCTGAGCATAATGTTGCCCACATATTCCATTTTTAAACCCGAGTGTGGTTGTGCCTGGACGGGTCGTGTTACAATCCCAATGGTCTAAAGAGCCTAGTTTGACACGTTCCATCAATCCTAGGGCTTTTAGAGTATTGGTTAGGTTCCTAACAATTGGTATCAGAGCCAACACTATGTCATGTGTTCGAGTCACGGAAGGGGCAACCTGTGGAAAGGGCAACCTAGACCAAAGTGAAAGCCGCTACGACCTGGAAAGGGCAACATGGACAGCTAGAGTGCAGCCGCCAAGTGGAAAGGGCTACCTAGATAACCAGAGTGCAGCCGCCATGCCCTGGAAAAGAGGCCAGAGTGAAATGCTGCCACAAAGTGGGCTGCCGCAGACATCGACTGTGGAGCATGGTGGAATGTTACAATCCCAACAGTTTAAAGAGCCTAGCTTGATGCATTCCATCAGTCCTGGGGCTTTTGGCGTATTGGTTAGGTTCTTAACAGGTCGGCTCAGTTCACTCAAGCCTCGCCCCATTAAAACTAAATGGGTCGGGTCAGTTCAGGCTTAGGCTCCTCAAATTTTAAGAGTGCCAGGTTGACCCACAAGATAATGGACCATGGACTGGGTATGAACCAGAATTCTTGGCCGTTTCATAAACAGGTCGGACCGGACTGACCCCAAAAGGACCCAAACCTGACCAATTGCCGCCCTTATACCAGCTTAATTGTTTAAAAGTGTCATAATTCAACATCACATAACTCATGAAACCCAGATGCAGAAACCAATCAGAATTCATGAAAGAACAAACAAAGTGCCAAACCTAAAGAGAATTCAGGACTTGCAGCTGAATAATCCTTGAGTTATACCAACGATGATCACCTTCCGAACGATCCATTCATTCGATTAAACGAATTTAACAATACCCAGATGCATATTGCATTGAAGAGTAAAAGATAATGGGAAAAATATAAAAATTCAGTCCGAGAGATGAAGAAAATGGCAAAAGGGGATGGTCGAAGAAAATACCCAAAAGAGAGCAGAGCTTTCGGATTGCTTGTGGGGAAGCTGCATTTCCCGAAGGCGTAAACGTCTTCTTGCAGAGATCGTAGAGAGCCTGAACGGGAGTGCCACCCTTCGGCATGCTAACCTGCGCTTGGGGATGTACTTCGCCACTTAAGACTGCTGTTGTTCGTTCCCACGTTCAAGGCTTTTGGCGTTTGGATTTTCTTTCATCCTCGCCGGATTTTTATTTTTATTTTTGAAAATATATCAACATCCCTGCTTGCCATACGCAAAAAAAAAATCCCCTCAGTTTTTTTGTAAATTTAAATAAACCCTTCAATTTTTCATATTAGGTCATAAAACACCACGTGGTTGACTATCTAGCCATTAAACCGTTATATTGAATAGTAGGCCATTGAATTTGTTTGTTAAATACCTGAACAATGATACTTTTGTCTTAGAGATGAGAAATATTTTCATTTTGAACGAGATTTAAATAGCCTAATTATGCGGCCCCACCATGACCCAGACCTTATAATGTGGACCACCCATGGTACTTAATTTAGACAACCTAAATGGTGGATCTATTTGAAGTCAAGTAAACAATTTCTAAATCTTCGTATAAATTGGATTAGAATTAATTATTATTTTACTTTTTAGGTAAGTTTTTATTTTAAATTTAAGTTGTCTTTTTATTTTTAAGTTTGAGTTGTATTTCTTTAGAAAAATTATAAATAGCAAGAGGTTATAAACACGAGAGAGAGTATCAAGAGAAATAGTGGTGAGAAAGAATAAAATATTTTTATTTTATTCTATCATTCATCTCTTATAGGCTGATGTGAAGGCTAGTTCTTCTAGAATCAAACACATGACTCATT
Organism: Magnolia changhungtana; assembly: GCA_030180095.1. Classification (NCBI taxonomy): domain Eukaryota; kingdom Viridiplantae; phylum Streptophyta; class Magnoliopsida; order Magnoliales; family Magnoliaceae; genus Magnolia; species Magnolia changhungtana. The sequence continues at coordinate 4,712,956 of JASAUF010000586.1, read as the reverse complement.
GATTCAAGTCGTCGTAGCAACTTAAAAAAATGGAGTTTTCTATAGCTTATATATGATATCAAAACTTAAGTGCAAGAAAGTGTTCTGAGTTGATTTTACATGTGTACGTTGTGATTTTTGGTTATATGTACGAAGTGTTTTTCCTAATAGTGCAAGTGGTAGTTTTTTTTGTTCTATAAAGTATTTATTTTTGTTGAGCTATGACATCGAATGACACACTAAATCCAACTCCCGCTGTTTAGTGGGAAGAATTATGATCACTGTAGTATCCAAATGAGGGCTTTTCCTTTAACCTCAAGATTTATAGGGATCAGTGGAGGATAGTGACACCAAAGTGATTGATTCAGTGAAGTTTAACGCATCCCCATAAACAAGAACTACAAGAAAACAGGAAGATCAACAAGCTGTTCATTTAATCTATCAGTCAGTAGATGAATCTTTTTTTCTTTATATATCACTAGTAGGTTCATCAAAAGAAGCATAGGAGATTTTCAAAAACTCCTATAAAGGCAATGCAAAAGTCAAGAGTGTGTGGTTGCAAACCTTAATAATGGAGTTAAATCCCTTCATATGAATCCTTCTCTTGTTATAACGGTAGCGAATTAGTAAAGGGTAGTTGGTGAAACCTTTAATGATCTATGAATCATACAGAAATTTATGAAATCTCTTATAGAACAATTTAAATACATTTTTACAACGACTAAAGAATGAAAAGATTTATCAACCATGACACTTAATGGGTTGATGCATTCTTTATATTCACATGAGCATAAGATGAATAAAAAACGGCCAAAAATATAAAACAAGCATTGTAAAGTTGAGCTTTTTTCAACAAAATAGTCAATGGCGGAGGTCATAAAAGCGGCTAAGGAAAAAGGTTATATCAAATTCTTCCCCTAGAGAATGTGAAAACCTCCCTGTAAAAGAAAGATAAAATAACTTAAACCCGCGAACATTAAAAAACAAGTGTTATGAATCTCATATCCATTGCTATCATTTAAAAAATTCTAAGCATATTATAAATCTAAATGTAGAGTAAAATTACCCAATAATAATAGTAAGCATGTAAACTATGCACATGATGGTGCAAATGAGAAGCAAATCTTATTATGAACATGTAGTTTTGAAGAAGATGATCAGTTAAATCAGTGGTACTTAGACATTGGTGTAGTAATTGTTTGTAGAAAAAACACATGCACATAATTAATGTAGGTAAGGCCAAAATACAAAAGAAAATGGTCAAACAAAAGGCTAAAGGGTTCAAACAAAAAATAAGAGACAAAAGGCGTAAGGATTTACATCATCTAATAATATGCATATTCCACATAGCAATAACATAACTTTTTTCTTCATTAAAAATAAGAAAAACATGAATACGAGGCTTACCTCTGCTACCCGTATAAGGAATCTAATATCAATGAATATTCCAGAAGATGAATTAATAAAATACATGTCTCTAACCGTAATTCTCCTTATACAGACCACACCAGAGGAGAAAGCATCTCATCAAGCCTTAAAGAGATTGGGCTTCACCAATACCCATGTACATACAAATGGAGATGTAACAAACATTTTCAACTACGAGATATCATACATTTAAATGTGTATGACTCTCTACTACCACGACAATCTCTTACTTAATACTAGTTTCTCTAATAGTATGAAAAGTACTTCACATACCAGTTGCTCAAACATTATCAATCGTTAGATGACAAAAAGCAAAGAGAAGTCATGCATCAAATAAACTTATTCTTTGCAATAGGTTTTATCAGCATATCTCTACGTTGCCGTTGGTGTGAATCTTTTGTAATAAGATCTGACCATTTTCCACCATGTCGCGAGCAAAATGATACTAAACATCAATGTGTTTGGTCTAAACATGAAATGCTGAATTTTTAGTTAAGTGTAACACGCTCTGACTGTTACAATGAATCAATACCACTTTCTTCTTGAATTTTAATTCTTATAACAACGTCTTCAACCAAATGACTTATTTGCATACTTGTGTAGTTGATATGTACTATGCTTTTATAATAGACAAACCTACCACTAACTACAGTCTCGACATCTAACTAACTGCACTGTCGATAAAAGAAAAAATATAACCAGTGGTAGATATTCTTTTATCATGATCCCCTTCATAATTTACATCAACAAACCTAACCAGCTCTAATTTTGGCCACTATAACAAATAGTCACTTTAGAAGTACCATGTAAGTAATGAAAGATCCACTTCCCAGTAGTTTAATGATCTATACTCGGGTTCGACATATATTTACTTACTGCTCCCACTACTTATTTGATAACTAGTTTAGTGCACACCATAACAAACATAATGCTTCCCTACCACTGATGAATATGGTACTAGAGACATGCCTTTTTCCCTTCTGTATCAAGACATTGATTTAAAGATAACTTCAAATAAACAGAAAATTAGAGTGTTGACTGGGTTAAAATTTTATATATTAAAGTGGCACAAAAATCTTTCAGTGTAACCATTTTAGGTTATCCAAACTTTCTTGTTCTTCTTGTATCTAAGTACGGTCATTCTAAAAATCTGATTAATTACACTAAAATACTTCATATTAAATTCATTGGCCAGAGAGCTTTTAATGTTGTAATAGTATCTCTACTAGTACCTGTAACCATCATGTCATCCAAATACAATAACAAGATAATAAAGTTACCATTATCATAGTTACAAATATAGGTATAATGATCTACCTCACATTTTTGAAATTTCAAGCTCACAATGAATGAATCAAATCACTTGTATTAATACATTAACACCTGCTTTAAACCTAAAGTGGTATTTTTAGCAAACAAACTAGATTATTTTTTTATTTTCTTAAATAAATCATTTGGGTTGAGTCATATAAATTTCTTTATAAAGATTTTCGTGAAGAAAAAGAAGTTTTTACATTCAACTGCTCAAGCTCCAAGTTAAGCACTGCTGCCACACTTAATAGAGTACAAATAGTACTCAAATGGACAACTGAACATAAAATTTTATTAAAGTCAATAACTAATTTCTAAGTATACCATTTTATCACTAATTAAGCTTTGTATATTTTAACATTCTCTTTAGTATCATTCTTAAGCTTATAAACACATTTACAACCAATAGTCTTTCATCCTTTGGGTAATTCAACTAATTCCCAAGTTTTGTTTTTATGTAGAGCTTAAATCTCATCATTCATAAATACTCTCCATTAGCTAGCATCCACAAATTCACATGACTCTTGTTATGAACAAGGCTCGCTCTTTTTCTCATGCAAGCATAAGTTGTAATATAATCCTTAAGTTATAAAAGGTTTTGTAACTCTTTTCAGTCGACCTTGATCACTTTAAGTTTCAGTATCAGTATTTCATCTACATGCTCTTCATCAATTATATCTTTAACGATATCATTAACTTGTTAATCATCTAAATTAGTAAGTTAATTTTAAACATCATTTAAAGACTCTAATTTAACTATCTCTCATAACTCAAAGCTTGGCAATTTTATGTCTTTCTACAATGAATCTTTATTCAAAAATACATCTTGACTAATTACTAACTTGTGATCAATAAGTTTCCACAATCTATACACCTTTGTTTTATCTGCATAGCAAAAAAGAACACACTTTCTAGACTTTATATCTACCTTAATTATGTGCTCTTTAAGAATCCATACATAAGCGTCACAACTAAAAGAATGAAGGAACGAATAATTAATAAAATTTTCAAACCATTACAATCTAGTACAGTTAGCGAAGAATGATTTACTAAGTAACAAGTCATATTAGCGAATTTTTTCCAAAACATACTTATGCCTAGCCAAACTCAGTATGCTCCTAGCATGATCTCGAAACATAAAATTCCTATGTTCTATAACTTCATTATGTTGTGGAGTACCATGTGTTGGAAAATATGTACTAAAAATAGTAGATAAAATTTAAAAAGATAAAATAAAATAATAAAAAATTAAAAAAAAAAAGAAAAGAAAACTTATAGTTTGAGTCAAGGCATGATTGGGTCACTCAGCTTAAAACCAGATCCACCCTCATTGGACTGTATCCTAAGTGTAACATGAAATTTGAGTAGTTGGCCTCTAGGGGTCATAGTGCACTCGTCATACACGAGCTCAAACCAATGTGCAAAACTTAAACCCGAAGTGAGTTAATTCGGTAACGAACTCAGTTGTAAAAAATTTAGGGACAAAGTTTAAAAGATAGAGAGAAAACTTGATTTTTTTAGTGTTTCAAAACATCTAAGAGTTGGTCTATTTATAGAGTTTAAAGCACCATTTCAAATGGGTTAGGTTTGTTGGGTTTAAACCCAACTGGTGCGACCACCCGAAGAGATGTTTCTGGTTTGAAATTTGCGTAAAAATGACAATGCTAGTATACTCGCGGAGAAAAACCGTTAGCGCGAGTGTAATCTTAGTCCACACATCACCCAGACCCAGACTTGACCCTAAGTGGCCCGGCATGGCTTGGCATGTGTGCGTTGTAAAGAGATGGTCCAACCCAAATGTCCATTTTTTCTTGGCAGCTTAAGTCTTATACAAACCAAATCTCATATATATTGTTTGGTCAATTCTGATGTGGGACAAGAGAGTTTTTTTTTTTTTTTTTTTTTTTTAAAGAAACATGGAAAAATTTTGAATTTAAAATATTTTATTTAAAATTTAAAAAAAATACAACAATTTCTCACATATTTTAAATTCAAAAAAACTTTGTTATAAGATAGAATAGCTTTGTAATAATGTCAATATTTGTCGGACTTTGATTGATAATTAGAGTAAGTGAGACAGGTTTACAGGAATAAGGTGACTATCAGTCTTTAACTTGATTTTTGAAGCATAAATATCTATACACGTCACTCATACAACTTTTCCACCACATTTGTCTTTACGGTTTGGTACCTTTTGGTCGTGCACCTTTTACTTAAAATATTCATGAGTGTTATAGAGAAACAATATATATATTTTCATAAGAAGCGGCCCCACTTCCACACTCATATATGTGAATTCCATCAAGTGTACACAATAATTAGATACACCGCCACATATGGTTATGGATTCATTAAGAGTTCAAAAATTTATCATCCCTCACATGACTACTTACACTCCCTACACCATAAAAATGAGCAAGTTCTCTATAGTGCTTTTCAGTCTTCTAGTATCTTGTTATTTACCCATTAAACCTATTGCATGGGATCTCTACTTGTATAGGCTGGGTTTTTGACAACAGTATCTCATTCAATTAGGCTTAGGTCAATTTCCTTTGATGTTTACATGATTAATCCTTTAGATAATCCTTTGGTAAGAGGATCTACTAAATTCTCTTCTGATCTTATGAAATCAACAGTTATGATTTCATTATTTAGTAGGTGTCTACAATATTGTGTCTGAATATAATATTTCTTCTTTTACCATTATATATCTTATTAATATTCTTGGCCCCGCCATTAGCCACTTGAAAATCATAGTGAATAGATATAACATATATAGGTTTTGGCCACAGAGGAATTTCTGTCAAGACATTTCTAAGTCATTCAGCTTCTGATTCTTCATTTTCTACGACAACAAATTCGGACTTCATAGTAGACCGAGTAGTACAATTCTTCTTAGTATACTTTTAAGATACTGTAACTCTACCAAAAATGAAAACATATCCACCTGTGAATTTTATTTCATCCAAATCAGTGATCTAATTGGCATTACTGTATTTTTTTAACATAAGAGGATAACATGTATAAAGAATATCATATGCGGCTGTACATTTCAAGTATTTCAATATTTTATTCATTAATGCATCCCAATAATTATATATAGGATTATTGTATCTATTTAGTCTACCTACTGCAAATGCAATATTAGGTCTAGTGTAGTTCATCAGATATATTAGGCTATCAATTACTTGAGAATACTTAAGTTGAGATACACTACTTCCTATATTCTTCTTAAGATACACAATATGATCATAATATGTACTAACAGGTAAATAGTCAAAGTAAATTATTATTTTTTAAAATATTTTCTCAACGTAAAGAAATTGAAATAGAATAATGTTATCATCTTTTTTGATTATCTGAATATCTAATATTATACTTACTTCCCGTAATCTTTCATATCAAAGTTAGAAGATAGAAGTTTCTTAGTCGAATTGACTAACTTAACATTAGTTACAAAAATAAGTATATCATGTGCATATAAACATATTATAACACCATCATTACTAGAGAATTTATTATATAGACACATGTACATCATTGACTATGTATCCATTTGACTTTAAAACATTGTCAAATTTTTCATTTCATTATTTAAGAGTTTGTTTCAAGCCGTACAGAGACTTGATTAGCTTAAACGATTTTATTATTATTATTATTAAGAGTTATATGACCCTCAGGTTACTCCTGTGGATTTCTTCTTTTAATTTTCTATTTAGAAATGTTGTTTTAACATTCTTTTGACTGGCTTGTATATGGATGCTATTGCAACTAATACTTTAATAATTGTAATCTTAATTATATATGAATATATATCAAAGTAATCATATCATTCTTTTTGTCTAATGCTTTTTGCGATCAATCTAATCTTAAACTGATTTATAGATCTATGTGATCTAAGCTTCTTTTTAAACACTTGCTTACACCCTATAGACTTGTTCATGAGGAGGTTATACAAGTTCCTAAGTGTTGTTGGATACGATCGACTCTAATTCATCATTTATAATTTCTCTACAGAAAGATGCACTAAGAGGGTTAATGGCTTCTGAATAAGTTTTAAGATCATCTTGTAACAAGAAAGTGAAAAACTCATCTCTTAAGTTAGTATCCTTTTGAGCTCTCGTGCTCCTTTTAGGTTCTAGTCTACTTCACAATTCACATATACGCTTTTATTAGTTGAAGCAACATCTAATCTACTAATGTCTTTTATTTCTATGGATCTAGACTTAATAGGAAATACATTTTTAAAAAATTCCGCATCTCTAGTTTCTATAATAGCTTTTAGATATAGAAGGTTATCTTTTGATTTTAAAACTAGAAACTTATATATTGTATTATTTTCTACATATCTCTTAAACACATAATCAATTGTTTTATTACGTAGTTTCCTTTTCTTGGTTTCAGGTAATTTACTTTAATCAGACACCCCTACACTTTAATGTATTTGTAACTATGAGTGTGATTTTTCCACAGTTTATAAAGTATCTTATCAATTTTCTTATGGGGTATCCTAAGCAGATAGTATGGTTTCTCCCACATATTAGAAGGTAAACTAAAATTATTTAACATAACATTTATCATTTCTTTCAATGTTCCATTCTTGCATTAGTTGAACTATTCCATTTTGTTCTGGTATGTAAGGAGCAGTAGCTTTGCGAACTATTCCATTTTGTTCTCGTATGTAAGGAGCAATAGCTTTGTGAACTATCCCATTATTTTTATAAAGTTCTCTAAAGTAGAAAGATTTATTCTCTCCTCATCTATTTGATCTAAGTATTCTAATGTTCCTACTAAGTTGGCTTTTAACTCCAACATCATACTTAATAAAGGCTTTTAAAGCTTAATTTTTATTCATGATGTGTACGATTATGATTTCTAAAGAAATGTCATTTTTCTTGTGTTTTATTCGATTTTTGTAATCTTTCGAAGAAGGATGTAGCTTTTCAATCAACACTCCCGATAGGAATATCTCATCCATTTTTATTCCCTCACTCATTAATTCATATACCAGATTAGTAAATTTGGTTCATGAAAGGTTTATTATCTATCATTTCATAATGAAGAAAGTTTGTGATAGCGTGTTTCTTAAATCTTGCATCTCCAATAACATATTTCTTTTCTAATACAGTCCAAATATCATTAGTATATTCATACGAAACATAAATATTGTATAGTTCATTTGATAATGTATTCAGAATATAATGTTTACGTTTAGTTATTAACATTTCTAAATTCATTTTCATTGGCTAGATTAACTATAAATAAATCTGAAAGAATGTAAAAGACCTTTAATGTTTTAGTGTAAAAATGATTTTTTTTCCATCTTTTGAAATTATGTCTAGTGAATAGTTCAATTTTTGACAGTTCAGTCATAAGATTGATGTCACGCCCCAAACTCGAAAATCGGGCTCACAAAATTCCCGATCGCCGAATCCGGCGCCGACAGCCTCCGTAGTACCTCATTCTCGACTTCCAACACCCCTATGCCAAGTTTCGATCCTGGGATCTTACAAGAAGGATTTTCAACATAAACTTTTTTTGTAAGAAGAAGCATAAGCATAACCAAGTCACAAAATAACATCACCACATATCTACTATAATCAAAGTGTTTGAGTACAATGTGGAAGAGAAATACAAGATAGGTATCAAAACTCCAAAAGCTCTGCTGCATGCTCCTGCCTCAGCTCGACTGCGTCCTAGGGTCACCTGCACGCATCTATCATGCATAAGCTTATAGAAAGCTTAGAGGGTGTGTACGTGTGTGCGCAACACAGGTGCCAAGTATACAATACAAGTCCATAAATCATACAATGTCGAAAATATTAGCAAGTTCATGAGTCATACGATATCAGAGTAAGCAGAAATACTGACAAGTCCATGAGTCATACAATATTAGAGTAAGCAGAAATACTGACAAGTCCATGAGTCATACAATATCAGAGTAAGCAATGCAGATTGGCTATGCAATTTGGGGTCGTGGTAAACCAAATGCCATGTGCTGGGGATAGGGCTGTCCACGAGCAGAGTTAGCTCGGTAGCTTGCTCGACTCGACTCGAAAAAGCTCGACTTGACTCAGATCGAAGCTGAGTTCGAACCGAGTTGAGCTGATTTTTAGAGCTCAAAATGAGTTCGAGACGAGTTCGATCTTGCCCTAGCTCGACTCAAGTTGACTGGAATACTGCTCGAACTCGGCTTGACTCGGCTCAACTCTGTACAGGGTATATATACCCTTTAAAAAAAAGTCTACCCATTTTCAAAAACCATCTCAGCCCGCCCGAACCGTAGACTCTCCTCCCTAACCCTCTCTTCCTCCCTCTCTCTCTCAATAGGCCAAGCTAGCCTTCCTCCCTCCCTCTCTCTCTCTACTCTCTCCCTCATCCTCCCTTACTCGCATAGCCACATCAACGCACGGCCGTCCGATCTCCCTACTCTCTCCCTCCTCCCTTACCTGCATGACCCTGTCTACTCGTCTCTCTCCCTCCTCCTCCCTTACCCGCACCGTCGCATGGCCGCCATCCGATCTCTCTATTCTCTCCATCCTCCCTTACCCGCACGCCGCCGTCCGACCATTTTCCTAAACCCTAAGTCTGCCATTGCTGCTTGAACTCGGCTCGAACTCGGCCGAGCCGAGCACGAGATGTTGTTCCGAGCTCGAAGGCCGAGCCAAGCCGAGCACGAGCTGAGACTCGAGCAGTCTCCTGGCCACGGGAGTTTAGAGACTTTCACCCACGAACATCCAAAGTGCCCATATGCTAGAACCAAACATTTTCGGTGTCCCATTTGACTATCCATGATAAACCTATGGATGTCACGACCCTGATGTCGCTAGGGCATACGGTGGTCATATCACAAAATATGAGATGTATGACTCATACCATCTAGTCATGGATCAAACCTGCGCGTACCGTGCGCTCATGTGAGACAACTTCTTCTCTCAGGGAGTCCCATAACAATCAGTCCAATGGCACATACTATGCTCAATCACTCCTCATAACAAGCATGCAGATGATGCGTATGGGCACTATCATAAAGTATACTAAGCATGATTATAATCACATACATCATGGTGGGCTGGTATAAGACGGCCCGTGGCCCGTATAAGCGAATGGGTGATGTACACATTATCACCCACACATGGTGGGCCTAATACATTACAATTGGGCCTCACACACACAATGGGCCTCATGCATATAATGGGCCTCACTCATATAATGGGTCTCATACATCACAATTGGGTCTCATGCAACCATAATGAGCCTCATACAATCACAATGGGCCTCATAAAATCACAATGAGTCTCATACAATCACAATGGGCCTCATACAATTACAATGGGCCTCATACCATCACAATGGGCCTCATACAATCATAATGAGCCTCATACAATCACAATGGGCCTTATACCATCATAATGGGCCTCATACAATCAATGAGCCTCATACAATCACAATGGGCCTCATACCATCACAATGGGTTTCATACAATCACAATGGGCCTCATACAATCACAATGGGTCTGTACCATGATGTCATGCTAACACATACTCACTGGGTCTTACTAGATGAAGCATATTAGCATGGCTATAAACACTAATCAGCCTATAAATATGGTAGGGTCCATGGGAGGATAGCGGACCTATAACATCAACAGTATATATGCCTAATCTGATACCATGTATTCTTCCATATACGGTGAAGTTGTACTCTCCTCATATCAAGGATGGGCCTAGATGGCCTACTTGTATCAAGAATGGGCCTAAGAACAAGAAAGTGGGCTTCCTCACCCGCTTCATCACATAGCAATCTGGGCTTCTTAGGGGCCCAATAAGCACAAGATGGGCTCTACAAGTCATAGTAGAAGCACAATCCATAATGGGGGCCTAACAGTTTGGGGTTAGCCCAATAAATTGAGATGGGTCATACTAATAACAGTAGGGGCCAACGATTTGGGTTAGCCCATTAAGAGGAGATGAGAATGGGCCTAACAATGGGCCCTAAGGAAGATTACAATGTAGACATTTAACCATCATTGCTCCCAAGGCTTAGCCTATTAGAACTATCCTATAATGGGGTCCATGGTCTTTATACTAACTAGGAAAATGGATGGGCATCATAATCATCATCACATGCATCATGGTGGAATCACACATCACAATTGGGCCTCATCACATAGGTCTCATTGTAACGCCCTGAAAATCGGGGGTCGACCAAAGCTCAGCTCCCGATTTCTAACGCATCACTTATGCAACATAGATAATGATGATTATGATGAGAGCATTGAAACATGAATGAGATTACACCAAAACAGCATATCATACTCCAGAGACAGTTAAATTTGCAAGCGGAAGACTGTGATAGATATATAGAATATATAAACTGTGGTGAGTCTCCAGAGTGTGATAATGTTACCAGGTTAATTCATTACAGGTACAATTCCAAAATATACCAAATTGAGGAAGTGTAATGTCTTCTATCCCAAATACCATAGCCCCGTCAATGCAATTACAGGTCTTCATATACCCGTCAGAGAGTTACATGTAGGAGAACTCCTCCTCAACATCATGGTAGTAGTCTGGCTCTGCTTCATAAGCATCATCATCACCTGCAGCTAAGACAGTCTGGTTGGTGTTGCAAGCACCGTCCCGTAACGTGGGAGTGAGTGATCAACTCAGTGGAACAGTAAAGCATAGGTTAACATGTTATCAAAACAGTCAAGCAGTACAATCGAACAATCCTAACTACTCTTATTAATGCAAGTATGAAATGTAGTCATGATGCATGCCCTCACCGACATACTCCCTCATGCGACACCATTTTACATCCGCAGCATGCGTTCATTCCTCAGTGCTCCACATCTTCCAGGCACATGCAGTGTGATGATGAGCATGATTACCGAGTTATTATTAGTCCATTTCAAATAGCAGGATTGGGAAACTAAGGTACCTTCCTTGTATCATTCCCAAACATGATCCATTATAGGGTCGTCAAACCTAGATAATCTCATACGATAGTGTGATTCTAGGGTGCTGCAAAGGCTGCCAGGGCTGTTACATATAATCATTACACCACTCCCCCATCACCTTTTTAATGGTTCATCACTAAATTGATACGGGCCTAGTTCATATTCTATACACCACGGCAAAACTCATCGCCTCACCGCAACTTCAGAGTATACTCGAGGTCACTACAAAGGGCTCGTCACCAATCAGTGTAGGCCGATAGCTCAAATATAGTATCCCATACCACCATAATCGGCTCACGAGTCTGGTTGCTCAATGAACACTACGGGGAGGCACATGGCCCCAGCGTAGGCCGACAGCTCAACCACGGTGTCCCATACCACCATGCCCGGCTCATGAGTCTTAGCGGATCGAGGTACCATGGTTAAAGGGATTTCACTGGTAAGTTTGATACCCTAGGTTCAAGCAGAGGCATCCAAACATGGTGAACATACATAAGACAAATCGGGTTGCTTGACGAGCTCGGCTATCTCGAGCGCACAACAAGTTAAATGACATGAAGTGCATAAGCACTTCACGTGGTCAACCACTATTGCCAACCGAAGTACGACTCGGGTTCGTCGAACACATCTCACGTGGCAAATGAATCTCCGCCACGCATTCATTTTCGTTTCCGATTGCCTGGACTATAATCATAGCCCTAAACACAATCAATCCATGACCAGAAGCATGTAGAGTAAATCAGAATAAACAAAGTAATTCAAGCATGTTGACAAGCATGTCATAAAACATGTAATAAAGCACAATATAAACAAAAAATACAAACACCTATATTTTATAAGTAAGCGGTTAATTTAAACAAGCAATATGGAGGAAAATCATATACATCTCTAAGGTAGCTGAGAATCCTATCTCAACACCCTTATACATTACAATTTACTAACTACTACTCATTCAGACATTTCAATAAACATTTTAAACTACATACATCAATATACATGACGTATGTTGATCACATAGGTATAAGGCCAAATCCTTTCACTAGGGAATTGCCCTAATTATAACACGCGTGCACCCACGACGGATAGTCATGGCAAGTAGGAATCCAAGTTCCATGTTCATTTAGTCATTTCCACAAATACTTGGGCTACACGTTTTAGCATATATAGTGTATATTGGCCGTGGCATGATTTAAGGCAAATCCTTTCGTCAAAGGGGTGTCGCCTATACAACAATCATGTATCCATGACAATCAGTCATGGCGAGCACGAATGCGAATTCTATATTCATTCGGTCATTTTCACAAACACTTAGAATACACTATTTCAACATACATAGCGTATACTAGCAAAAACATGTATTAGGATGAACCCTTTCGCCAAGTAAGTATTATACACATATATAATATGTTCATACAGCAAATAATCATGGCAAACACATTTTCAAAATTTATACATATACGGTACTTTCTACAAATACCTAGAATACACAAAATTCCATATTCTTCGTATTTAATCGAAACGGAAAACAGACAGCACTTTGTACATGTGCAATTGCATGCAGATCATGAATATATCATTATCTGACATTGAAAGCGTTGAAAACCATAACCTATACATCTAAAGTCCGCACCTTTTGTCGTAGAATCGCAACGAATTCGATAGGTTTGCTAAGCTTTCGTATTCGGCAGTTTGGTAACCTATAGAATGAAATAGGTTAGCTATTTCATAACCTACAACTATCAAAACCCCAAAACAGGTTAGGGCTAGGGTTTCTTACCTAGAAATGACGCTTGAATCGCCGGAAAAGTGATTAGAACGAGGTGGTTAAGCATGTATAGCAGCAGGGAAGCAAGGCAGGGAGATGCTCCCACATCTCCCACACTTTCTCTCTCTTTTCTCTCTTTCTCTCCTAGGGTTTTCTCAAATTCGTATGGCTGAATGAGAGAAGATTTTAAGGTCCTTATATAGCCTAAAATCACACCAAAATAGACTCCAGGTCAAGGTACACTTAGGTTATAGCCAAAGTGAGTCAGTTTCAGCTCAACGGAGGACTTCTGGCGAACCCTTTTCTATGTGCGGTCGGACTTAAGTTCACTAACGTTGGATCTAGGTATGGCTAAGTTTTCGTTCCAGTCGAATTCTCAGATCACGTGTGGCGGACCAGTTTTAGTTCAACGATCAGTGGATCTCGATCGGAGATTCCGAGTACATGGATATGTTTGGAGAAATATCCCTGATCCGAGGGTACAATTTGACCTGATTCTGACGGTTAGGTTGCTCAATATTGAACCGCAAGCGTCACATGTCAGATTTCATAAATTTGTATTTAATTTTTAATTAATTTCACATTTCTCACACTCTTCACTCCGAGCTTAAGCGAATAACGCTGGGACATTATCTGGATTTGATTTTCGAGATGGTTGTCAAGCCCAGTAAGGCGGTCCTAATTCCTTAACTTCGTGTTAATCGGACTTCCGACGTGCGGTCCAGATCTGATATGGAGTTTCAATGTGCTCCCGAGAGCAACTGGGTAATGAGATTGATCCTAGATTTTAGGGTAATGTAGCATCAATGATTTTACAAGTTTTGGGTCTTGCAGATCGTATTTAAAGTGATTAGTGCTAATTTCATAGGTACTCTAGTTTAACACTAGCTAATTCTCGCTTAATTTCTAAAGGATTTAGTCCTGTATGATTTCTGTCTGAGGTGGTACCTGGGCCTTTGTAGTTTGTATATAAAGTGATCCAAGTTATAATACTTAGCTAGTTTAAGATAGTGTCTAGGGTGAAAGTACTTAAAAAAATTGAAAGAGCAAGGTGGTGAAGGGTGGGATTTATGAAGGAAATGGGTTCAAAAGCGGTTTTAGACTTTGGGATTGAGTTTTGACGAGTTAATAAGGTGTTAGGAGCGACCCATTGCCTAAGGACATCTAATTCCAGGTTGGCAAAAATCTGGGATGTTACACTCATATGCACCATAATGAGCCTCATCACAAGGGCCTTTGTAACGCCCCGAACTTTTCGATGCTCTGGCATCGAAAGTCCTCGAGCGTTACCATAAGATTCAATGTGACATATACATGTGTACGATGCCAATCCAACTATTTTAGCCTTACATCCTCTCCCTGACACTAACTTAACCATTGAGGATTATCTTCATTCATAAATCAAGCCATCCGACCGTTAAATTTCAAGACAAGCTCACCCATCACGTGATTTGACGCAAGTACTTTTCCTTAGATGACGTGACGAATAACTCCCTATTCATAATGATTTAGATATACGTTCTTTTGTAAGAACTGCTTAGAAACGTGTTTATAACCATGTGGAGTCATTAGATTTCCTAAAACTCACACATCAGCAATAATTACGAAAATGCCATGACCTAGGCCCCTGAATTCCAATTCACACGGTCCGCATGATCTGTTTCATGTGAAGTTTTATACTAGGCCTAATTATCATAAATTAATTGTACACATCAAATTTCAGCCCTTAGATCATAGTAAATTAGCTACTTAACCTCTATATCCGTTCGTACACTTATCAGATCAAGATTCTGATCCGTCCACCTTATTCACACTATATGAATATGCTTAATCCACCGTTAGAATTAGAATTTGAGAAACTTTCACGTGTAAGAAAGTCACTCGAATCTAACGTTATATAATCCCTACCCCTAATCACTCCAGAAACCTACTTTATGTCCATCCGTTTACGAAACTAAACCGTACATCAACCCACATACATGGCCGGGGTGCATTCCATCAAGTTCTCATATTTTTAACAAGTCATCTGACCAACCATCCTAATTGGATCCGCAAAGTGGACCATCCGAATATCAGGATAAATCGGTCATTACGAAAACCTTTGGGTTTAAGTCCAAACTACCCGGTAACTTGTCAATCAGAGGAGTATAAATATTATTTTAAAATTTTAAAATATATTAGCCATTAAAGGAGAATCTTAATCATCCTTGAGAGATCAGAGCTCAAATTTGGGCGACGGAAAGAGCGTGAAAAGTAAAGATCACCTGTCAAATTTCATCACATTTAGAGGGTAGACTTATGAGTTACAGACGGCAGAAGTTTTGAAAAGAAGAGGGGCAGAATTGTAAATATGGTAACACCACATGCATGACACTGTCGACGAGAGTTACAATTAAAGTTTTAATGGTGGATACTATTCAATGCATTAGTAGATCGTGCGGCCCACCTGAAGTTCGAATCTACTTCAAATTTGGGACCATGGGTTTGCACGGCATGCCAAAGACGGTGAATGGAGTAGATCTTCCAGAAAATCATCACAGGTGGACCCCCATCTATTTTGAATAACAAGATAGAAAAGGAACCGTCTGTACAATGGACATAAAATGGGAAGTGACGAAATTATCACCACACGGTGACTAGTGGTGTGGCTCATCCAAAACTCGGATCCACCCCATATTATGGCCCATGGCCTAATATTATCATACAAAGCAAATGAAGGGAGAGGATTTGCCTAAGCGACATCACGAGGGACCCACCTGATGTCATAGCCAATACACGTCTATGTTACGTGTTTGAACAGAGATTAATTAGTTTTTGTACGATGAATTGATCAAATGTGTTGTTGCCCACCTGGAACTTAGAATTTCCCTATAGTTAGGCCCTTAAGACTCTTTTTCAACCGTCGGTGTTTAACTTCGAGGTGATCTGACCAACAGGCTAACTAGAATATACAATTAGAGCTAAAAACAAGTGAAAAAATTGGTGTATGGCCCACCTGGACCTTGGATCTACCCCACCTTTGGTAAAAGACTCTGATTGGGCCTTCCAAGTGGGGTAGACGGGGTGGATTTATCACAAATATCATGGCGGACTCCACATTGCGGTGCACATGTGCACAACTGGTGTGCACGCGAGGTGCACCAGACAGCCTGCACAGTCAGACGAGCTCTGACTCGTGTTTTTCCAAAAAAAAAAAAGAAGAAAACTCTCCTTCTCTCCTCATTTGCAATAGCCGATGGACGACCGTCCGTTTCCCTTGATCAGTGGCCCACCTGCACGGTCCATCTAAACAATCCAAACCGTCCATCGTGTTAGCACCGTGGGCTCAACCAAAACCCACAAACTTCACGTGTTTTGGCACGTGCTCAAGCACACGATTCCCGGCGCAAACCGACCCTATAAGCATAGCATTTTGGAAACGAAAATGTTTTGGCAAGCCAGCTGGCACAATCCGTGTGAGAGGAGGATTCCTCCAATCCTAGCCCTCTGTCCAAGCCTATCTCAGCCATCCATTCTAGTAGTAGTTTAGGGCTTTCTTAGTGATGTTTTATTTAAACCAATTTGATTTAAATGATTTTAACTCGCAAGTATACGAATCAGATGTAGACACAGTATGTATAACGAGATCGTTCCCACGAGAACTGGTTGTCACAATTTTGAAATTTACGACTCTTCTTAACTAATCTAACAAATAGTGTAGCGAACTATTAAGTAAACTAGCACAAATCTATGGAAAATAACCGAGAGCAATGAGTAAAATCCAATCAAGGAGAAGGCTAGGACTTTCGAATCCACCCCTAATTATCCTAACCCTTATTTTACCTGTTGATTCACCTTAATTCAGATTGATATAAAAATAA
The DNA here is from genome assembly GCA_030180095.1 of Magnolia changhungtana. Lineage (NCBI taxonomy): Eukaryota > Viridiplantae > Streptophyta > Magnoliopsida > Magnoliales > Magnoliaceae > Magnolia > Magnolia changhungtana. Next base: position 4,695,651 of record JASAUF010000586.1, on the reverse strand, counting down.
ATAAAGCACACTCTATGTCCTTGGTCAGGCACACAGAATGTATAATCCCTTAAAGCACATAGATCACATCTTTCCATCCATGGTCAGGCATGGAGAGATGTAGATTCCTGTTTCTTCCTCTATAGGAAACTTGTTCATGGTCCGACACAAGCACCTAGAATAATATTCCAAACAACATCCACATCTAGACTTTAGTCAAGCTCATAGAATGGAGAAGCATGCAAATTGCAGTTAAGCACACTAGAGAGAGAAACAAATCAATCAGATTAAGATAATATCAACATAAACAAGAGTTATTCAAAATAGGGGCTTCATCTCAACCCTACATGAGAGATTAGCAAGCCATCTGATCAATCATAATGAAGGAAAAATAAAATATAAACACTAGAAACATCCTCTCTCTTCTCTTTCTTCTCTTGCTTCTCGTTCTTCTCTTTGGCTCTGGATCTTCCCAAGCTCTGCCTCTCTCTCATCCACATTTTGCAACTCTTTTTATAGCTGATGGAGTGGCTGGAGTGGTGGAAATCGGATTTGGAGAGTTGTCGCACGCGCAGCGAAAGCCTTTTCGCAGCCAAGTTCGGGGCCTCGAAACACCACACTTTTCTCGCTCAAATTCCAAAAAAACACCGTCCCTTAGGACTTTCTTGGGTCCTCTACATGATGGACGGTTCATATCTGCCATATGATCAGAGATGGTGGGCCACAACTACCTGGAACTCTGGATTTTACGGATGTGCGTAAGCCTACGCACGTCCTTCGCTGACATGATCGGTGGGCCCCACAGAGGTGTTTTCGTGGAAATCCACCCCGTCCATTAAATTGTCCTCAAAATTTAGGTCAGAAATGGATGGTTTTAGTTGTCCATTGACGCGGCCCAGAGAAGAGATCACAGTAAAATTAATTTTGAACGTCACATGAGCGCCTGTTTGTGGCTTATGTATCGCACACGTGTGCACATATGGGTGCGAAAGGTCAGCATGGATTGGAGGCTTTCGAAGTCCTCTATACGACGGATGACTTGGATCATCCATACAAGTGATGATTGGGGCCCACAATCGTTCGGAAAACGGACCAGAGTCGGTCGTTACGCAGACGCCAAAACGGCAACTGCCGTTTTGACGTTCGGTGGGTCCCATCTCTTGTATCTATTGAGAAATCCACTCCGTCCATTGGCTAGAAGACGAAAAATCTATTGGTAATGCTCAATTTTGAATCATATTTGCGGTGGCCCACAGATTTTTAAACTTACCGTCAGTTCTGCTATTGAACGGTTGAAAAAACCAGTAACCTGATACATTTAAATTCCAGCAGCTAGGCATGGATTGTGGTTACCTCAAGAAACGGATGAACGGTTTGGATTGTCCATTTGGACAATAGGTGGAGCTCACAACTGCGAACCGACAGTCGGTTCCAAACCAAAAACGGCAACTGCCGTTGTTTTTGAATCTGAGAGAGTGTGCTGACCGACTTTTGGCTTTTCGGTGCACTTCCAGTGCACTTATGTATATTGCACGTTCGCTGTCCGTGTGGGTCCCATCGATATGTGTATATGAAATCCCCTCCATCCATTCATTTTATCACCCATTTAAGGTATTGAGACCGAATTTGAGGTAGTTCCAGATAGCAGGTGGGTCCCACTTAATGAATTAAGGGGCTGATTTGGCTTTTGGGCCACTTCCTGAGATATCTAATAGCTGAAATTTTATGTGTATGGTTAATTTATGTCCCTTAGACCATGTATGAAGTTTCGGGCCGATCGGATGGTGGGAACCCTGTGATCTTTTACTTTGGCCAGTTTTCGGGCCCGTTTGATGCGAACGGCTTGATTTCCTCGGATCCCTGGCGTGTAAATCCATCGCTATTGGTCCTCTGAAGTCCGTTCCTTGCTCTGGTGACATTGGAGCATTAAAACCATACTTGTAGTACTTTTTTTTACTCAACGCTCCTACTTACACCCTGTAACAAAAACACGATTATAATATTCCATTAAGCATTATCATGTACGTATCATTAGGCAATTACTGGGGTCTGATATGTAATATTCGACCCTTATCACGACCCCCAACCAGCATTTTGCTAGTCCCGAGCAAAACATGCGAAAAAATAATTTCAGAAATAAAAGACAATTCTTGTAAACCCAAGTGACTTATGAACAAATAGTCGAGATGTCAGAATTCAAAGATTCATGAATGGTGAATAGAAATTTCTCCTGGAGTTAGGCTGACGGTAAACTTTATAATCAAGTTCAAAGTATTAATTCATTAATTAGAATAATTCTAAACATTGAGTTCCATGAGTGCATATTGTCATCTCAGCGTACAATCATTAAGAGATCCAATTGTCAATTTCATGATATCATTGGTAACAAAATTCATGACAACCAAAACTGAAACCAACACTTGCCTTTTAGATCATCTTTTCGTTCTATCAGCCTTTTATTTCCTTTATAAATAGTAGCGCCAAGGAGGGGAATCAAATCCTCACCTATAGGGAGCAAACCTATGGTGAAAACTTGTCGCCTAACTCTTTTCTCATATCAATCATGGGGAATCGAATCTTCATTTATAGGGAGCAAACCTATGATGACGATTATACGACTTACTCTTTCAATTCTTTTTTATAAATTGATGCTAAAATTTTTATTTTTCAGGCTGGTTCCTTTCATGCTTAGTGATTACCAAGTCAATCATTCAATTATCGAACCGAAACTTTAATGTGTAAGCGAGATGTATCCTGTGAAACCATGACTCAATTAATGTTTACAACTTCTAATCATGGGTTAACATTTCAAACTGAACTGTAAAATCTAACAGACAACCGTATCTAAGAGTCATAAAGTACCGACATTCTGTATCTTGTAATTTTAAAATCACAACTATCCTTCAAAATCACTTTAAATTCATAAGAAATTCCAGAAAAATTTAAAAATATTCACAATTTTTGCTCAAGACCAAGAAAATACTGATTAGGTAACCTAATCTCCTACCTCAACCTAAATTCTACATTGTCCTCAATGTAAAAGAAATAAGCATGCAATGCACATGAGACAACGAAAATAAAAGAGGAGTGAAGGAAAGATAGTACCTGAACGGAGAATTAAGAGACTTTCCCAAAAATATCAATGTAAAAGCGAGTCAGCACAAGAGAGAAATCAAAAAAGCATAACAAAAATAACAAGAATAACAAAAATAAAATCCTACCTATACCACTTTCGCAGGTGATCTCGATTACATTTAGCGTATGCAACAAGCCTTTAAACCCCTAGGTTGCCCCTAGTGGACGAGTTGTAGTCTCGTGAGGGTTTACAGTGATGTTACCCACAAACATTGAACTAATGAAATGGAATGAAAAGCTGGGTTGCCTCCCAGGAGCGCTAAGTTTAACGTCTTCAGCCAGACCGGCAAGACCTTGAAATAATCAATCTTGATAACTTGGGTCTTCCAAATGAATTTCCTCAACATCGTGATCAACCAAATCGTCTAAATACGGTTTCAGCCGTTGACCATTTACTTTGAAAATATTTTCATCCTTTAGATTTTTAATCTCAATTGCTCCATGAGGAAATACTTTTACTACCTGATAAGGACCATACTATCGCGAATGTAGTTTTCCAGGAAAGAGGTGTAACCTGGAATTGTACAATAATACTTTCTAGTTTGGTTCAAATGTCTTGCGAAGAATTGATTTGTCATGAAACACTTTTGTCTGTTCTTTATAAATTTTTGCATTCTCATATGCTTCATTTCAAATTTCTTCTAACTCATTGAGTTGAAGTTTACGGTGTGATCCGGCCTTGTTTAAGTCAAAATTGAAGGTTTTGATGGCCCAATAAGCATGATGTTCTAATTCCACCGGTAAGTGACAAGCTTTCCCAAAGACAAGCCTATAGGGAGACATTCCAATCAGAGTTTTAAAAGCCGTACTATATGCCTAAGGGCATCATTCAAGCGCTGCGACCAATCCTTCCGATCAGGGCGAACCGTTTTCTCTAAAATTTGTTTAATCTCCCGATTTGAAACTTCGACTTGACCACTTGTTTGTGGATGATATGGCGTTGCAACTTTATGGGTGATGGAGTATTTCTTCATTAAAGATTCAAACGGTTTATTGCAAAAATGACTACCCCCATCACTTATAATTGCTCGAGGAGTGCCGGAACGAGAAAAGATGTTTTCTTTCAAGAAACGGACCACAACTTTGTGATCGTTCGTTTTACATGGCACTGCTTCCACCCATGTAGAGACATAGTCGACGGCCACAAGGATGTACATAAAACCGAATGACGGGGGAAATGGACCCATGAAGTCAATACCCCAAACATCAAATAATTCGATAATGAGAATATTGGTAAGTGGCATCATGTTCCCGTGGGAAATATTCCCCGTACGTTGGCATCTATCACATGTAGAACAAAAGGCATGAGTGTCTCAAAACAATGTAGGCCAATAAAATCCACTTTGCAAGACTTTCGTAGTTATTTTCTTTGAACCAAAATGACCACCACATGCATGGTCATGACAAAAGGAGATTACACTATGAAACTCACTCTCAGGCACACATCTCCTAATAATCTGATCAGGACAAATTTTGAATAAGTATGGATCGTCCCAAAAGAAATGTTTAACCTCAGCAAGAAATTTGGATTTATCCTGTTTAGTCCAATGAGAAGGAAGTTGACCTGTAACAAGATAGTTTACAATATCCGCATACCAAGGTAATTGAGAAATAGCTAAAAGTTGTTCATCAGGGAAAGACTCGTTCATTGGCAAATGATCCACTGTGGACTCTAAGACAAGTCTAGACAAATGGTCGGCTACCACATTTTCGGAACCCTTTTTATCCCGAATTTCAATATCAAATTCTTGTAGCAAGAGAATCCATCGAATCAATCGAGGTTTAGCGTCTTTTTTAGAAAGAAGATATTTCAATGCTGCATGATCTGAGAACACTATAACCTTGGACCCTATGAGATACGACCTGAATTTGTCTAGAGCAAATACCACTGCCAACAATTCTTTTTCAGTGGTAGAGTAGTTAAGTTGTGCATCATTTAGAGTCCTACTAGCATAATAAATAACATGAGGCATTTTGTTCAATCTTTGTCTTAGGACGGCTCCAACAACATAATCCGAGGCATCACACATAAGCTCAAAAGGTAAACTCCAATCAGGTGGTTGGATGATTGGAGCAGAAGTCAATAAATGCTTTAACTTATCAAAAGCTTGCCGACACTCATCATTAAGGACAAAAGCAACATCTTTAGCTAGTAAATTGCACAAGGGTCGAGAGATTTTGCTAAAATCCTTAATGAATCTCCTGTAGAATCCCGCATGCCCTAAGAATAATCTAAGAATAATCTAATCTCCTTGACCGTTCTGGGTGGAGGAAGACTGGAAATTAAATCAATCTTGGCTTTATCAACTTCAATACCTTTACTTGAAATAACATGCCCGAGTACAATCCCTTTTTGAACTATAAAATGACACTTTTCCCAATTCAATACCAGGTTCGTTTTTTCACATCTTTCCAAGACAAGAGATAGATGATATAAACATTTGTCAAATGGGGAGCCAAAAATTGAAAAATCATCCATGAAAATCTCGAGGAAACGCTATGATCCTAACCATAGATAACATCTGAAACTTGTTATCTAAGTCTAAGGCCGAACTCTAGGGTGAGAACCTAGTTCTACGTCAATACACTATTTGTGCTAATGTTAGTTATTATAGACAAAATTGTAGTTATCAAGCAGTAGAATCTTATTTAACTCTCTTAAATATTATCCTTAATACTAGATCTTAGTATTTATTATCATCATTAGTGTTACTATAAATATTACAATTACTAAATGTGGCTAACCATTGATAGGTTAATTTTGCTAAGTAATGGTTATTATAAATATTCGACATTAACATTAATCATATTATTCTTATTTTGTCATTGTAGGTTATTGATAATAAGATTAGCATTATTAGTATTAATAGGCAGTTATTATTTATTTTTACTCCATTATAATATTATTACAATTTAATAATATGAGCTGAACTTCAAACCCTAAACCAAAGTATAAGATTAGATCAATGAATAAAACCCTAAATCTAAATGATCCAAACCATAGGTTATGATCCTAACCATAGATAACATATAAAACTTGGATCTAACCATACAAAATTTATAATTCATGATAGGATTCGGTTCTAAGGGTACAAGTACATAGTGACACCAGAAGGCGATTCAAAGTATAAGGTGATGATTCTTCCCCTTGAGCTTTCCATCTTCTCATTAGCTTAAGTTATAGCTAGTTTTTATTTAAGTTCATAATTGATATCTCCCTTTATGATCACATGTGTTAGCTGGCGAAAATTGAATTATTGTATTACATGCTTTATGATTATCCTGTATAATTGCTCACGCTTGTGGATTCCTTTTTGTGGATTACTTATGGAACTTAAACTGATACATTAGTGGAAAATTCTCACATATGAATGTACACCCATACTTGGGATGTAACTTGACTAGTTGTGATCGTAATGGACATTTACCTTGGTGGTTATTGAGTGGTGGTCTAGATGGATCATTGATGTGGGCCTACCATCTAAGGTTGTTGCGCCCAATGGTTTTAAGGATGATATTTATCATATGGTTTTGATATTGGCCCTATGTGGCATATTTTAATACTCGCCCTACGTGGTTTTGTTTTGATACTTGCCCTAGATGGGTTCGATGTTTTATATAGTGCAACCATGCGATGGTAAGCCCCATATACTGTAATGTGATTGGCCACTAGTCGATGGGTTTCCATTAAACATCCTAAGGTGGTAGTCTCATGAGCCGGGGATGGTGGTATGGGACCTATGCCCGAGCTGTCGGCCTACGCTGGGCTATACGCTCCCTGTAGTGACCTTGAGCTTACCTAAATTGGTTGATTGTAACTGAACTAATAATGGTTTGGCTAATCGTGCATCCATAGCATGTTGGCGATGACGGGTGGCTATTCTAGATGCTGTAGCACGTGCCCTTAGGATCTTCGGGGTATCGTTTCGCTAGCTCTCAGACCACCGACTATTGACCTTTGTCTAACTGGATGATTTTCCCAGGTCGATGATTTGCATGGGCGATGAGCCCAAGTCCGACTGGATGTACATCCCCAGGTCAATGTGCATTCACGCATCCATGCATTTAAAAAGACTGCATCATGTATTATTTTGATTGCCTTGTTATTTTATAACTATGCTTACCTAATGCGGCGGTGTGTAATCTTGAGGGGAATTCACACTGAGTTGGCCACTCATCCATCAAATAAATATAACCGTACAGGTAGCACAGGTGGCTTAAGTGATTTTCAGGTTCAGGCTGATGAGGAGCCGGGTTCAAGCGCCAGAATTGCATGATCGTATCTACCTTGAGAAGCTGAGGGGTCTTACAGCTCAAATTTACATGCATTCTACAATTTCTCATGTATTGTATCATGAAATTCTCGTATTTGTAAAATTTGGAGACATTGGTTTGTATAAGTCATTATGGGCAACCTTTTGTATATTCTAAATGAAATTTGAAATTTCCCTTTATGCTTACTTGTCCATTCTACTCTCATCTGCTTACTCTAATGAAAGAAAAAATATATATATATATATATATATCTATACTCGAATCTGACCATCCTTTAAGGTTAACACTCAGGTTTTTGGGAAACGAGTCATATACTCGGGTCCTAAAAATACGGAGCGTTACAGCCTTATACATCACAATGGGCCTCACTCAAGGGCTTCATATACATCACATTGGGCCTCACATAAGGGCCTTATACGTCACAATGTGCCTCACATACATCATATTAGGCCTCATATAAGGGCCTCACATACATCACATTGGGCGTCATGTACATCACAATGGGATTCATCACATGGGCCTTATGTACATCACAATGAGCTTCATCATATGGGCCTCATGTACATCATAATGGGCTTCATCATATGGGCCTCATGTACATCACAATAGGCTTCATCACATGGGCCTTATGTACATTACAATGGGCTTCATCACATGGGCCTTATACACATCAAATGGGCTTCTCACAAGGGCCTCGTACAATTACAATGGGCCTCACACATGGGCCTCACATAGATCATATTGGACCTTATGGGGCAGCCCATGATCCAACAAAATAGATGGACAATGTGCTTACAATACACACATCAAGTTGGGCCTTATACATCACAAAATGGGCCCCACTAGCTAGATATACAATGCATACATTATGGTGGATCCCACCGTCCCAGGTTGCTGGACGGTGTGGATGATACACATACATCATTGCAAGGTCCACGTCCCACGTCCAGGGACTGGACGGCGTGGATTACGACACTTGCTTGAGGTGGGTCCCACGTCCAGTGGACTATGTGGCTATAACATATACATCTGGTGGATCTCATCGTCCCAATCAGCTGGGCGATGTGGACGTCACATGCATCAGGGTGGAATCCACCGTCCAACAGATGGACGATGGAGATATAACATCTACATCATGGTGGGTCCACACATGTGGATGCCACGTGCCATTAAGGTAGGCCCCACCATTGATAACCAACATGGATAAAACACATACATCAAGAGGGACCCACCGTCCATGTGGCTGGACGGTGTGGATATCATATGTACACCATGGTGGGGATCCACAGACGGACGTGGTGGCTACAACACATATATCATGTGGGACCCACCGTCCTTACTGCTGGACGGTGGAGTCACCATACATGAAATCAAGGTGGGTCCACACGTGTGGCCCATAACTGTAAATACAAGTTGGTATTTGTATTTTCTCTTCATCTGGGCCTGTCCAGACGATCAGGCCTGTGGGCCTGTTGTTGGACGCCAGCAAGGTGGGCCCAACACAGACAACATGGATATAATACACGAATCATGGTAGGGTCCACCAGGGTGGGCCACACGGCCCTGGTGTCAAGCCGATATTTGTGTTTTCCTTCATCTGGGCTGGCCCAAAAGTGGGCAGCAAGGTGGGCTCCATTAACCGGACGTCTAGAAAAAACCTGGACAGTCTAGATTGCTGATCACATCAGGTGAGCCACACACATATCATCATCATCATAAAAAAAAGAAAAGGGAGAGAGGGAAAGAGAGAAGTGGAGATAGAGACGTGTGATGGAGGGGCTCCGCCACTATGAGCCCCTCTAGGATCTACAACATACATCAAGATGGGTCCCATCCATGTGTGGGCCCATAAACAAAAATCAAGGGTGGAGATTTCCTTCCCACCATAAATCAGGGCCTAAATGGCCTCTATACATGCTAGATCTCAAGGAAAACATCATGATGGGGTCCATGGAGAATGACCCCTTAATGGTACATGCATGCAACTTGGTGGGCCATTGGCCACACCAAGGGACCAAGATGGGATCTCCACCATTGATTGGTAGGTCCCACTTGTCTCATGCACAAAAATAAACAAATCTATCCCAAGGAAACACCCACCTTTCCTTCTTCTTCCTCCCTAGTGCTCCAATGCTCCTATGATGCTCTTTTAATAGAGGAGATGGGGTTTTTTGATGGTTGGATTGGTGGGAAAATAGGTGGAAGAGGTGTAAGACCCTTATCCTAGTCCGTACCATTCCATAGGCTTCTGCAGTTCTTCCGGTCGAATTCCGACAATCCTCGACCCGTATCCGACGTTTGCATGTGATCCTAAGCCGGGTCCCGCATACCCAAGTCAACTCGAACCGAAACTTGTACCTTACCGACCGCGCCGTCGCCGCAGTTCCAGCGCTGCGACTTGCGCACCGAACCGATACCCAGACTAGAAGATGTGGGCCCATGTTCATTTCGAGAAAAATGCCACGCGTTGTGAATTTCGAGGGAATCTCTACAATGTGTCCCATTAATCAAGTAACCACCCAAGTCAAGTACAACCCATACCCCAAGTACAAGCACCCATCCCTCTTTCTCTAGAAAGTCAACTCTCTCTCCCCTAACCATCCCTCTTTTTACAATTTTCAACCACAACCATACCTTCCCATTCCCTTCTTTACAACACCCATCCCTTTTTAAATATCATTTCTCTCTTTCTCTCATTTCTAAAAAAAAAACACTCTCCCAAGCTCCAAACGTCCAAGCCCTCCCAAGCTTTCCCAAATCAACAAGTGTGGCCCACCCTCTCATCTCTCATCCCCACCATCAAGACTTCAACATCCATCGTTAAACGTTGAGCATAAGTGCATAGAAGACTAAGGGACCAAGGAGAAGGCCTAGAGGTGGGTGATCCACCGTTAATTCTTATTTTAGGGCCCGCTTGTTCGTGGGACCCATTTTGATGTATGTGATTTAACCAAGAGGGGCCAATAGTGGCAGGGACCCTCTATCTCACCGTATCTCTCTCTCTCTCTCTCTCTCTCTCTCTCTCTCTCTCTCCTTTTCCTCTCCCTAAAATGTAGTGGGCCCCACCAAATTATGTTAAATTTACTCCATCCATCAGACGGTGTGGCCCACCGCATTTCAGGAGAGATCCACCATCTATATAGTATATATAATATATTATATTTATATTATGATAATATTATATTAATATTATATTTATATATATGCATGGTGGGTCTCGTGCATGTGGGACCCACCATGGTGACTGTGTTATTACACACCGTCCAGCGCCTCTGGACGTTGGACGTGTAGCCGTGGGCGTGGGTTTGGTTAACAGTAAAGTACGAACTGACATGGGTGTGTACTAACTAGCTATACTTGGGATGGGCTGCTCTTGTAGGCCCCACCTCGATGTATGTATATAATTCATGCCGTCTATTCCATTTCTTAGCCTATTTTAGGCGTCGAGCTGAAAAATGAGGTTAATCTGACTCTCAGGCAGGCCATAGCATAGCAAACAGTGTGTCTACCATTGAAATCCACCCTGTTGTTTTGATGCGCCAAAATATAGCGAATATTGGGCTCGTTTGGTCTGTCTTGGGCAGTAAAGACCAATGGGTGGGGTGGATTTTGTTGATGCGGGCCCTACCACAGAAAAACCTTAGAAAAACATGTTTTCAAATATATATATGGGAAAAGGTACTATGCGCTCGAGCTGATGGGAACGTCCCATGAGGTCAAGCTGTGTGGGCCCCACCGTGATGCGTTTCATCTACCCATCAGTCAGATGCACCATTCCATCGTGGGCCTAGGTCTCAAAAATCAAGTCAATCCGTGACTTGTGTGGGCCACACCACAAACAGAAGTTGAGAGGGGCCGTGCACCATTAAAACATTAATAATCATTTTTTTGGGTCCACCGAGATGTAGTTTGCAAATCCAGCCCATCCATTATGTGTGTCCCACTTAGATGAAGGTTCAGACCAAGTTTCAACAACATTCAAAACTCAGGTGGGCCCCACCAAGTGCTTTTATATGTTTTTGGCATGTCTTCACTTGATTTTAGATGGTATGGCCCAGCTGAGTTCTGTATACGGCTGATTTTTGGGATATCCCATAATTTAAAGGAGACCCATCAAATGCATGATGTTGATGGTTTACACGCATCACGGTGGGGCCCACACAGCTCGGCCTCATGGGAGCTTATCATGAGCTCGAGCGCATAGTACCTTTTCCATATATATATATATATACATATATATATATATATATATATATATATATATATATATATCTCAGCAGAACGCTGCTGCGTTTGGGTGGGCAGACAGGGACCACGGTCCATGTGTGGGCCCCACCATGATGTGTCCCGACCATCCATATTGTGCATTGGTGGGCCCCTTAGGTCAGTGGGGCCCCCACCAAAAATCAGCAGTATACACAGCTCAGGTGGCCCACATCATAGGAAACAACATGATCGAACGTCTACCATTGAAACCCTTTTCTGGGTCATAAAAGTTTTGCATCATCATGAACTTTATTTTTCCTTTCCATCCAGGTCCGTGTGACCTTACCAACGGGTTGGATTGCAAATAAGCATTATGGTGGGTCCCACGTGGGACCACAGTGATGTATGTGTTTTATTCACACCGTCCACTGACTGTGGATGGTGGAACCCACAAAATGTATGTGTTTTATCATTGCCGTCTAGCCATTTGGCTGGGTTGCTGGACGGTTAGTGGACCCACACCATGATGCATGTGCTGCATCCAAACCGTCCATCCACCTTGAAAGCTCATTTTATGACATGAGCTAAAGAGTGAGTCAGATCTATAGTTCATGTGGACCCCTACCATGATGCATGTGTTGCATCCAAACCATCCACCATTTGGCAAACTCATTTTTAGGCTTGAGACTAAATATGAGACAGATCTAGGATCAAGTGGACCATATTATAAGCAACAGTGGGTTTGAATGTCCACCATTAAAAACCCTTGGGCTGTCGGGTTTAGGCTATTATGATATTTGTTTCCCTCTTAATCCAGGTCTTTGAAGCCTTAGGATTGGATTGGGTGGAAAATAAACATTTCGGTGGGCCCCATGTCTGTGTGACCTTGTCAACAGGCTGGATGGAAAATAAACTTATGGTGGGCCCCACATAGGACCCACTGATGTATGTATTATAATCCACACCTTCTATTAGTGTGGACCCCACCATAAGATATTTACTTCATCTATGTCGTCCACCCTTATGGGACCCACCATGATGCATGTGTTGCATCCAAACTGTCCAACCATTTTCAAAGATAAATTTAAGGCTTGAGGCAAAAATAAGACAGATCTATTTATCATGTGGACCACACTGCATAGTGAGGATTAAATGGCTACCATTGAAATCCCTTGGGACCTTATGATCAGATTAGATGAGAAATAAAAGTTATGGTGGGCCTTGGGAATTTTAATGGTGGAAATCGTTATCACCACTTATATTTGGGTGTGGCCCATTTGATATACATGAAATAGCGATGAAGACCGCTTGAGTAGAAGTTGGAATATGTCAATATGTCCTAGAGGGGGGTGAATAGGACTTTTTAAAAGATTTATGAGTTATTTAAAATCCTATCACTCTAATCCTATCATATATGCAATTTTCAGGATTACTCAAATGTAACTCTACTAGCTTCCAAGCCAAGTAGAGGATCCAATCACAAATTAATCAAGATATAGCAATATGCAGCTTAGTCTGTATTGGATGTGACTGTGTGTGTGTGTGAGTTGTGATCAGATATATGAATATGAATGCATTGACATGGATCACACATAGAGAAAAGCAATCACAAACACAATCATTTTATAGTGGTTCGACGATAAGTCTACTCCACTCCCGGCTGTCACACTCAACCCTTGAGTATACCGGAATTCACTAAGGAGGTTTCCCAGGGTTTACCTCAAACCTAAGGTTTTAAATCAGGTTCACCTTCAACCTTTACACGGAGGTTTCTAGTCGATTCACCTCTAACCCTAGAGTTTCACTAGTTCACTCCTAAGTAGATGTTTATGCTCTCCATAGAGCAAGGGTCTACACAACGCACCTAGAGGTTTCTACTCGGTTCACCTCTAACCCTGGAGTTTCACTGGTTCACTCCTAACCAGATGTTTATGCTCTCCACAGAGCAAGGGTCCACACAACGCACCCACAGCGTACACTCCCGCCGGAGGCCTCCTTGAGGACTTCAAAGGGTGAGAACCACTTAAGACCCAATCTTAGAAAGGAATGATCACAAGTGTCCTCCTGGACTCTAGATACTTACAGATAAGTTGATGAGTCCCGTTAAGCACAACTCCGAAGATCTCCTCCTCCTTGTTGATGAAGAGTCTTCTGCTCCCTTGATCCGCAACACAAAAGATATACCAAGACTAGGCTTGAGGTTGGGTCAAGGTAGAGATGGAATCCTACTCTCTAAAGGTTTTCCTATAAGGAAGGTAGAGTAGTTCCACTCTTATGCATTCAAGGCATCCCAGCATAATGATTTGCTTTTAAGGTAGTAGCTGGAGGATCCTTGAATGTGGAAGTTCATTCTCCAATCCACTCTATTGAATATCAATGGTAAGGGTGGATTGGAGGATGAACTCCCTCGAGAGAAAGGGCTTAGGGTATAAGATGTAAGTTAAAACACACAAAAGCTCTCTCTTTTCTCTTTTACAACAACAAAAGACAAGCCCTTTATATATAGGCAAAAAGCTCCAACGGATATAAAACGGTCACATTTATGATAGAGTTCGATATCATCGAGCATGTTCGATATCATCGAGCGTATACTCTCGATAGCATCGATGGTCTGCTCGATGACTCGGACTCGATGTCATACGCTTTTGAAACTCTTTGCTAATTAGTCGATGAATCGAAGCTATTGTCGATGTCATCGAATTTCGAACTCTGATTCCATCGATGACAGGTTTGATCCATCGACACTTGAAAAATGAGAGAGACTTGACTTTAAGATATTTCAGGTTTTCATGAATGATCGGGGGAATCGTCGAGGTCATCGAAATTTGAATGTCGATGACATCGAGATCAGAGTCGAGGCATCGATAAATCCAGCTGATTTATCTTTGATCTTGCTGGACAGATTATGGCTTTGTTTGATGCAATCGATCTGGTGTCAATATCATCGATATTTGAATATCGATTAAATCGAAGGGCCCCCGATCATAGTTAAAAAAAATATCTTGAAATAACTGCTGTAAGAAATGCGCGCCCACTGTCGATATTATCGATGGACCTCCGATCTTATCGATATTTGAATTCAGAGCATATCGGACGGTCATCGATATATCGAAGAATTATGAGATTTTCATTAAAAAACAGGGGAGCCAGAAATCTGCCTGTCGATCTTATCGAGCCACTCTCGATGGTCTCAAGATTTGAATATCGATGATATCGATGTGTATTGATACATCGATAATTCGTCCAGATATATTGTGAAGTTGTTGGACATATTTAGTGCTTTTATCGATAATATCGATAGGTGTATCCATATATCGATAAATCCGTCCAGATGAATATTTAGTTACTGGACATTTTGATCCTCTTATTGATAATATCGTTAAGGTATCGAGGACATTGACAGTGCAGGTCGATCATATCGAGGGTGCTTCGATAAAATCGACAAGGCGAGAAAAACTTAGAGATTTTCCTATTTTGTAAAAAGTTTTCTCACCTTAAAAACCTTAAGATGTCTATC
Organism: Magnolia changhungtana; assembly: GCA_030180095.1. Lineage (NCBI taxonomy): Eukaryota > Viridiplantae > Streptophyta > Magnoliopsida > Magnoliales > Magnoliaceae > Magnolia > Magnolia changhungtana. The sequence continues at coordinate 4,680,539 of JASAUF010000586.1, read as the reverse complement.
TTGGTTTAAGGGTTTTAATCACCTGGTATTTTGGGATGCGGGATGTGAGGCTATGATTTACCTATTGCGAGCTTCCACACATCCGGTTGAGGCAGACACTTGAGATAATCTTCCTATCAAGTTCTGCAGCCAGTCTGACTCACCACACACGTAACTTGACAAACCAGGGCACTAGCAGGTGCACTTTCAATCTCCCCCTTTGTCAATTACGTGACAAAATACCCAAAACATCCTAGAACACTTCTGAACACAGCCTAAATTGTGTGTACATGCATTTACACAATTTTACAATTTTTCTAACCCATGTACACATTCTAGAAGTATATGCTCCCCCTTACTTCAAAACTCCCCCTTTCTTGGTGCAGCTGCTCCCCCTAACACCTGTAACACATTAGATATACAATTTTTTACTTAGGGTGTTTTGAATTGTTCTCCCCATTTTTGTCAGTTATTGGCAAAGGTATAGCAAGTGATATTGACTGAAGCTTAAAATATGGGAGAACCATTCAGATAGAAGTAGAACAATTGATGTATAATGAGTAATACAATTTTAAAACAGACATCAATTTTAGAAGTCATGAATGCATGTAGGATAAGATAGAGCAGTTGTGAGGCAGTTGAAATATTCATTAACGACATCACATGCATTCTAAATCAGAGACTTGATAAACCAGGGGAACAACAAAAATATGGCATTAAAAATGTGAGTTCTGTTCATCCATATCCAAAATGCAACCAACATATCCACAAATACTGCCACAGACAACAGTAATCAACCAGTCTTAAAAAAAGAAAAAAAAAACGTTCAGTCCAGCAATACAAAAAAAATTATACTGCCCCACCCAGTAGTTACCAAAACACATATCAAGCCCATATATGGGCACAAAAAAAAAATGGAACTCGCACAGTCAGCTCCTATCGTCTTCGAGACTCACCATATGTGAGCAAGTCCACCATTTGCTGATTCGTTTGCTGGAGAGCATCAACTTTTTCTTTGATCACGGTGAGACGTCTCTCATAGTTGTGAAGTCACTCCTTCATACTTGCCATACCATTCAGTAGGTGGCGTTTGACGTGATGGGTTTGACGATTTGTTATATACTCCAGACTCAACAATGACATTCGATTGGATCCCCATGGATATGACGAAGGAGCATATGGAGTAGCTGACTGTAAGGGAGCACTGTTCTCAGGAGGAACTGAAGGAAGACAGAGCTGTTGTGCCACCTGAGCTGAGTCACTGTCAAACCACTTCTCTGAATAGACTCTATCAGATGAGACAAGTATACCAACATGATAAGCTAATTTACAGATAAGTACAGGAAAAGCTAGTGTATCCTGATAATTTCCTTGAAAGATCCGAATTAGCTGTTTAAGAAGAAGTGTTGGAAGGCACACCTGAACTTCCTGATATACATCATACAACACATTCAGCACAAAGGGAGACAGATGATTACCATTCACATCACAAGGATAGACATTGGACCCAAAAATACTGTGGAGAATTTTAAAAGTGGGTCCAAGATTATTAATGTGAAGAGAATTATCATTGTTCTGAGAAATAGTAGTTCCCTGACATAGTGCATGTGTTATCTCGTCCCAGACACCAAGACCGTTTAGATTCTGATTCGTAACAGGAATGCGAGTGACTTGGAGATCTAAGAGGTTGCCCAAGGTGGTGGGAGTGATGTTCTTGGAGTAATGCAGTAACTCTACTTGAATGCAAGGTGGATCGTTACAAATAACATGACATTTGCTGAGGAAGTCGTGAATTACTCCAATTTGATAAGTACCACCAAGATTCAAAATATTTTGCCATCCAATGACTTCTAGAAGTAGATCGATACCAAATGACTCGATGGCACTATTGAGAACCAGACGTTCAACGACAGTGTCTGGATGTCTCACTGATGAAGTGAGTTGATGCATACTAAGTTGTTTTGCTTTCCCTCTGGAAGACTGAGAAAGAGACTTACCATTCCCTTTGTTCATGATTTTTCAGTGTAAGAGACAAGTAAAGGTAAGAAAGGTCAACCATGAGAATGGAAAGTACCTAACCAGATGTGAGATTAGACTCTGGAGTGGAATGAATGAATGGAAGGATAATACCCATTTCTTTTGATGCTTCTGGGACCCATTGATGGTCTTCTGCCCGAGGATTCGAGCAGTGAGCAAAGCAGAAAAATTTTCAGAGAAATAAAATTCTTCCACTCGATCGCCTTTTATCAGCCAAGAGTCTTCGATTTTATCGAACTTACTTTCGATTATATCGATGATCCACGTCTGAAGTTATCGACAATTGTTTCGATAGTAGTCCCGATCTGTAACTTTCCACATTCTGAAGAGACGTCGATAATATCGACCCATGATCGATTAATCGGAAGTGACAGATCGATAGGAATGAAGAAGAATATTGTTCATTTTCGACCCTTCAAGTATATCAATATCATACTCAGCAAAATTATGTACTATTACTGTACATAAAAAATTATAAACATTTGCATGTTTATTTACAAAAGATTGAGGTGAGAACCCTCAGATATATCATTTTATGCTTAACAGAATTGCATTATTTCAGCAAGTATCCAGATCTAGATGCATGATCTGGACTTGTTTTTCTCTGCTCAGTATCTCTAGGCATCAGTCCTTTCTATGCCTTTGATGATGTAGCAGTGGTTGTTTGTGCGATGACCCTTAATTACTGATTTTTCTGATTGATCTAGGATATCGCATTCTTCTTTATTGAATTTGACCACATGCCCATTATCACAGATTTGAGAGATGCTTAACAGATTATGTGCTAGTCCTTTTATGCAAAAAACATTCTCATTTTCAAGCAGGTCAATTCCTCTTATCATTCCTTGTCCAATTACATTGGCAATGGCTCCATCTTCGTAGGTGACTATCCCTTTATGAAGATTTTTATAGTTGGAGAGAAGGGATTTGTCACCTGTGACATGTCGTGAGCAACCACTGTCAAGGTACCATTTGACCTCATTGCCTGGTAGACGATCTGAATGTGTAACAAGGCATTTGGCTTTTCCTTAATCATCCACTTTGTGACAGGAGTTTTACTTGTGGTAGATTTGTTCATCTTATCTGATTTATCCACATGTCTTAATGATTCCTTCATCCTGTCAACTATCACAAGTGGTGATGATTGTATATTACTTTTGTTCAGCTCATAAACTGTCTTACCATTTTTGTGACGAGCTGGGATAGGTCTGATGTTACTACTAGAGGCAACAGATTTTTCAAAAGGTTGTGCATTATATACAGTTTTTGTTCTAGTTTTTCCATAACCTAATCCCTTTTTGTCCTCTCCACATTTTTCTATGCCTAAAAGTTTTTCTAACTTCTCACCACTCTGGGAAAACATACAATTTTTCTTGGCAATTTTTCTGGACTCTTCTAGATTAAACAGGAGTGTGTGATTATCATTTTGAAGGAGTATATTCTTATCTTTTAATTGCTCAACCTGTTTGCTTAGTTTTTCAGTCTTAGATTTAAGGAAGGTGTTAATTCTCTCAAGTCTATCATTATCTGAGTGATGTTGTTGTAAATCATTGATCAGATGTGTATTGATTTCTATAGTTTTGTCCAAATCTGTTTGCGGCAATTGATTTTTATTCTCACATATTCCCAGTCTTTTAGCCACTTTGATGTTATGGATATAAAGCTGATTATAAGCATCTTGTAGCTTATCCTCTTCGATTTCTTCTTCTTTTTCTTCAGTTTCCTCATTGTCAGATGAAAATGATTTAGTGGCTAGCTGTTCATTCTCATTCTCAGATTCAGTGGGGATGGTTGAAGCAGTGGAGACCATGAGTATTTTCAATGATTTCTGATCTCCGTCGCTTTCTGAGTCACTAAATTTTGAATTTGACTTCTCAGTATCATCCCACGTGGCGGCCATAGCCTTGCCCTTGGTTTTTTTGTTTGGACATTCGGTAGATAGGTGTCCATACTCGTGATAGGCGTAGCATTGAGGTTTTTTGGTTCTTTTACCAGATTTGCCTGGAGGAGGTTTGTTGTTCACCTTTCTTTCTTTAGAAGGACGGCTACGATTCTTATGAAAGAATCTTCTGAATTTTTGTGCCAGCAAAGCCACTTCCTTATCATCATCCTCTCTTTCACTTTCACTGTCCTCATGTATTATTTTCTTTGAAGTTTTCAGGACAGTTGTTTTGGATTTAGGGGCTTGAGTGAAATGTAGTTCAAAAGTTTGTAGGGAACCTACTAGTTCTTCTACTTTCATTTCATCTATATTTCTACACTCCTCAATTGTTGTTACTTTGGGATTAAACCGTTCCGGCAATGATCTTAGTATTTTCCTACAGATTTTAGGAGCCGAAACTTTTTCTCCCAATCCACCCATGGAGTTGCAAATGATGTTTAGCTTTGTAAAGAACTCCATAAATGTCTCATGCTCTTCCATTCTGAGACTTTCGAACTGTGAAGTCAGGAGTTGAAGTTTAGATCGCTTCACAATGCTTATGCTTTCATGGGTTGTTTCTAGTAGATCCCATGCTTCTTTAAATGTCCCACACATGCTTATTTGATTGAAAATATCTTGGGACACGGCACAGTAGATAGTGTTCATAACTTTTGCTTCCGCAGTCTGTTTATCTTTGTTGAACACCATCCACATCTCTTTGGATTTGAGTTTTGTGATAGTTGTGCCACTATCTAGTACAACTTGATCTGTTGGCGACACATATCCATTCTCAACTATATCCCAAACATCGTGATCCAAAGATCTCAGAAAGTAGTGCATCCTAGCCTTCCAGTATGCATAATTTGATTCGTCAAATACTGGAGGTTTAGTGACTGATGAGCCCTCTCCTTTGGCCATATTCTCAACTTCAGTCAAGATCACTCTCTAGGTGATGAAGCCCTTAAAGAGAGACCCGCTCTGATACCAATTGAAATAGCGGTGAAGACCGCTTGAGTAGAAGTTGAAATATGTCAATATGTCCTAGAGGGGGGTGAATATGACTTTTTTTTTAAGATTTATGAATTATTTAAAATCTTATCACTCTAATCCTATCATGTATGCAATTTTCAGGATTACTCAAATGTAACTCTACTGGCTTCCAAGCCAAGTAGAGGATCCAATCACAAACTAATCAAGATATAGCAATATGCAGCTTAGTCTATGTTGGATGTGACTGTGTGTGTGTGTGAGATGTGATCAGATATATGAATATGAATGCATTGACATGGATCACACATAGAGAAAAGCAATCACAAACACAGTCATTTTATAGTGGTTCGACGATAAGTCTACTCCACTCCCGGCTGTCGCACTCAACCCTTGAGTGTACCGGAATTCACTAAGGAGGTTTCTCAGGGTTCACCTCAAACCTAAGGTTTTAAATCAGGTTCACCTTCAACCTTTACACGGAGGTTTCTACTCGGTTCACCTCTAACCCTGGAGTTTCACTGGTTCACTCCTAACCAGATGTTTATTCTCTCCATAGAGCAAGGGTCCACACAACACACCCAGAGGTTTTTACTCGGTTCACCTCTAACCCTGAAGTTTCACTGGTTCACGACTAAACAGATGTTTATGCTCTCCACAGAGCAAGGGTCCACACAACGCACCCACAACGTACACTCCTACCGGAGGCCTCCTTGAGGACTTCAAAGGGTGAGAACCACTTAAGACCCAATCCTAGAAAGGAATGATCACAAGTGTCCTCCTGGACTTTAGATACTTACAGATAAGTGGATGAGTCCCTTTAAGCACAACTCCGAAGATCTCATCCTCCTTGTTGACGAATAGTTTTCTGCTCCCTTGATCCGTAATACAAAAGATATACTAAGACTAGGCTTGAGGTTGGGTCAAGGTAGAGATGAAATCCTACTCTCTAAAGGTTTTCCTATAAGGAAGGTAGAGTAGTTTCACTCTTATGCATTCAGGGCATCCCAGCATAATGATTTGCCATTAAGGTAGTAGCTGGAGGATCCTTGAATGTGGAAGTTCATTCTCCAATCCACTCTATTGAATATCAATGGTGAGGGTGGATTGGAGGATGAACTCCCTCGAGAGAAAGGGCTTAGGGTATAAGATGTAAGTTGAAACACACAAAAGCTCTCTCTTTTCTCTCTTACAGCAACAAAGGACAAGCCCTCTATATATAGGCAAAAAGCTCCAACGGATATAAAACGGTCACATTTATGACAGAGTTCGATATCATTGAGCAGGTTCGATATCATCGAGCGTATACTCTCGATAGCATCGATGGTCTGATCGATGACTCGGACTCGATGTCATACGCTTTTGAAACTCTTTGCCAATTGGTCGATGAATCGAAGCTATTGTCGATGTCATTAAATTTCGAACTCCGATTCCATCGATGACGGGTTCAATCCATCGACACTTGAAAAATGAGAGAGACTTGACTTTGAGATATTTTAGGTTTTCATGAATGATCGGGGGAACCGTCGAGGTCATCGGAATCTGAATGTCGATGACATCGAGATCAGAGTCGAGGCATCAATAAATCCAGCTGATTTATCTTTGATCTTGCTGGACAGATTATGCTTTGTTCGATGCAATTGATCTAGTGTCGATATCATCGATATTTGAATATCGATTAAATCGAAGGGCCCCCGATCATAGTTAAAAAAACATCCTGAAATAACTGTTGTAAGAAATGCGCGCCCCCTGTCGATATTATCGATGGACCTCCGATCTTATCGATATTTGAATTTAGATCATATCGGATGGTCATCGATATATCGAAGAATTATGAGATTTTCATTAAAAAATAGGGGCGCTGAAAATCTGCCTGTCGATCTTATCGAGCCACTCTCGATGGTCTCGAGATTTAAATATCGATAATATCGATATGTGTATCGATACATCGATAATTCGTCCAGATATATTGTGAAGTTACTGGACATATTTAGTGCTTTTATCGATGATATCGATATATTGATAAATCCGTCCAGATGAATATTTAGTTGCTGGACATTTTGATCCTCTTATCGATAATATCGTTAAGGTATCGAGGACATCGACAGTGCAGGTCGATCATATCGAGGGTGCTTCGATAAAATCGACAAGGCGAGAAAAACTTAGAGATTTTCTTATTTTGCAAAAAGTTTTTTCACCTTAAAAACCCTAAGATGTCTATCTTGTTTTAAGGGTTTTAATCACCTGGTGTTTTAGGACACGGGATGTGAGGCTATGATTTACCTATTGCGAGCTTCCACACATCCGGTTGAGGCAAACACTTGAGATAATCTTCCTATCGAGTTCTGCAGCCAGTCTGACTTACCACACACGTAACTTGACAAACCAGAGCACTAGCCGGTGCACTTTCAATACATGGGGCCCATTGGTGTAGCCCATTTGATGTATTCGTGGCCCGTTGTTGAGGCCCACTTTTATACATATGAGGCCCATGTGATTAGGCCCATCTTAATGTATTTGTGGACCGTTATTGAGGCCCACCTTGATATATATATAAGACCTATGTTATGAGGCCATTTGATGTGTTAGAGGCCCTTGGGACGAGGCCCAACAGGATGTACATAAGGCTCATTGCAATGTGTGATTCATGGCAGGCCGTGCCTTGGGAGCAATGATGTTTTGATGTCCACATCGTAAGAATAATGTTGGTTAAACGTCCGCATTACGACTCTCCCTAAGGCCCATTGATATGCCCATACTTATAGTGTGTAGGCCGTCTAGGCCCATCTTCGTTATGAACGGAGCCCATCACCATATAACATGTTTAGTATAGATCCATGATTCATGATCATACGCATCATATGTATGCCTGATGTGAGGAGTGACTAATCATATCATACGCCATTGGGCAGACTATTCCTGGGACCCACCTTGATGATGTGTTGTATATCCACTCCGTCCATGGTAGGTGAGACCCACCTTGATGATGTGTTGTATATCCACTGCGTCCATGGTAGGTGAGACCCACCTTGATGTACATACTCTATATTTGCCTGTCCATCTGGACAAGTGGCGTAAGGCCACCATGATGTATTGTTATATCCAACTGTCCTTCCGCTTGAGGACGTGGACCCCACTTGAATGTATGTGGTTCTCCAGCCATCCATCTGTCCAGGGTGGTGTGGGAACCCGCCGTGATGTATGTATTCACCACGCCACCCATCGGCATGTGGGGCACACCATGATGAATATGTTTCAACCACGTTGTCCATCTGTTTTACTAAACCATGGACTGCCCCATTTGGCCCACTTAATATATATGGGGCCCACCTATTTTGTATTTGAGGCCCATGGGTTGTGGCCTATTCTGATGTATTGAGGCCCATGGGTTATGGCCCATCGAGACACATTCGAGGCCCAAGTGGTGAGGCCCATGGGACATGGCACATTGTGATATAATTAAGGCCCATAGGATGTGGCCCCTCATGATGTATATTAGACCCTTGTATGAGGTTATGGGCCCACTGTATGTTCGGCCCTATGTTAGCCACTCCTTAGGAGCAATGTTGGTTGAAAGTTCACATTGATGGGCAATGATGGTTAAATGTCCACATTGTGACCTTCTCTTAGGCCTCGTTAGGCCAATTATCGATGTCGATTATGAGTATGTGACAACATAGCATCATAATACATACCCATAAGCATCATCTGCATGTTTGTTATGAGATGTGATTGACCATTGCATGTGTCATTAGGTAGATGGTTTATGGGACTCCCTGATAGGTGGAGTTATCCCACATGAGCGCACGATATGCGCAGGATTGATGTATGATTGGACTACATGACTCATGCATCCTGCATTGTTGATTGTGATTACTGTACGCCCTAGTAACATTAGGGCTGACCTCGATAAGCATGTCGTGGATGGCTAGATGGGACACCGAAAATGTTTGGTTCGATCATCTGGGCACTTTGGATGTCCGTGGGTGAAAGTCCCTAAACTTTTGAGGCCAGGAGACGCCCCAACTTCTAGACCGAGTGGATACATGAGTGCCCGAGTGCCGAATACTAGGAGGCTGTGTCTCCCACTGTGTTGTGGTCAGTTGGGGGGGGGGTGTGGCCTTACCCGCTCGAGCGTAGGGGGCATAGCTAGGCTGAGTTTGACCAGCTCGTGAATGGGTCCGCTATCGACGTGCCAGATAGGTATTGGTAGACTATTGGCTAGGCGGATAATGAGGTTTCTTACGCTCACTTGGACTGTGCGGCTGGGAGAGAGGCAGTACCATTTGGAGTGTACTAAACCCCGGTGATGATCCCAGAGATAAATAGTACTGATATGTGGACTTGTTAAGCAGGAGTTGCATACTCATTCATTCCTTCATTCACTATCCACTCGAGTTGGTGGTACACAACTATTTGTTACATATACCTTTGCAATGGCCAGGATTTCGGTTGGGGCGTGTGACTAACCTGAGATCGGGAGTTTACCACATTAAGTCCGACTATGCAAATTAGGTCTGGGACTAGTTTGGATAGAAGTCCCTTGTGATGGACCCCATAGCCTGCGATACTACGTACTATCATCCCAACTTCACTCTTCAGCATAGTCATTTTATTCGCATTGCATATTGCATTACATCCGCAGACATATGACATTTTGGTTACTATATTTCTGCATTTATATGGTCTGGATACGGCTGACGGTATTCGTAAACTCATCAAGAATTGTATATTACATTGCATCATCGGCATCTGATATTTGGCTTTCATTTGTATAGCTGATCTATACTGCATATTTTGATATTGATTGACTCATGGACTTGTCAGTATTTTCACTTACTCTGATATTGTATGATTATGGCATTGTATTGAATACTTGACGCTTACCTTGTGCACACACTTACACCACCTTTAAGCTTTCTATAAGCTTATGCACGATAGATGCGTGTAGGTGACGCCAAGACGCAGCCGTAGCATAGTAGCAGCAAGAGCGTGTAGTCGAGTTTTTGGAGTTTCCATTATTTGGATTATCTTGTATTTCCTTTCAGACGCATTATACTCAAAAGTTTTTTATCATAGTGGATTTTGTGATGGTGTTCTTATGGTTATTGTTCGTGGGTTATGCTTATGGTTATGCTTGTACATTATCAAAATCATGTTTGAAATCCTTCTTGTAGGATCCTAAGATCGGAACTTGGTGTATGTGTGCCGGGAGCCGAGAATGGGGTACTATGGTGGCTATCAGCGCCGGATTTGGCGATAAAGAATTTTGTGAGCCCAGTTTCTGAGTTTGGGGCGTGACAAGAGGGCTGGACTATGGGAGCTTGCTTGGACGTCCCAAGCTCTCTGTAACGTCTCAGAAAAATCCGTACCAAGACCCGAGTACCACCTCAGGCAGAAATCACTAAGGATCGAATCCTTTAGAAATTAGACGGAAATTAATTAAGTGTTAAACCGAATTAATCGGTAGATTAGCTTGACCTGCTTTCTATACGAATTGTAAGACCCAAAACTAGTAGAATCGCTAATGCCACTTTACCTAGAAACATAGAATCAATCTCAAAACCCAGTTGCTCTTGGGAGCAGCTTGAAACTCCATTTCGGACCTACATTGGGCGTCGAAAGTTCGATAACTGACAAACTATACGGTTATGACCGCCTTATTGGACTTGACAACCATCTCGAAAATCAAGTCCTAACAGTATCCAGAAACGCACAACTTGAGCCCGGAGAGAAGTGCGTGAGAAACACGAATACCTTTAGAAAACGAACTCAGATTTAAGTGAATTGGGTCGTTAGCTTGCAGGCCAAATTTAAGGTTTCTGACTGTCAGAATCTAACCCAAATACACCCTCGGATTAGAGAAATTTTCCTGCACAGGTTAGTGTACTTGTGGCCCTAATCGAGTGACGATGACCGTTGAATTGAAACTGGTCCTCCGCGGTCGATCCGTAAAATCGATCAAATCAAAAACTTAACCTGACTTAGATCCAATGTTAGGGGACTTTTCCCGGATCGTATGCAGAAAATGGGCCTCTAGATGAGCTCCATTGGCCCGAAACAGGCACTCTTTGGCTATAACCTAAGTATACCATGGCCTTGAGGCCATTTACACTAGTTCTGAGCCTATATAAGGACCTAAACCCACCTCTCTCTCATTCCATACGAATTTCAAACCCTAGGAGAGAGAAGAGAGGGAAAAGAAAATGAGAAAGTGAGGAGAAGCGAGAGACAGAGAGAGTTAGTTGCTGGGATTCTTCCCTGCCGCTCCACTTGCTGAATCGCCGCTTTTATGTCGCTATACCGACGATTCCGACTCCGTTCTTGGGTAAGAAACCCTAGCCCTAATCTGTTTTAGATATCCAAATAGGAAGATCGACGACATAGTTAACATATTACGTGGTTCAGGTAGCCGTTGTGCTGTAGACAATGACTTAGTGTACAAACTGAGTTCGATATGTGTTTACCGGCGGAAGGTGCGGACTATAAATGTTTAGGTTATGGTTTTCAAGGCTTTCAATGTCAGTTAATGATTTATGACTGACTTGAATGCTATCACATACGCTTAGATACGATGTCTTCCGTATATTACACACACATATAAACTATGTTCATTTTAATGCTTTCTATGTATTTGTTGAAATGTTTGATTGAATATGAAATTATGATTTGTGCTTGTTATGATTAAGGTTTGAGGATACATGATTGTTGTATGTATGACAACTCCCTTGTGAAAGGATTTGCTATAATACCTGTTATAACTACTATAAGTCATGTATGTTGATGTGTAGTCTAAGTGTTTGATAAAATGCCTGAATGAGAAAATGCTTGTTGAAATGCAGTTAATGAGGGTGTTAAGATAAGATTCTCAATTCCCTTATCTATAGTTATAGTTTCCTTCATGTAACCTATCTTATTACTACATGCTTTATGGATGAATGCCGACGTATGTTAACATGTACTCTATGTGTTCGTTAAAATGCTCATATGAGATTTATATTTGAATTGGTTACTACATGCTATGTTGTGAGAACCGACCCGAGTTCGCATGTGTGCATGTGTGTATGTGAGTATGCATCTTATTCATCATGGTCTCGCGGTCCTATCAGTCGAATCCCGGCTACCCACGACCCTTGGATAGTGTTTGCGGTCATCCTTAAGTTCGGTCATGTAGACCCGACTCAGATTGACCCGAGACCTATACCATTGCGACTGCATCATCACCGCGGTTTCAATGCCGCGTCTCGCGCATAAATCCAATATGTAGATCAAAAGTTGTGTACATTTCATTATATGACCATTGATTATATGGCTCACTTAAGTGGAATGCATATGGACCACCATCACACTTGGCACAAGTTCCAAGGTACACTACCCACACACTACACAATTACATGAAACTAACACTGCCAACCACAAACACCACCAAGAGGCCTAGTCTAACCTACAACTTTGTAAACTCCTCCCTATGGTAATGATGGATTCTCTTACAAACCCATCATGGTCTTTCTTTCTCTCTTTATTCTCTCCCTCCCTCTCATTTCCCTCAATGCTAGAATTTCCAGCAACTTCCCTTCCATCTCCTTCTCTTCTCCAGCTCCTTCTCCCTCTAATCCCCCATCATCTAGCCCTTGGAACATGATTTCAACCATAGATCCATAACCGTTGGAGCTTAAGGAGCTTGGAGATAGGAGAATCTTAAAGATTCAAGGTGGGTGATTCATGGGATTAGTCTCTTTCCTTTCCTCTTGCATGAACCTTTTTCATTTGATTGGGAGTGTGTAGGACCTCCACCATTAATTGGTGGGAGGTCCTACATGACTCTATGAGTGTGGCCAACAACCCACTCTATGCATGCATGATTATCATGATGGGGTCATTCTCCATGGACCCCATCATGAGATTTTCCTTTGATTTATAGGTTTGTGGATCATCTAGACCCTTGATCCTTGGTGGAGATGACATCTCCACCATTGGATTTTGATTAGAAGATGCATGTATGGGTAGATCTTGTAATCCCATCAATATAGTGATATGTGTGGTTTGTGATGAAGGGAAGGGCCTCAATGTGGCGGAGCCGCTTCCCTTATGGCTGATTCTTACTATTCTTTTGTTGATCTATTATTCTTAGATGTGTGTGGCCCACCTTGTGGCCTAGAAGTATCCAAACCATCCAAAGAGAGTGGAAGCCCATATCTGTCCACTCTATGAACATAGGTGCCCCATTTGCTCCTTTTTGAACACATGCAATGAATTTTATGGTATGGATTAGGTCTGGATATTTGTGGGGCCCACTGAGGTGGACCACAACTCAAATTCCATAGGGTGATTTCCTCTTATTTTGGTTTCAATGCTCATTTTATTTCATGTGCATGTTGCTGCCCAGAAATTTTTTGGACAGATTTTTGTTGGACTTTGGGATTGAATTTGGGACTGATTGGGGGACCTTTTGTACCCATAAAATATACTTTTCTGAAATGTGAGAATCTCATCTTGATGTCTCCCAAATTTCAGTCATATATGACCTTCATTAGGGTCCCACAGGTGCGGTCCAAGTGAGGTGGACAGTCTGGATTTTCTGCACTGTTCCAGCTACGTTCCACCCTGGACAGGTTGGAATTCCGAAATTTATTAAAATACTTTTGGGTGTCTAAAAATTATGAAAATTTACAGAGAGGTGTTCCACTCATGGTATGACCCACCTACAAAATTTTGGGGTCAATGGACACCTTTACACACCATGGTGATGGCTGGACCAGCCCATTACAATATAGTATCCAGATCAGACCGATTTTCAGGACAGATTGATTTCTTTAAATAAATTAAAATATTTCTAGATGTCCAAAAATTTTGAAATTTTTTTAAGTTGTGGTACACATGTTAGGACCTACCTACCAAATTTTAGGGCCAATAGACCCCTGTACACACCGTGGCGAGGGCCGGACTGGCCCACCACGTTGAGACGTCCAGGTCCAGGTCTATCCGATTTTTTAGACAGATTATTTTGTTTAAATTAATTAAAATACTTAGGAATATCTAAAAATTCTGAAATTTTTTGGGGGTGTGACCCACCTATAGATGTATCACTCTGTAAAATTTCAGTCCCAACTGACCCCATTTGGGCATCCAAAAGAATGGGCCAAGATGGTTGGACTGCCAGATTTTTCTGCTGTGCAGTCCAGCAATATGTCTTGATAAAAATCATAATTTAAAAATGTTTCATCTAATGGTGGGCCATCTTTTTGGGTTTTCTCTTATTGTATGCATGATGAGGGACCTTGGCCCTCAATTCTCATAGTTTTAGAGGCCCTAGACCCACTCTAATGGAGTGCCCAAATTTAGGACAGCAACATGCATTGCAGAAATTTCCTGTACATTATTGTCCCCTTTGTTATTTCAGAACTCTTGGGCCATTTTCTTTTACCATACTATTGTGTTGGGCTAGTGGGCCAGGTTACACAAGTAGATGGGCCTTTGGTTGCCCACCAAATCAACTTTATACTTGGGCCGGGTTGTATGCCCAACCTTACTTGACTAAGAGCATGACATTTGCGTATGTGGTTTGAGCAATGGGCTGCCCATTAGGTCACCACAATATATGAGATTAGTGGCCTTTATGTTGGGCCCTAACCCTTCTCCTATGGGCCCATAGTGGTATATATGGGTTGGGCTATGTGTGTTTTCCTTGGACCCATGTTTCGGATAGGCCTTGGGTCGCCTTTCTGAAGCCCAGCATGAGTGTATGTGGTATGTTTATGGCTGCCCATTTCTTATTTCTAATGTTGTGTGGGCCTTGGGCCTTAATCCGTGATCAATTAGAGATGGGCTACCTTTTGAGGACCAATTGTGATTGGGTGTCCATATTGGTGGCCCTAAGTAGGCCCATGGGCTTCTATGGGTGGTTAAAGGCCCACCATAGACCCTTAATAGGCTCATCTAATCTATTTAGGCCCATATCATTGTTCTCCTTAGTCTCGTGGGCTACCCCAGGTAAATGGGCCCCCACTAGAGGTTGTATTCCTTATGAGGAAATTAGTTAAGTACCTAGACCTTGCATGGTTAGGTAGAGAGTTCATCTTCACCTCATTGGCATCCCTATTCATCTTCATGGCCCACTCCCATATGCATCATATGCATGCTTGGTTGAGATATGATTGGCTATAGTTGTGCCATTGTGTAGGGTATGTAGGTATCTCCCCGAGGGGTGGAGTTTTCCCCTCTGGAGCATGATGGATGCTTAAGATTAATGCATGTGTGATTGTGTGATTCATGCATCTGGCATTTGCATAGCATGTGAGTATCCGCCCTTGCTTCATAAGGGCCTTACCTCCACAGGAATATTTGTGGATGGCCGTATGTGTGGACACCGAAAATATTAGTTGAGCATACCGGGTGCATAGGATGCCCATGGGTGAAATTCTCAAAACTTCAATGGTACCAAGGATCTGCTCCAATGCCGTGACCGGGTAGAATATATGAGTGCACGAGGGCCTTATACCGTTAGGCCGCGACTCCCACTGTCGTGTAGTTGGTTGGATAGGGGTGTGGCCTTACCTGCCTGGTGTGTAGGGGGCATTGTTAGGCTGAGTCTGACCAGCTCGTGAATGGGTCCGCTACCGTCAGGCCTTGCTGGTGATTGGCTGTCCACAGGCGGGTAGTGAGGTCTCTTACGCTCGTTTGACTGTGCGGGGTCTGTAGAGCGACAGTCATTCAGCAGTGTAATGGACCCCAGTGATTTTCTTATAATTGAAAATGTACTTGACTTGTGGTTTGGATATGAGCATTAGCATTACTTGTATTGCATTAACATTGGTTATGTAAACCCCTTCATGCACTGCCTTGGTATGGCGTCCAGTACTCGTTACATTGTATTCGTGATAAGCCTTGGTAAGGCTAGTTATATCCTCATTGAGCATGTTTCTCATCTTGCACTTCCTACTATTCTTCTGTGTACTATTGTCACATACCTACACCATCCTCTAAGCTTATATAAGCTTATGCACGATTGATGTGTGTAGGAGATTCTAGGCAGGCGTCGTAGCAGCAGAGCGTGGAGTAGAGCTGAGCATTTAAGAACTCCAATGTTGTCGACCTTTCTCTCCTTTCCTTTTTGTCTCATGTATGTCCTTTTGGACCTTATGGATGATTGTAAAAGTTCAAATTTATAGTGGATTTTGTGATGTGTGCCTTTGTTATCCTTAGATGTTCTTGCTGTGATCTTGGGTATGCTCGTATTAGTAATGATTATATTGTTATGAAAAATCCTCCTTGTAGGATCCCAGGATCGGAACCCGCCTCAGGAGCCGAGAATGGGGTACTATGGAGGCTGTTACGGCCAGAACCGGCCATCGAGTTCCTTGTGATTCCGGTTACCGAGTCTGGGGCGTGACATATGTTGACTATCAAACATCGATGCCTATTATGTTTGAGTATGATTGGGACTACTGCATAGTCCAGGCAATCGGTAATGATTTTCGAGTTAGTGGCCGAGGTCGCTTCGCCACACAAGACATGTTCGAGGAATCCGAGTCGTATGCTACTTGTCAACAGTGCTTAAGCCATGCGGAATGTTTACACACTCCATGTCGATCAATTCAACGTACGCTCGTACTAGTCGAGCTTGTCAAGCAACCCGATTGGCCTAATGTATGTTCACCATGTATGGACGCTACTGCTTGAATCAAAGGTACTGACTTACTAATGTAAAGCCCGTTTAACCTTGGTACATCGATCCGCTAAAACTCATGAGCCGGGCATGATGGTATAGGACACCGTGGTCGAGCTGTCAGCCTGCGCTAGGGTGACGAGACTCCCCGTAGTGTCCAGTGAGCAAACCAAACTCGTGAGCCGAATACGGTGGTATGAGATACTGTATTCGAGCTGTTGGCCTACGTTAAGGCGACGAGACTTTCCCGTAGTGACCTCGAGTATAAACTAAGGCCTACGCTGAGGTGACGAGCCTCTTCGTAGTGACCTGAACTTTCTTGTCCACTGTTTTTAAAATCAGGGGTGACGTTGCCCTATAACTTGCCTACCATATGTGACTAACTAGGATTGACGACCCTAGATGGATCATTGTTTGGGTAAGTGATAAAAAGGGAGGTACCTTAGCTTTCCGAACATGCTGTTTGAATAAACTTAATTGAGAATTGGGCTAACATGATCATTCATGCATTGCATGTGCTTTGGCGAGGAAGAGCACATGTCCAAAGTGGTTCATACCGCGATCGTGAGATGTTATCGCTAAGGGGGGCATACATCATTATCGCATACCATTCCTGCATTAACAAGAGTACTTAGGATATGATTGTTGTACTGTTTTATCGTTACTGCTTGATTGAATTGATAACATGTTAACCTTTGCCTTATAGCTCCACTGAGTTGATCACTCACTTCCACTCTGGGACGGTGTTTTAAAATACTAACCAGACTCTGTTGTAGTTTCAGGTGATGTCGAGGCCTACGAAGAGGAGCCTGACTTCTACGACGACGAGGAGTTCTTCTACATGCAACTCTCTAGCGGGTCTCTGTAGACCTGAAGTTGCGTCGATGGGATTTAAGGGATACAAATTAGTTGAACATTACATTGTATCATTTTGGGAATTTTGGAACTAAAATTATAATTATTTAGCCTAACGACATGTTGATACTCTAGGGACTTACCACTTACACGCTCTATATACTTATCATAGTCTTCCGCTTGCGTAATTTAATTATCCATGGAGTATGATATGCTGATTTAGTGTATTCCCATTCATGTTTAATGTGTTAATACAGACAACATTTAATCATCATCATCTGTGTTGCATAAGTGATGCGTTGGAACTCGGGAGTTGGGCTCCTACTCGACCCCCGATTTTCAGGACGTTACACGCTCTCTCTTGCAATGGAGGATGAGAAAATGAGGAAGAAAGAGGGAGGGAGAGAGTTGTTGTAATGAGTGCTTTGTAAGGGGGTGTAATGATAGTTGTAAGGCCATAATTAGTTTTGTAAGAGGTGTTGACTCATGGGGAAGAGAGGCCATCATTACCTAGCATGCGGTGATGACATCACCCTCATGATGACCTAGGAAATGGTGCCATATGGGATAGGTGGGCCCCGCAATGTGTGGTCCACGACAATTATAATGTGCGGGTCACATCTTATGATCTAAGCGTCGCATTAACGCACGAGACGCAGCGTTAGAACTACGTCGACGATACGGTCGCAATGGCACATGTCTCGGGTTGAGTCAGCTCGGGTTCACAGGTCGTAACTCAGGGTCGCTCTCAAATGCTATCTACAGGTCACGAGTCGCAGGAATTCAACCGGGAGGACCGTGGGATCCTACGAAACGGAATGGTCACTAGGACACAGGCCTGACAGCTGACTTTGATGGTAGCCATGGTTTACAAATTTTTATGATCGAGTTTTAGTTGCAACACAATTTTCGAACACTAGTTATAAAAAGGTTCAAAAGAAGAAGAAAACAATTTCTGTTTTCGAACAGATATCGAATAAGATGTCTACTGTTTCCAACAATTAATTTGGTTTCAAGATTATTGAAAAATATGTGTTGGAAACAGTAAATAAAATTAAAAAATAGAAAATAAAATAATAAAAAAATAATGAAAAGAAAAGATGACTTATAATTTGAGTCGAGGCGTGATTGAGTCACTCGGCTTGAAACCAAATGTGCCCTCATTAGACCGCGTCTCAAGTGCAACAGAAATTTTGAGTAGTTAGCCTCCTGGATACAACGACTATGATTCGGTCCTAATAGTGTACTCATTGTACATGAGCTTGAACCGGCATGCATAACTTAAACTTGAAGTGAGTCTAAAGACAAAGTTTGAAAGATAGAGAAAACATTATTTTTTGAATGTTTTAAAAAGGATTAGAGTTGGTCTATTTATAGACCACGATCAGGTGCTTAAAGCACTGGAGCAAAACCGTTAGCATGAGTGTACTTTTAGTCCACACATAGACCCAGCGTGCCTGCATTTTAAAGAGATGGTCCAACCCAAATGTCCATTGCTCCTCAGCAACTTAAGCCTTATACAAACCACGTACATCTATATGTACATGAGACTTTCTTTGATAATTTCTTATGTGGGACAAGAGAGTCACACAAAAGACAAACCTTTTCCAAAATAAAAGAAACATGGGGGGAAATTGAATTTGAAACATTTTATTTTAGAAAAACCTTTTTAAAATACAACACCAAGGACCTTGTAATGCCTCTCAATGCCATGCTCAATGCAAGAAAATCTTTAATTTCTTTTGAGGTGTACTCTCTTCCATTATCTTTTCAAATACTTAACTTTCTTTCTTTTCTGATTTTTAACTAAAGCTTTAAATTAATAAAACAAGCAAAAGCACCACTCTCCCTTTTTAACATGTAAACTCAACTAATTTTTGAAGAAATTGTCAATAAAAGAAACAAAGTACTTTAATCCTCCCAAGGATTCAAATGGAGCCTCCTAAGTATTAGAATGAATTAAATTTAAAATATTCTTACTTTTGGTAGTATATGAGGGAAAACGAGCTCTATGGAACTTTTGAAAGAAGCAATTCGTACAAAATATAAATTAATAAAAATAAGAAGCACATTTAATCAATACTTACTCATGTGACCCAACCACCTATGCTATATCATAGGAGAGTCTATCATGACATTAGCAACAATAACATCATTAACCATGGTATCCCTGATAAAACGATATAAACCACCCATTAACTCTCATTTCGCCACCACCATCACCCCTTTAATAATCTTCAATTGATCATTTTCATCAGAAAATTTATAGTCATTTTTATCAAAATTTTCAATGACAAAATACTTTTTTGTAGGTCTGGTATGTGCTACATAATTGAAACTGTACAAGTGATACCATCAAACATGATAATTCTGACATCTTCAATCTCCATAATTTTACACATGCTATCATCGCATATGTAAACTGTGCCACCATCACATGACTAATATGTATAGAAACAATATCTATGTGAAGTCATATGGAACAAAGTGTCCAAATTTAAGATCCATTGATGGCTCAAATTTTCGCATGGAATCACTATTGACGACACTTCGCCATCTTCAGATATGAATTATCTTTCTCAACTAGATTTCCTTAGAAACCCTTTGAATTCGATGCTTAATCATACAAATTAGGTTTAGAATTTTCTCTATTTTCTTTCCTAAGTTTCCAATTTTTGTACAAGTGACTATTTTTTCTACAATTTCAAACTTATCTATTTTATGCATTTTATACTTGGATCTCGCTTGATTTCTCCCATTGGTGCCTTTATTAGTATATCTTCCTCTAACATTATAAATTTACCAATAGATTCCTCATGTATTTTTCTATGGAACTATGTTCAGTAAACAATATGGCTATGACTGACTCTATATTGAGATCTTGACCATTACTGAGATTCATGATCAAACCATAACACGAATCTGGCATTGAATATAATATAAGTGCAACCTTTTCTTCATCTTCAATCTTCACATCAACTGTCATCGATCTACTAATCAGGATATTAAACCCATTTAAGTGTTCTAGCAAAGAGGACACTTCATTTTCAAGTTTTACAATTATCGTCAAAGAAATATCTTATTTTACATTAATTTTCCTTCATATAGGTCTCGCAATTTATTTCAAAAACCTTTTTATAATGGTTTGATCGAACAAGTTGAATAAAACTGAATCATCCGGTGCAAGAAGAAGATCCCTTATAGCTAATTATTTTTTCTCCTCAAATACTTTATCTTTCATTCATATAAGCTTCTTCTCTTTCCTTTGAATTGCAATTACACATTATTTCTTTACCAACACTGTGTTCATCTTCAATTTTCCTAACACGTAATTGGATCTGTCAAACTTTGGCACCACGAATCTGGTAGGACTTGATCCAATCATTTAAAACATAATTGCAAAATAAACAATATTGTACTAAATGTTTCTCAACCTTAAACTCTGATATCAATTATTATGGAAAAAACACCCTCACATGATCAATGTAAGCGATGCCAAAATACAAAAAAAAAGGGCCAAACGGGTCGAACAAAAACAAGAGAATAGAGACGTAGGGATTTACGTGGTTCGGTAATATGCATACTTCAAGGGATAATAATAGAGCTTTCTTTTTCAAAAGAAACAAGAGAAAAAGAAATAAAATACTTACTTCTCTCCCACCCGTACAAGGAATCCCACACCAATGAATACCCCAAAAGATGAATTAATAGAATACTTCTCTCTAATTATAATTCTCCTTATATAGACCATACCAGAGGAGAGAGTATCTTACCAAGCCCAAGGGAGTTTGGGCTTCACCTATACCCATGTATGTACATAGGAATATATGAAGGGAGAGGTAACAAACGTTTTCAATTATGAGATATCATATGATTGGATGTGTATGACTCTCCACTGCTACAATAGTAATTATATGTGTGGGAAGAATGATTTAAAAAAAATATATATATAGCTAAGTGAAAGCATTCATGAAGAAGTAAATTTTAGAAATATATTCAAAATTTTGCTTATGAAAAAAATATAAAATTTAAATTCTCTTAAAGGATTGTTCACCTCAATATATTTTGAAATTTTTTATATTCTAAATCTTTATCAAAATCTATTAAACATGAGACCACTTTAGCAACAGGACATGAAATCAACATTCAGAATGGAGTATGCACTATAAGAAATGTGAGGGCCTTATTACGATGGTACAAATGGCTGAAAAATACATGTTTTATTTAACAATTAAAAGTGCGGTATTATCAAATTTCAGTGTTATTATCAAGGATAATATTATATGGCATCAATAACTTAGTTATCTTAATTTCAATTGCTTAAAATTGTTATCTAAGAAGAATGTTAATTTCCAGCTTACTTCCATATAATACTCTCAATCACTTATATGAAGGTTGCATAGTTTGAAAGCATTAATGAACTTTTTTATAGTTGGAAGTCGGGGATAACTAAAAAGCCATTAGAATAAGTGCATACAAATATTTGTGGTTTGGTCAGGATTTCATCAAATATAAGGTTGACACAAATAAAGAGATCACACCATATAATTATACATTAATCCATATGATAATAGCAATTGTTGTAATTTATATGATTCAGATGGAACTCATATTTTTCAAGTTCAAAGACGAAGAGGCAACGCAGATATGAGAGGGAGGGAGAGAGAGAAAGTATGTGTGTGTGCGAATGCCCTTGTGTGAGCGATACTCTCATTTTATTGGCTTTATCTTGCTCAAATGGTGCAATTGAAGTGTGATATTGGCTCAGATTAAAAATACATTTGACTGAGAGTCACCACTAGTCAAATAAAGTTTAGAATGTACGGTCAGCTAGAAACCGTAGTATTGCTTTTAGGTTTGGAGAATCACAATATTTTCTAACTGATCGAGTCACTCATGCGATTTGATATGCAGTCATAGATTTTAGGTAAGGGCCTTGGTGATGAAAAATGAATTGGTGAAGCACCATTTTCCACCCACACCATATGTAGTCTCTAGTTTTCATGATTTAACAATTTTTAGGGGATTTAATAGATTTTCGATGTTATTAGATCCGTGCTCCGCAGAATTTAAGATTCGAGACAGAAAAAGAAAGTACATAACACATAACTTTACTTCACAAGGTTTAAGACCATGATGTAGGTAAGTGAAAAATGAGCAACACCAGACCAAACTTCACAAGGTTTAAGACCCTAGGGTGAGCAAAAGAAAATGAGTAGTACCTAGCCTAACTTCACTGGATTAAGATACTGGTTAGGTAAATAAAATAAAAAAGAAAATGTAAGTGGATGAGATGATTACAGAATAAATAAAAGAAAGTGAACGTATGTTGTTGATATGCTTGAAATGTGTGGAATAAAATGTAGTTTAAATTGAGGTATGAGAAGAAAAATGAGAGAACATACACCATTTTTCTAAAAAAAGGGGGATGGTCCCTAATCTCAAATTTACTCCTTACTCTTAACTTCAATGACTTTTTTAATAGGCTTTTTTGTCTCTTAGATCAAGCAGCATGTTGGCATGGTCGGAATTTTACCTCGTCACCTTGGATGGACTACGAATGTCTCTGACTCTCCTTGATTTTATAAACTCTTTAGCTTTTCTTGCCAATCCCCTTTTGTTTTTATCAATTTCCTCTCTATTTTCTCTCCCTTAACCTCTATTGTTCCCTTGGATGATAGTGGTAATATGGTATTATACACACTCCGTTGATGGGATATTTGTAGGCGAACACTAAATTATACTTTTAAAATAATACATAAAAAGACAAAAATAATGTTTAAAAAAGAAAAAATATATATATGTAAGGTAATAGTGGTGGGGCCATTCTAGCCTTTATCATAATTTGGGTCACTAATTGATTGTGATCACAGAGACTTATTTAGCATTACTCTGGTACTATGCTAATTTGGAAGTACGATTGCAATTCATTTTTTTTAATTTATAATTGTTCCTTTTTTCTCCCTTTTAATTTTGGTTTATTATGATGTGCACCTTGCTTTGGGTAATCGCTCCCCTCTTTAGGTAATGCTAGATGATCCTAACCATGTGGTGCCATTGTTAGTCGATCCTTATTATTTCTACTTCCAACCGACACTTCGAGAGGCCTTTACCGGTGCTTCGAGAGGCCTTTACTAGCGCTTTTCGACATTTCCTGGGTCTCATAAAAGTGCTGGTAAAAAGGTGTAAACCCCCATATAGGGGTGTCCAACACAAGTTCCAGTAAAGGGTGTTGACTGCTAGCAAAGCTTTTACCGACGGAGCCTTTACCGGCACTATACTGACTGCTGGTAAATATTTTGCTGGCGGTTTTTTTGGGTCTTTAGCGGCGGTTTTGACCGCCGGTAAAGGATAGTTTTGTTGTAGTGAAAAAACTAGAAACTAATACTAACATGTAATACAAAAAAATAAGTAGACTGATCAGTTTCTGTATTATTTAGCTATTACTGAAGCACATGAAGTTCATTTGTATGGACCCCATCATAACGTTATCAAAACCAATGTTGGGACCAGAGGCCCACCCATTCTTGTGCACGGTCTAATCACCCAGTTCTAGATTCTAAGTGTCTGTTTGGATGCTTAATCGAACTGAGTTGCAATTCATTTAATTCATTATAGAGACAATGAGCAAGAGTAAATAACATCCAAATGTAACTAATATCATAGTTTTGAAAGTTACTGACTCTACGAGTCAACTCGGCTCGGTGAGATTTTGAGCCAAGTATCTGAGAAACTCTATCAAGAGCATGGCTCGGTTGGACTTGATGAGACTCATTGACTTGGCTGACTCGATACAAGTCGGCATGACTCGAGTCAAATTAGTCATCTTTTCATGTGCATTTTAGCGATAACAAATGTGGCCAGCAAGCTCAAGTTGTATTCTTTTGTAGGTATTTTATTTACTTTTCATCTCTAATACTTTTAAATATATATTAGCACTTCAAATATCCTTCATGATTATCATCCTCATTCAAGCTTTATCCTAATTAATTGGGATTAGTTAAATGAATCCAGTCCCATCATTTCACCTTCAATTAGACCACAAGTCATCTAGTCTTTTTTACAACTTTCATTTACATCATTTTGTTTTTCATTTTTTTTTTCAAATGACTTAAAAGACTCATTTGAGTCTTCGAGTGGAGTCGAGTTGAGTTTTTATATTTTCAAACTGTGGCTGAAAGAATGCAATCAATTGAAGACATGGAAGATGCATAATCGCATTGCATGAAGAGTTTGATTTACTAAACCAAGGTCTACTTTTGACTTCTTCCTTATTAAGCAACATCACAACGTAGAGATAAAGAGGAGATAAAAGAGTATATCCAACGTGGCTTTCGCATTAGGAAACCTTCCCAACGGTATCGAATCGAATTGGGTCCTACCAAGATTGAGTCAACTCAAACAAGTCGCACCTTAAACCATGATTTGTAGAACTGATGCTAGATTTTTCTGTATTGCTACTGTCTGTCTTCAAATTTCATGCAAGGAGCTTGTTTTGAGATGTATTTGAAGCTTGGGCACGTTTGATTTTTCTATCTTTCTTCATATTGGTGAGCATTCTTACATATAGCTAAATTGACCCATTTAATCAACAAGACATTTCATATTGGTGCCTTTGGCTTTGGTGGATGATTCGCGGCTTTTGGGAATCTCTTGTTAGTAGAACATCCTAAAATAAGAAAATAGACAATGGGTCAGTGTCTGGTTGCAGGCCACTTATAAAGGAAGCTCTTATATTCCCACGCATGTAATTACCACTTGCCAGAATTGCTACGCTTCACTTTGCTTTCCTTGCGCACAGGCATATGTGTACATACAACTTCAGATCTTTACCATCGATTCAAAGGATTCAGTCTCGTACGGGATTGGATGGCTCAGATGGAAGATGGCCTTATTTCCTGTTGAAGGAGCTGAATATCTAACTGCTACTTTTTCCAATGCCAACTGTTAGGGATTTTGACCTGCGGAATCACATAGATCTAGATCTAGAATGGTAATCCAATGGCACCAAGCATACAAGAGAACACACAGATTTAACGTGGAAAATCCTTGCGAGAAAAAATCACGGCACAAAGCGATAGATCTCCACTATGAAAATAGAAATTACAAAGAGAGAGGACTTACCCGATTCGAACAACCTCGAATCTCACCCTTGCTACACCCTTTAGAAACCCTAAAAAACCTTTTAAGAACCCTTGGAACTACTTTAAAAAGCCTTAGAATACATCCCAATCCCACATACATCCCTTTATATAAGTTTAGAAAGAAGCAGACTCGGAATAGGAAACAAATTCCGCAAAATCTGCGTTTCCGCAATCGCATCTGCGGAACTCTTCGATGTCATCGAAGGTCTCTCGATGACAGCTTCGATATCATCTACAGTCCTTCGATGATATCGAAACAGGATCAAAACTGTCCAGCGACCAGAGGCGAAAAATACTGTGAATTATCGATGACATCGAGACCCTGTCGATGACAGCCTCGATATCATTGACGGTCCTATCGATATCATCGACAGACCACCAGACAAATTTAAGACATCTGTCTATAACACCAACATCACAGAAACTTACACCCACCTTTTCCAATGCCAATATTACAACTTAGACTCTTCTTGGCTAGAGTTTTCATTTTGCTAAATAATGCGATTAATGGATTTTAAATAGGTATGTTACCAAAATGTTTTTGATTAACTTTTTTCTTAGAAAGTAGTAAAGTCGATAAAGGTGGGCCTACGTGGTATGTGTATGACATCCAACCTATTCAATATACGCGCCTCACCATGATGACATCATGATGATCAAACGATGAAAAAAAACTGCTGCTCGAATCATGAAGTGGGCAACACATGAATTTGGATGTTTTTGTGTTGTGTGGATTGCTTTTTTTTTTTTTTTTAGTAGTGTGCTCTACTTGTGATTGAATCGTCCGGTTTTTATTTGTCTGCTCATCAATATATAGTGGATTGCATATGTTGACATGTTATATGTCATACACATACCAGGTATTATTTACTAAAATTGAAATTACTGAGGAATTTTGTTGTTAAAATCCGAAGAAAATTCTAAAAGAAAGAGTTTCATTTTCAGGGCTTGAACTAGGCTTCACTGGCCTCCATTGATACAGGCCCAGTGACAGATGATACCCTTATGATCTCTGAGAACACCATCAATGCCACAACAGCTTTAGTTTGGTCAGAGATGGGCCACATGACCAGTTATAAATGTGCTGGGCCAGATTACTTCGAGCCCAATCCAAGCCCAGCCCACGATCTAATTTATGGTATCATCTACCTAGGGACAGTACTTGATCAGCTATCAGCCCTATATGTTCACATCTACAAAAAGTGCCCTATCCTTTTATGCGGTGGAAATGCATTATGCTAGACAAATGGTGGATTAAAGAGCATTTGGTGGACATCTAAACTACACAAGTTCTCTTTGGGTGGAACGGATTAAAGAGCATTTGGTGGACATCTAAACTACACAAGTTCTCTTTGGGTGGAGCTTTTGGGGACTTTGATGTTACTTCTTGATGTGATTGAGTGATATTGATAAGATGTTTCATATATGTACCTAAAAATTAAAAATTTTAAAAATAAAATAAATCATTGACTGAGAAAGACTTTGATATTCTAGCATATTGTGATGGTTGATCCACAAGACTAATAATTACTTTTAAAATTTTCATGCATGGAATACAAATTATTCAAAACAAAGCATCGAAAGCATTGGTCCATGTTTAGATGTATCAAGTATAAAAACTTAAGCTAAATTTGATTAGCGGACTATCTGATTGGTGGACATTTCTTGGACGGTTAAAAGTGAAAATCTATTCTTAGACTCATATCCCTGACTTTATTTATAGGATATATGAAAACTAGTTTTCCTCTGCATCAGTAGGGGAGCAGATTAGCTGTTACCCAAGTAACTCCTTGGTGGTGTGATGTATAATATTGTATATCCACGATCGTCCATAAGTTTCTTTAACTAATTTTAGGATGGTCCAAAATATTAAAAAGATCAAAATCTCATATGTACTACACCACAGGAAGTAGCTGTTTTTGAGTGTCTCACCATTAAAAATTCTAAATTAATGCTCATCATCATGTTCTCGTAATGTTTATTTGCCATCTAACCTGTTGATAATGTCAAGAAGACTTGGATGAAGGGAATGTATAAAGATCAGCTTGATCCAAAATATTTTGTGGGTCACAAAAAGTTTTAATAATCATTCATCACTATTTCTAGTGGTATGGTCCACCCGAGATGGAAAAATGACGCAAGGAAGGATGTGAGGTTGAGCACCATCTTCCTCAAGGGGATAACTGTTCCGAATCCATAGAACTTTTTTGGACTTTTCATAGAGACTCCTCAAATCTACGAGGAAAAGAACAAGAAAATAAGAAATAAATTCTATAAAATTTGAAACTGATTGACAAATTAAATAAACGAGTTCACTACCTTTTAAATAGGGATACTAAGCAATGGTAGAAATTTCATAATCAAACTACAACTAAAACTCCTAGAATTTGCAACTTACTATAAATAGTAAACTTATTATTTATAGACAGTCGTGATTTTCACTAGTGCGTAAGGATTTTGGCAAAAATAGTAACTATCCTATTTGGCTTCACCAAGCTGTTCTCTTAGTTATTCTAAGCACTTTTCATATTGGGTGCAACTCTTAAAGCCCAACGGCTGAAGAGTTATAATCAAATTAAAACTTACTATTTAGTTAAAACAGAATTAAAATAGGGAAACGGCCGTTGATATGATGGTATTTCGCAAATTCAGCTTGCGCAACCCGTATAGTGGGTTGGGTGGCTAAAGTAGCTCGTCATACTTCAAAATCATATATTTTACGTCGGATAACTCATTTTGAATTGCAAGATACGCCCGATTTAAGGTCTGACGGTTTGGATCACTTCTGTTGTTGACCAGGCCTTTTCTGATCCATCTTGGCCATGAAACTGCCAGCGACCTGCTCTACATAAAAAAAAACAGGTGGAGGAAGTGGATATATATACAAACAAATACATGAAGGTGCCTCCCTAGGTGAGGGTAGTAACATCTAATCCGCTCCAACATCAACATGGCAATCAAGCGTTCACCTTTGTTTTATCACACGAAGGAAGAACATATTTCAGTATCATTCACGTACAAAATAATTAAAGTTAGAGCACTTGTTTGGACACTGAATCGATGGTGACTCCCCACTGTCTCATAAAGCATGAGAACATCGCATGTCATCATGGATGAGAATATTGAGTTTTCAGTTTGGACAATTAGGGGTCCATGTATCAACAATCTCGACCATTGGTCTGTTGGGCCCACTATGGATGGACCATGGCCAAATATGTCCCCTGTATGACAATCCTAACATTTCAATTTATGACTTGGGAATAGACAGTAGATGAAAAAGATGGTGAACATATAAAAAGATAAGGACTTAAGATTGGTGGATGGTGTGTGTACCTTATGGTGGATATAGTGGGGTACAATCAAGGTTTAATGGTGGGTTTTGGGTGCGGTATGCGTCACTTGTGGGTTGAAATTGAGGCCATTTGGAACCAATATGCACATGATTTAAAAGAAAAGGAATTTTTTATGCCCACCATGATTTGAGTACTCCATCCAATCCATCCAACTGAAAGATCCAATCATCAGAATGGGATGCTCCAAAAATCAGAGTGATCTAGTTACCTCCTGGGCCACATCATAGAGAATGATGGACATCTACCTGAAAGCTCCAAACTACTTTTTTTTTTTTTTTTTTTTTGTGGTGGGGTAGGGGGCAACCTGATGTGTTTATGTAATCCAATCCATCCTAATAGTGATCCTCCATGGTTAAAATGAGAAGCCCCAAAATCAGATAAATGCAATCATTAGGTGTGCTCCATCACTTGAATTAGGAAAATAATTGATGCAATTTTACATTATTTGCTGGGGTGTGGCCTACTCCAGATTTCAATTGGCCTGGATTTTAGACTTTCCAGTAATCATGCATGTTGAGGCGCACCAGATGCAGGGTTTGGATAACACAAACACATCACAGTGGACCCCAAACAGCTCACTTTTCTTCCCTTGATATATACACACAACGAGTTGTACTAGAGCTGTACACGAGTGAGTTAGCCTAGTCAGCAAGCTCAACTTGTATCGAACTTCAACTCGAATCAATTCGGATCGAACTTCAACTTGAATCGATTCGGATCAAATCAGCTTGGTGACTTGGTTATTTTAATATTGATGTTGTTCACCAAGTGTTTGATCAAATGACCCAATGAAGTGTTGTTTCAGGTGTGTACATTATCTATAGAATTAGCCAGTGGTGAGGAAGAAATGGATACGAAACAAATCACTACACCAAAAAACTTTACATTATAAGACTTCCCTCATATCTTGATTTTGATGTTGCTCGCTGAGTGTTTGATGAAATACATGTAAAGTATTGTTATTGTTTTGCATTATGTGAAAATTGAAGATGCATTATATGTATTTGAGAAAATGTCGTACAAGCTTGAACTCGGCTCGAATTGGCATGAGTTGCTAATCGAGCCAAGCCAAGTTCAAGTTGGGATTAGCTATTGGCCAAGCCAAGCCGAGCTATGCCAAGCTCGACTTGCTTCAACCCATATACAGCTCTAGTTATACATGGTTGACTCAACAAGACTTGTCCTAACTCATCCTAATCAACCTGTGATGAATGAATTGCAAGCAATTTGCACTAAGCCATCCAATTGATATGTGATGCCGTGTATAATTTCCCCGAGTGCAGAAACCAATACACATCAATACATATCAAATGATATCCAGCAAATTAGGACCATATCTAATTAAGTTGGTCCCAACATGAGCATCATCTAACGCAAAAATCATCCCTATTTAGTTTATCAGGTGGGCTACACAAAATAACTTCTAGCCATTAATAAATAGCAAAAAAGAAGTGTGGTGCACTCAATGAGTAGATTTTTTTTAATTTTTAATTTTTTATTTTAAATAAGGTGATCCTCCTGATAAAGCCAACGTATTGGAAGGTTGGATGTCACACATACATGTTGGAAGTTATTGGTTGGGTGGACCATAACTTATAGTCCAACCTGTTAGCCTATAAACCTTCTCCTTTGCATAAATTTATATTTTTCTCTATAAATAAAGAGTAAAGGAGGAGGTAAAACCTAATCTTAATTACATGAAAACTACAATTTGCAAATACTTTCATGAGGCAATCCTATCAGCTCATGGGTCATGTAAATCTTGATTTTCCATGGACCAACCTTGGCTTCTTGGATTGACTATGGACCCAGTTAACTCAGTCTTAACTATGGTAAATTAGTCTAGTTGAGCAAGTCCATTTTGGTAACCCTACGAAAGAAGAAGAAGATCATAATGATACTGATGACAGCCATGGTAGATAGGGACACTGCCAAACACCTTATATCCATTCTCATCACAATTATAATTATTATAAATAATCATATCCAAGCAATGTTATTCATGCGTCATAGTCTGTATGACGCAGGCCAATGGGTGGCTCAGATCATGCAGATTGGATTTAGTTGGTTTCTTGATTTGTTTAATCTGAGCTCCCAAGTGGGCCCAACAAATACACCATGCGCTGGTCAGGAAAGTGTTCTATTGGCTTTCAAAAGGCATTATACTAAATCAAGGGTGGATATTAGAGTGCATTTAGTGGACATTTGGATTGCACAAATGCTCTCTTGGTGGAGCTTTTATGGTCTAGTACTTCCTGATGTGCTTGAGTGATTGATAAAAGGTTTCATTGATTAAAAAAAAAAGTATCATTGATGGAGAAAAACTTTGATACTCTAGCAAATTAGTGTGGTGGATACACAGGACTTATAAATTGCTTAGAAATAACACACATGAAATAGGAACCGTTCAGATTAAATTGTGAAAAATGTGGGTCCATGTTTAGATGTATCATGAACCAAAATTTAAGCTAAATTTAACTAGCTGACTATCTGATTGATATTTCTTAGATGGTTAGAATCAAATCTATTTCAATAAACAAGTGTCCAAGAATCAAAGGTTAGGATTGTTCTACTAATCTAATTTTGAGACTATGGCTTAGCGACCATCTGTCCCATACAATCATCCAGTCCTATATTTAGGTACATTTTAGAGGGATAGGATCATCTGACCTAAACATGTGTTGAATCAATTTCCATCCATAGTGGGTCCCTCAAGATAGAATATCTTGATTGAAAATACATCAATATGGCTCTACCACGTTTTGAATCTTTTGGCACTACGGAGCCATCTCCCTCAGGACAGTACTTATCAGCTATCAGCACTGCATTGGTCGCGGTTTGGCTGATGACCCTAACACCAGCCATATAGCTGATGTCAAAGCTATGTGGGCCCCACATAATGTATGTGTTTTATCCACACAGTCCATCCATTTTTCCATCTGATTTTAGGGTATGATCTCAAAAATGATGCAGATCCAAATCACAGATGAACCACAACACAGGAAAACAGTATTGACTGAACGTCCACCATTAAAAACTTCCTAGTGCCCGCTGTAATGTTTATTTGCCATCCAACTTGTTGATAAAGTAACACAGACCTGGATGAAGGGAAAACACAAATATTATCTTGATCCAAAACTTCCGTGGCCCCAAAACGTTTTCAACAGTCAGCGTTCAGTCTCCCACTGTTTCCAGTGTTGCGGTCTATCTGAGATTTGAATCTGCTTAATTTTTTTTTCCCATTCCCTAAAATAATCTGAAAAAATGGATATTTAGACATTCTTAATTAGTATAGTTATTTATCACGTGGACCATCCCACCCTAACATATTAATTATATCTTTACACACTTCAATCACTCTGATATAGGAAATAGAGACATTAATAGGAATTGATCATTCAACCTTCACTAAAGATATATTTATATTCATACACCTTCACTGCTACAAGGGTAGTCTTAACCAATTAGCCAACCGCTTGTGTTATATGAAGATATATTTATATTTGTACTTATATAACTAGCTAGTGTATGTTCATGTAAATGAGTGTAAGTGTGCATGAATAGTTTTCAATGGGGCCATTCAAGGTCAAGAAGCAGCATTGAGAGATGCAACCAAAAGATTAAAAAAGTAGAATAGGTACTTGTTTTCAAAGATTTCACTAGCTGGCTCTTTTTTTTTTTTGGTTGCAACAAAGAATATCCTCTATGTTTGCATTTTTATTTTTATTTTTATTTCTTTTTCTCTTTCTGGTTAGAGTTTTAAGTTTACTAGAAAGGCATGGGTTGAGGATATCCTGAGCCCAGGGTTGTTCAGGGACAAATATGCAAAAGGCGGGCCTTGTTTTAGAGGCGCTATTTGCAAAAGATGGACCTCGTGTTAGAGGTGGGTGTTAATGAAGTGTTTTGGTTTTCAGTGAGAATGAGACTCTGTGAGTTTAACTCAAGCGTCTGAAGGTGATGGTGAAAAAACATGGGAGTGTGGAAAACATAGTTTTTGATATGGACGTGGTTGATTTTGGCCTAAAAAATAAAAATAAAAAGAAAAAAAGAAAAAAGTGTGCATGAATAGTGTGTCTGTGCATACACACACACACATGCGCTCGCATACAAGTGATGAACGGTCAAAAGATTAATTGGACAGTTAGATGATGTGATCTAGGTATGGGGATTAGATGATTGTGGTTCAAGTCAAACAAGTAGGTTATGGTATAATTCTCTCATTAGATGGATAGCTACAAAGTAATTTTTAGATGGGATCCATGGTATGCGCATGTACACCTTAGATCTTTTAGGGTATATATATATATATAGGGAAAAGGTACAATGAGCTCGAGCGTATTGCGGTCGTCCATGAGGTCAAGCTGTGTGGGCCCCACCGTGATGCCTTTCGAACATCAACACCGTCCACCAGATGCACCATTCCATCATGGGCCTGGACGGCCCAAAATCAGCCGTATACGGAACTCAGGTGGGCCATACCATCTAAAATCATGTGAATACATGCCAAAAATATATAAAAGCACTTGGTGGGGCCCACCTGAGTTTTCCATGCACCTGAAACTTGGTTTGAACCCTCATTCAAGTGGGACACACATAATGGATGGGCTGGATTTGCAAACCAGACTTGGTGGGCCCTCAAAAATGGTTATGAATGTTTTAAGTGCACGGCCCCTCTGCACTTTTGTATGTGGTGTGGTCCACAAAAATCACGGATTGACTTGATTTTGGGCCGTCCAGGCCCACGATGGAATGATGCATCTGGTGGACAGTGTTGATGTTCGAAAGGCATCACGGTGGGGCCAACACAGCTCGACCTCATGGACAACCGTCATATGCTCGAGCTGCGCATGAGTCCATCCCATGAGGTCGAGCTGTGTGGACCTCACCGTGATGCGTTTCGAACATCTACCCCATCAGTCAGATGCACCATTCCATCGTGGGCCTAGGTCTCAAAAATCCAATCAATCCGTGACTTGCGTGGGCCACACCACATACAGAAGTGCAGAGGGGCCGTGCACCATTAAAACATTCATAACCATTTTTGACGGCCCACTGAGATGTGGTTTGAAAATCCAGCCCATCCATTATGTGTGTCCCACTTGAATGAGGGTTCAGACCAAGTTTCAGGTGCATGGAAAACTTAGGTGGGCCCCACTAAGTGCTTTTATATGTTTTAACAGTGTCTTCACATAATTTTAGATGGTATGGCCCACCTGAGTTCTGTATTCGACTGATTTTTGGGATATCCCATAATTTAAAGGGGAGCCATCAAATGCACGGTATTGATGGTCGAAACGCATCACAGTGGGGCCCACACAGCTCAACCTCATGGGAGTTTATAGTACCTCATTGTGCCTTCCCCCCCCCCCCCACACACACACACACATATATATATATATATATATATATATATAGGGAAAAGGTACTATGCGATGTGCTCGAGTGTACATGAGGTTGAGCCATGTTGGCCCCACCGTGATGCATTTCGAACATCAACATCGTCCACCAGATGCACCATTCCATGGTGGGCCTAGACGGCCCAAAATCAAGTCAATCCGTGACTTTAGTGGGCCACACCACATATAGAAGTGTAGAGGGGCCGTGCACCATTAAAACACATAACCATTTTTGAGGGCCCACCAAGATGTGGTTTGCAAATCCAGCCCATCCATTATGTGTGTCCCAATTGAATGAGGGTTCAGACAAAGTTTCAGGTGCATGGAAAACTCAGGTGGGCCCCACCAAGTGCTTTTATATATTTTTGGCATGTATTCACATGATTTTAGATGGTATGGCCCACCTGAGTTCTGTATGCGGCTGATTTTGGGCCGTCCAGGCCCACTATGGAATGGTGCATCTGCTGAACGGTGTTGATGTTCGAAAGGCATTACGGTGGGGCCCACACAGCTCGACCTCATGGACGACAGCTTTACGCTCGAGCGTATAGTACCTTTTCCCATATATATATATATATATATATATATATATATATATATATATATATATATATATATATATATATATATATGCGCTTCAGTAAGATCGTCTATGGGCAATCAGTTACAACCATCAGAAACCGATCAGTCCGGAAGGCGGGACCTTCGGCGTTTCATGGAAATAACTGTGGGACACCGAAGCGGATTGGTACCCACGGTTGGGGATAATGATACCCACGGTTGAAACCTTCCTTAGGCAAAACAGTGGCAAGACTGATTTTTTCACGCTCAACAGATCATCTGCTAAGGATCTGTTAGCATAAGCCGCTGCAGTAAACATAAAATAAATAATTTTGAGAAATAATTTAAAAGCAAAAGGTTTTCAGTCTATAGCTGTAAAGGTAAGCGGCTTTTGGAAAAACAAACTCTATATAAAAACTAGCTTCCATTCCATCCCATCCATATTCTTTACATTATCACCAGAAAAAGAACGTGGATTTGTCACTTCCGTATCTCGTACAAAATAATTCAAAATTAGAGCATGTGATTGGACACTGAATCGATGCTGATGCCCAATGTCTCATAAAGCATTAGAATATTGCATGTCATGAATCATCATCTATGAGAATATTGAGTTTTCAGTCTTGAAAATTAAGGGCTCATGGTTCTACAATCTCGACCATTGGTCTGTTGGGCCACTCCTATAGATGACAATCCTGACATTTCAATTTCTAGCTTTTGGAATATATAGACAGTAAATGAAAAAACATCTAACAGGAAAAGGGCTTAAGATTGGTGGATGGTTTGTACCCCATGGTGGATATAGTGGGCTGCCTGCAATCAAGGTTTGAAAATGGGTTTCGGTGTACCGTACAGTGGTACCAATATGCGAAGGATTTTAAATAAAATAAAATAAAATAAACAAAGGAATTGTTGTTAGGCCCACCATGATATGAATACTTCATCCAACCCGTCCAACTGAAAGATCCAATGATAAGGTAGCGGTGGTCCAAAAATCATACTGAACCAATTATCACTTGGGCAACATGGTAGTGAATGATGGGCAGTCACCCAAAAGCTGAAAACTGCTTGCGAGGCCGAACATGATGTGTTTATGTAATCCAATCCATCCTAATAGTATTTCACCATCGTAAGAATGAGATTCTCTAAAAAAATCAGATAAATGCAACCACTAAATGCGCTCCATCACTTGAATCTGAATAATACTCTATACAATTTTACATTGTTTCCTATGGTGTGGTCCACTTAAGTGGGCACATTTTAAAAATGATTAAATATCTCTATTTTTAAGTTAGTGCAAGATATAAAAGGTTACTATCAGAATCTTTAAAATGTTTTCCATGTGCTAACAAGATGCATATAAAATAGAGATAATTTTCTCAAGGTGCTTTTAATTATAGTTTGTGTTAGTATAAAAGTATATTGGGTGGTCCACAATTATATCAAACTTTCTATAAATGTGTGTGTGTGTGTGTATATATATATATATATTTAAGTAAAGAGTACCCTAACCTAATTCCATGAAAATTACAGTTTGCAAATCAGATGAGTCAACTAGCAAACATTCATGAGACAACCCAGGTCAGGTTGTGGGGTTGTTCTCCATGAACCAATCTTGGTTTCTTGGATTGACTACAGACCCAGTTAACTCAGTCTAGTTTTAGTAAATTAGTTGATTTGAGCAAGGCTATTTTGGTGACCCTAAGGAAGAAGAAGATATGTTAGGTAGCGACACTGCCAAACACAAGGCTTTTGGTGACACTGAGGAAGAAGAAGATATGGTAGGTAGCGAAACTGCCAAACACTGTATATCCATTGTCATCACAATTATAAATAATCATATCCAAGCAAACCACTGACACATCTATATATATGTAGGCCAATGGGTGCCTCGTATCAAACAGATGAGATTTGGTTGGTTTCTTGATTTATTTAATCTGAACACCCAAGTGGGCCCCACAAATACGCCATGCCCCTAAATCACACCACTCAAATGATCCTAATTACCAAAGATTGAAGGGAGTTTGCACATCAAACATTGAGACATTTTCTTACCCAGCCATTCGCAATCGTCGATCGAATCCTCCGATCAATGGCTATGATCACTTCCAGTAGTGTGATTCACCCAATAGGTGAAAGATCCAGATCTAGTGCACGTGCATGACATGTATGAATATTTTGAATGTTGGATAACTTAAGTAGATATTGACATTTTTTTTATTTTTTTATTTATGGCAACCGTTAAGATCATTTTCTTACATCAATTTCTTGGTAATTGCATCTTTATCTTAGTACATTGAAATGGACGGCCCAGATCTCATGCAAAGTAGCATGCATGGTTTAAGACGAACTTCTTCTTTGGACACTTCAATTGCCGACATATATTTTTAAAATATTCAATAATTAACCCTAAAAAATTGGAGAGTGGACGTTTGAATAAATTATCGGACCTTATCACATTGGAAACAGCATATGATCAGAAGATTTGATACTCTAGCAAGGTATGGCCAGTCATATTTAGGCACTGTATATGTGGCCCACATGTACCCCTGCACACGTGTTAGACATGTTACCCTCTACGGGGATTTAGGATACATCGTGTGTCGCCACCCACTGTGGCCTACTTGCTGAGATGGTCGCATGATTAATGTTATCTTTACTACTGTAAATAAGCAAACTGTTGTCTAATCACAATAAAGGATGAACAAGGATTGCCTGTGAACCGACTGCAAGAAATTCCTCCCAAAAGCTACGCCGGATGGTAGTGACGATTGCGAGAAATCCTCTTAGAAATTCTATTTTACCGTTTATGTTATAGCATGAGCTCAAAAATGTAAAAGATCCAAAACTCAAATGAGCCACATGACAGAAAATAGTGGGAATTATAAACCCACCATTGAAAATAGTGGGGTTGAATAAGTATTGTATCAAGCTAATATTTATGTTTTAAATTATTATTTTTCATGCACTCACACCCACAAGCACCACATAGGCACTCGAACCTATGACCTCAGTGACCCATTAGTAGGGACCCCGAAATATAATGTACGTTACTTATGTAGTTTGAACCATCGATCTACGTCTCATGTGGGAATCTCTTAATCACTTGTCCTAATATACAACTGTTATGTTTTCAGTTCACCTCAGTGAGAATAACCTTATGAACGGTTATGATGGCATATAAACGTCGTAGTGCACTTTAGAAAGGTTTCAAAGGTAGGCATTTTTCACCCCCTTTTTAAGTATTGTGTTACTTACTTGAGTTTTGTATCTACCTTATTTTTGGCTCATATCCTAACATGAAATTGGCCAAGTATGCTTTTATTATACGTTGGTCCTACCATGAATGTATGTGCTTTATCCACACTGTCCATCCATTTTTCCATCCAATTGTCCAACTCATTAGAAGGGGTTGATCACAAAATTGAAGCATATCCAAGGCTCAAGTGGACCACACCACAGGAAACAGTGGGAATAATGATTTTCACTGTTGAAACCCTGCTAAGGCCCACATTGATGTTTATATGTCATCTAACCTATTCATGAGATCACACAAAAGTAGATGAAGAGAAAATACAAATATCGGGTTGATCCAAAACGTTTGTCACCTACAAGAAGTTTTCAACAATGGATATTCAATTCACGCTCTTTCCTGTGATCCACTTGGGCTTTGAATATGCTTCCTTTTTTAGGTCTAAGTTCTAAAATTATTTGGTGAAATGGACAACTAAGTAGATAAAATACATAAATCACAATGGACCCCACGGTTTAGTCAGTGTGCTTAAAGTATTGAGTTACTCAGTACCCCACAATCCTCTTCCTTCTCACAAACATCATAATGGCCCTCCCTAGCTTTCAACAGCAGTAACTTTCCGTTGGGTGGCGGGCATCAATGAAAAAACACTTTAAAAATATTTCAGCCTGGTGGCAGGCACCAATGCAAATTAAATTATTTTTAAAAAGAAGAAATAATAGGGCGAACGGACGAGTCCGTATAATGCCTTTAGGATTTTCGCTGGGCGGAAAGTTAGTATTGGGAAAGCGACTTTTTAGGGTTCGGCAGCTGCTATTTTTACGAAAATACCCTTGGACCGTTAGGGTAAGTAGTTATAGAAGGAGGGATATTTTAGTCTTTTAGGTTCATCCGTACAACCCTAGGTCTAGTTTGCAAATTAAGGTTTCGTTGCAGCGAATAAACTTGCTAGCTGAAACCTGCGGTCTATACGCCTCAAGAACCCAAAAAAGAACCATGCGCTTGTACAGAAGTGGAGGAACCCACATTAAAACGTGCAAAATCGCCATACATGAGCGGTACATGTGTAGGGGTGTACACGAACTGAGTTAGCTCGGTTAGCTCGCTCGACTCGACTCAAAAAAGCTTGATTCGACTCGGTTCGAAACTGAGTTCGAGCCGAGTTGAGCTGATTTTTCAAGGTCGAAAAAATTTTGAACTGAGTTCAAGCTTGCCCAAGCTCGACTCGACTCAGATCGAACCCCAGCTCGAATCGAACTCAGATCAAACCAGTTCAGTGACTCGGTTACTGTGCCATTGATGTTTCTCACCAACTGTATGATAAAATGACTCAACGAAATGTGGCTGGTGGCAAGGAAGATATGTACATGAAACAAATACCCTTTTTCTTTTTGTTTTTCTTGGTTTTTATATTGTTTAGAAGATGTTTGATAAATTACCTGTAAAACCATTGCCCCTATTTGTAAAACAGTGGGATTTTGAAGTTGCAGTTCAGGTGTTTGTGGAAATGCCTCAATGGCGAACTCGACTCGATCTTAGCTCGAACTCGGCCTTAGCTGGCTCGAGCTGCTAACCAAACAGAGCCGAGCTAGCTAGTCAGGTTCGAGGACCGAGCCGAGCTGAGGTCAGCTAGTGGCCGGGCCGAGTCAAGCTGAGGTCAGCCACTGGCCGAGCCGAGTCAAGCTAAGGCCAGCTCGACTCGGTTCAACTTGATGTACAACCCTACTTACGGCACATTGTGGAATCATATAATTGCATCGGGAACCCCGTGGGACCCACCACTTCGTGATCCAGGCCATTCATCTGGCGAGCACCATCATGAACATGTGCTGGCAACAACCCTCAATCGGAAAATCACAGCTGCATGGGATGCAGTTTGGCTAGTGATGTTGTCACTGCAATCAAAAGTCGACCATCAGATCTAAGACCATCAAGTTATTATTAAGTGTGATCAAAGTAATTTTAACAGTTAAAATAAAAATTCAACGATTAAAATCCTTTAAAAATGTATAAAACAATTATAGTGTTGGGCTCAGTGGAAAAATCACTTGATGAGTACCCGATTAACCCAAATCAAAATCATAAACATGTTCTTAAGCAAACCAGTGGATCCCTTGTTGGACCGTATAAGAATTAATGGCTCCTGAAGAAAGTACCCAGCTACATTCACTTTATTGGCCCCTACATGGACCTCGTCGAAAGAGTAAAAGCTGACCAATCAAGATCGTGACCCTTACATGTCCTCAGGTTTAAGGATTAATCATCTTTCATGAATCATCAAGTCCAGACCTCGCGATCACAGTTCAGGCTAATAAGCCCGCAAACTGCTAACTTAATCTTGATCCACCAATGTAAGTAACCAAGGATCTAAACCTTAATCTTTTGTTCATGCCACACTCAACTACTATGCAGAGTAAGAGTAAGGCATAAACCGACACCAAGTCAATTCCAATAATGGAAACCGTCCATCTTAACCCAAGTTAGTTCTCTCACACAAGATGATGGTACATCTCATGAATTGATGTCCACATGTGTGTCTTATTCATCTGTGATAGTTATAGTCTAACAGGTACTAAGATTCATAGACCATGGCTCTCCTAAGTCAATGATTGTTATGTCCCATCTCAAGTTTACAAGTACTATCAACGGAATCACTCCTCAAAAAATCAATAATGAAGATTCATGACAACACTATACATTGAGGATCAATGGGATGTCCACCAAGGACTCATGGCTATCATAATCTACGGCCGAAGTTTCCCTAATGACATCCATAATGTAAATTGATTAGAGCTTATATTGGTTTTCCAAGGCATTGGCTCCAACAATCTCCCACTTTCCATATAATCAATACATGCTCAAATTTCTTAAGCATATATGTCGAATAAGGACTTGAAAGACAAGAGGAATAGTCCTCGAATAGTCCACACCATTACCCTAATGGTCACTCACACTGTGCATTCCAATAATTTCACTACTGTCATGCAGGACTTACCTTTTAAACTTTGTGATCTAAACCCGACACTTGAAAGTTCTAAGTTCACTTAAGAACTCTATGATCCTCTAGAGAGAGTAAACATGTGCATCGTGTATATACAGATTATCTAAGAAGACTCGACACATCACATGCTAAACTGACAGTGTCACCGTATGCGTAAAAGGCAAGTATTAGATTACATCCTCATGAGAAGCGACACATCCAATTTGAGGTTTGTTCTAACACGAACTTCCTCTAAGGGCCTGTTTGGTTTTTCAAAATACCGTCAATCCACTATAAGGGGGTGTCTGGGGCATGACATTGGGAAGGATTAGGTGGGATGGGATTCAAAAAACATAATTATTACCCATGGCAGGGATTGTCCCCTGTTACCATGGGATAAGCTTAATTTCATGCTTTGTTTGTAATACGGTGGTACATTGAATGAATATACCCACCATCATTTGAAACTATTGAGAATAACACACGTGTTATATCTAAACCGTTCATTTGTTTTGTAACCTGATTTTATGAATTGGGCCTAAAAATGAGGCAGATCCAAAACTTATGTGGCCCCAAAGAAGTTTTCAATGGTAAGTATTCAATCCCCGTTGCTTTCTATGGTGGGGTCCACTTGAGCTTTAGATCTACCTGATTTTTTGGCCCATGCTCTAAAATGATCTTGAAAAATGGGTGGACGGTGTGGATATAGCCCACACATCATGATGGGACCTATGCAACTTGCTAACATTGAGTGAAATTGGCACGGGACCCAATGCAATTCCATATAATCTAATTCCAAGCTTTTCCATTCTTCCCAAATATGGAGTGGAATTGGCACAGGACCAGATGCAATTCCATCCCACCTAAGCCCATCTAATACCACGTGCCAAATGCCCCCCAAAGAAGTCATCATGACCTCTGACGCATGTTTGGAAAATGATATAAATACATGGTTTTTTAAGTCCGTCTGAAATGGAAGTATATCGATGTAACTAGCCGCCCAAAATGCCTGGTCACTGCAAGTGATCGATGTGAAAGATCTTATCTCCTGACCGTACTGAAACGAGAAAGCGTAGTCTGCAGGAGCATGCAATCTAGTTCCCGTC
Organism: Magnolia changhungtana; assembly: GCA_030180095.1. NCBI lineage: Eukaryota > Viridiplantae > Streptophyta > Magnoliopsida > Magnoliales > Magnoliaceae > Magnolia > Magnolia changhungtana. The sequence goes on along the minus strand of JASAUF010000586.1, from coordinate 4,638,302 downwards.
CTTCCCAAGCTCCTACATAACCTCTTCAAACCCGCTTTCTTCTTCTTCACCGCTAACTGATACTGGATTTCTTCGATTTTCTCTGCGACCAGGTAAGACGAGAACCATGAAGAGGATTCTTCATTCCTCTTCATGGTTTGACTATTCATTTCTACAAAGTGCTTGCTAAAAGGTCCTTCATCCTCTCTTCTAATAACTCCTCTCTGTTTTCATGGTCGACAGACCAAAACTGCGTCGGAGAAAGTCGATATAGTTGGTCATCGGGCATTTCTGCGCTAAAGATCATGCTTACCGGATACAGTGACCAAATTCCTAGCTGGTTTTACTTTCTATTTTTTTGGACATTTTTGGATATGTTTTGGATTATAATTTCTATAGGTTTATTAGTGTGATGGACTGTGAAAACTGAGTTGCGATATGTTTTGGACAAGACTATGGCTGCTATATCTACATAAGGTTGCAGTGGCAGTATCAACCCTTCTTCAAGTATATTTGTTCACTCCCCAAGTATAGGGTTGTGATGTAGTAATAAACTCGGTAAGATCGAGGTCGAATCCCACGAGGACTGGTTGTCACAACTCAAATCTAAGACTCTCCTTAACTAATCCAACAAATAATGGTATGAACTACTAAACACAATTCTAAAAAAAAAATAAAACAATTAAGAACAGGGAAGAAAATTCAATCAGAGAGAAAGCACTAGGACTTTCGAATCCACCCCTAATTATCCTAACCCTTGTTTTGTCTGTTGATTCACCTTGACCTTGATTGATACCACTTAAATAGAGAAAGCACAATCTGTGTCCTGAATCGGGCATCAGGTTGTCTAATTCCTTTAAGCAATGCCATGAACAATACATCCCATGTCCTCGGTCTGGGCACATGGTATGCAAAATTCATTAAAGCACCACTGTTTCTTCCTCTATAGGAAACTGTTCTTGATCAGACCCAAGCACCTGTAATAAGCATCCATACAACGTCCATCTATATACTTTAGTCAAGTTGATAGATGGAGAAATATAGAATTTAAACCCATAAAGCCCACTCAAAGAAAGAAACAAATTAATTAAAATTCAAAGTAAATCAACCTATACAAGAGTTAATCAAATTAGGGGCTTCATCTCAGCCCTAGCTGAGAGATTAGTTACCCATAAAATCCATATAAAAAAATAAATATTAAATAAAATTCATAAATTAAAATTCCAAACCGAAAAATCTCTCTCTCTTTCTCCTTCTCTTTCTTCTCTCCCTGGCTCTGGATCTCCAATTCTCTGGATCTGAATGCCTCTCCCACGTCCAAAACTTCCCTTTTATAGCTGCTGGATGGCTGGAATCGGTGGCAGAGTCGTAGACGGACTCGAAGTGCAAATTTTCGCAGCCGTGATCGGTGGGCCCCACAGAGGTGTTTTCTGGAAAATCCACCCCGTCCATTGGATTCAGGACGAAATTTCAGTCAGGAATGGGTGGTTTTGAAGGTCCATTGGCGCGGCCCACAGAAGAAATCTCGAAAAGATCAGTTTTGAACGTCGCCGAGCAGCCCTTTTGTGGCCTCTGTACCGCACACGTGTGTACGCATGGGAGTGGAATATCAACATGGGTTTGTAGTGCTCGCGGCCCTCTACAAGATGGACGGGTCGGATCAGTCGTACGGGCGACGAGTGGGGCCCACAACCAGCCGCAAAAACGGCCAGCCGTCGGGTTACGCGAACGCGGAAACAGGGACGTGGCTTCGCTGCGGAAATGGTGGGGTCCACTGTGATGTTTTCTTGAGAAATCCAGCCCGTCCACCGAATTCCTCTCGAAAAAACGTTTGGAAAGGGACAGTTTTAGGGTGTCCATTGATGCAGTCCACCCGATTTCTGCTTCGCCGTCCATTCTGCTTTTGAACGGCTAGGAAAATAACCGCTGGATGTTTTCAAATTCTGCCAGCTAGGTGTGGGTTGTGTCTGCCCTATGAAGCGGATGGACGGTGTGGATTTTCCATTTAGACACTAGGTGGGCCCCACAGCATCGACCGACGGTTCGGCAGCGGAAGACGCTGGACGCGGTTTTGAGAGGGTCGCGCGGGTCAGCGGTCGCGCTGACCGTCTTGCGGGCGCATGCACGGCGGGCGTACGTGTGCTGTGTGCACACTCCTTGTATACAGGGCATGACGTGATGTTTTTGAGAAATCTGCACCGTCTATCCTCTTTCTCATATTATTCCAACCGTCAATACCAAGTTTGAAACAGTTCCAAACATCAGGTGGGCCTGAAATCAGTGATTTATGGGCTGATTTGTCAGTTGGAGCACTTCCCGAGATCATCAATAGCTGAAATTTAATATGTACGGTTAATTTATGTCCCTCATCCCATGTATGAAGTTTTGAACTGATCGGATGGTGGAAACCATGTGATCTTGCATTCTGGACCCTTTTCGGGCCTCTTTAAACGTGAACGGCTTGATTTCTTCGGGTCCTTAGCATGTAAATTTTGCACCATTGGTTCTCTGGAGTCCATCCCATGCTCTGGAGACTTTGGATCATGAAATCCAAGCCTTTAACATCAATTTTCAATTAACGTTCCCGATTTCGTCCTGTAATGAAAATATAATTAAAATCCAGCATTAAACATTATCATGTATGTAAAATCAAGTAATTTACTAGGGTCTGATATGCAATATTCGACCCTGATCACAACCCCCAACCAGCATTTTGCTAGTCCCGAGCAAAACATGCGAAAAATAATTTCAGAAATAAAAGACAATTCTTGTAAATTCAAATGACTTGTGAACAGATAGCTGAGATGTGAAAAAGCTAAGATTCATGATTGGTGTGTGAAATTTTTCTCTTGGAATCGAGCTTACAGTAAACTTCATAATCAAGATCAAAATATTAATCCATGAATTAGAATAATTCTAAACATTGAGCTCCATGAATGTAAAGTGTAATCTCGACTTACAATCAGTAAGAGATCCAATAGTCAATTTCATGATATCATTAGTAATACATGACAATCAAGCTTGAACCCAACACTTATCTCACAGACTAACTTTTCATGTTACCATCTTTTGATTTTCTTTACGAGCAGTAACGCAACTGAGGGAAATCAAATTTTCACCTATAGGGAGCAAACCTATGGCAAAAACTTGTCGCTTAACTTTTTTTTTTTTTTTTTTTTATTTATGTCAACTATGGAGAATCAAATCCTCACCTATAGGGAGCAAACCTATGGGGAAGATTATGTGACTTAGCCTTTTAATTCTTCTTTTTCCAGTTAATCATTCAGTCATCGAATCGAAAACTTAATGTGTAAGCGAGATGTAATATGAGAAATCATGGCTCAATCAATGTTTACCACTTCTAATCATGGATTAACAAGTCAAAATTGACTGTGAAATCAGGCAGGTGGCCAGATCCAAGAGTCATAAATTACCCATCACGAATCTTATAATGTTAAAATCACAACTATCCTTCAAAATCACTTTGAATTCAATAGAAATTCCAGAAAAAATTTATCCTTCAAAATCACTTTGAATTCAATAGAAATTCCAGAAAAAATTTTAAAATTTTCACAAATTTTGCTCAAGACCAAGAAAATACTGATTAGGTAACCTAATCTCCCACCCCCAACCTAAAGTCTACATTGTCCTCAATGTAAAAGAAATAATCATGCAATGCACATGGGACCACGAGAACAAAATATGAGTGATGGAAAGATCGTACCTGGATTGGAGAATCAAGAAGCTTCCGCAAAAAAATTTCATCATAAAAGTGAGTTAGCACAAGAGAGAGATCAACAAAAAAGAAAAATAAAAAGAAGATCCTACCTATACCACTTTCGCAGGTGCTCTCGATTGCATTTAGCGCATGCAATAAGCCTTTAAACCCCTAGGTTACCCCTAGTGGACGAGTTGTAGTCTCGTGAGGGTTTGCAGTAATGTTACCCACAAACATTGAACTAATCGATCATGCTGCAAGGTTCCTCTTCCGGCCAGTATCGTGATAAGTTTCTCAGTAGATTTCTCAACAGGATCATCCAAAAGCCATTTTTACAATAGGCTTGGACGCCCTGGAGCTTGACTTTCCAGGGAAACTTATGTACCTCATAGGGAATTTTTCGTTGATTCGCCTGAGGTATCCAGAGTATATACGATTCACCTGCGACAGAAGAAGTTTCGAAGTTAGTATCCCATGGTGAATCAGAGACTACACATAGATGAAAGTCAGAAAAATTCTCAGAAAGTGACGTAGTCTCAACACATTCCGAAGTAGCAGACTTCGGTTCAATCGTTAGCTCCCCCTCCCTTAATGGTAAATATTCAGGATTTATGGAAGGAGGGGCTTCAGAGTAAGGGTCCTCTCGGTCAGTGATGACTACCGAGATATTGTTTTGCAAGGCATTCACTATGTCTCTTATCATGGGATCGTTTGAATTTGCAAAGTGTGCCAAGCAATCATCCAAAGAGGTGGGACATTCAGCTGAGAGTGACTTATTTTCCACATTAGAGCTCGTGATGATCTGCCCAAGGAATCCATCGTTTTTGAAGGTAAACGGAGGTGTGCTCTCTTGCTCCAGCCCTGCACAGACAGATTGAAGATTAGTATACGAAGCATTGATGTATGGACTCTGTTCATCGATACTACTCAGAAGAGGCGATAAATCGTCATTATTCCACAGTTCAGATGATGGCCTCAACTGGGTGGTTTCAAATTCAAGAGTCATATCGAGTAGCTCGTCCATCTCCCGAATCATATCATCATGTAATTCAGAGGAGTGGTCCAAATACGTTCACAAGAGTTAGAAGGGTCGGTTGTAAGGGGTCTGTCCTCTACCTTTAAATCAGACATGTTAGGTGAGGGGAGTGGCTTATTATGACCAACCACTTCGTGTACGTCTTGATCATTGACTTGGACCAAACTTGAGATTGGTTCCAAGGGAATTGGGGCTGAACATTCATGATCATCATCCCAATACGCATCATTGTCTAATTCTGTGTAGTGCGCACTTGGGATGGGATCGCTTTCCTCACATTCTAAATTTGGTTGAGGTTCGAATAAACTAACCTCTACCTCATCATTGAGATCCTGTGTGTCATGTAAGGAAAGTGTGTCATCATCACTGTATTTGAAAGACACCCAAGTATCTCCATCATTCTTTTGAACAGTCATTGAGATCGACTCATCAGGGAATTGAACCGTGTGCTCATTAATGGAATCCAACTCCTCATTCCAAATTCCAGATTTCGTTAAAAGCGAGTGAGGATCACTTTCCTCATATTGTATTTCTGGATTGGATTGTAGTTGGGATGAGCGAGCTTCCTCTATCCTTTCAATGCGCGAATTGAGTGCTTCTAATGATTTCATCAATTTTTCAACATGCTGGTTTACTTGTTCTGGATCAAAACATGAATCCTCTTGGATCGTTTCTGGTTGGATCTCAAAGGTATGGGATCCAAGAGAATGATTATTGCAATTTGTTGTTGGTTCATCTCCCCAGTTTTGATGGTTCCACTGGTTATAGTCATACTGATCATACATGGGAGAATATGATGGTTGATAATAATCCTCGCTCCCATAATTATGATCGTATACGGCCCTCTTAACCGATGGAACATAACGTTCTAGTCGGTTCTCAATGTCTGTTCTCGATGGAGAGAAATCTTGAGGTGTACGTTGAATTCCACAACCTTCAGGCATTTCCCAATAAAACCTATCCAACTCAGCATATGCATCTACCCACGATTCCATGGTAGAACCTTAACTCTGAGACTAATCCTAGAAGAAAGCAAAATCCTACAGCAATACAGAAGGTAAGGAAGAAGTTAGAAGTATGTTACCAAAGTAGAAGTTCCTATGTTAAAAACCTGCAAAACAAAACAAACAAGTTAGTTTTTTTTAAAAAAATAGTACATCTAAGGTTAGAAGATTTCTAAAAAAAACCCTAATTATAGAAATAAAAATAAATAAAAAAAAATAGAGAAATTAGGAAGATATCACCAAATTAGAAGTTTCTATCTCAGAATCCTACAAAACAAGAAATAAGTTAGTTTCTAAAAATAAAATAAAAACTTTAACCTAAAGTTAGTAAAATCCTAAGACTATGAATTATGATAAGAGAGAATCCTAAATTCAATTTGAAACGAATCAATCCCGGAACGGCCAAAACTTGTTCACTCCCCAAGTATAGGGTTGTGATGTAGTAATAAACTCGGTAAGATCGAGTCGAATCCCACGAGGACTGGTTGTCACAACTCAAATCTAAGACTCTCCTTAACTAATCCAACAAATAATGGTATGAACTACTAAACACAATTCTAAAAAAAAAAAAATAAAACAATTAAGAACAGGAAGAAAATTCAATCGGAGAGAAAGCACTAGGACTTTCGAATCCACCCCTAATTATCCTAACCCTTGTTTTGTCTGTTGATTCACCTTGACCTTGATTGATACCACTTAAATAGAGAAAGCACAATCTGTGTCTGAATCGGACATCTGGTAGACTGTCCTAATTCCTTTAAGCAATGCCATGAACAATACATCCCATGTCCTTGGTCGGGCACATGGTATGCAAAATTCATTAAAGCACCCTGTTTCTTCCTCTATAGGAAACTGTTCTTGATCAGACCCAAGCACTGTAATAAGCATCCATACAACGTCCATCTATATACTTTAGTCAAGTTGATAGATGGAGAAATATAAATTTAAACCCATAAAGCCCACTCAAAGAAAAGAAACAAATTAATTAAAATTCAAAGTAAATCAACCTATACAAGAGTTAATCAAATTAGGGCTTCATCTCAAATTTTAGTGAGAGATTAGTTACCCATAAAATTCATATAAAAAAAAATAAATATTAAATAAAATTCATAAATTAAAATTCCAAACCGAAAAATCTCTCTCTCTTTCTCCTTCTCTTTCTTCTCTCCACACAGCTCTGGATCTCCAATTCTCTGGATCGAATGCCTCTCCCACGTCCAAAACTTCCTTTTATAGGCTGTTGGGTGGTGGAATCGGTGGCAGTCGTGGCGGACTCGAAGTGCAAATTTTCGCAAGCCGTGATCGGTGGGCCCCACGAGAGGTGTTTTTCTGGAAAATCCACCCCGTCCATTGGATTCGGGACGAAATTTCGGTCAGGAATGGGTGGTTTTGAAGGTCCATTGGCGCGGCCCACAGAAGAAATCTCGAAAAGATCAGTTTGAACGTCGCCGAAAGCACCCTTTTGTGGCCTCTGTACCGCACACGTGTGTACGCATGGGAGTGGAATATCAACATGGGTTTGTAGTGCTCGCGGCCCTCTACAAGATGGACGGGTCGGATCGGTCGTACGGGCGACGAGTGGGGCCCACAACCAGCCGCAAAAACGGCCAGCCGTCGGGTTACGCGAACGCGGAAACAGGGGGCGTGGCCCATTGCGGAAATGGTGGGGTCCACGTGATGTTTTCTTGAGAAATCCACCGTCCACCGAATTCCTCTCGAAAAAACGTTTGGAAAGGGACGGTTTTAGGGTGTCCATTGATGCGATCCACCGATTTCGCCGCCGCCGTCCATTCTCGCTTTTGAACGGCTAGGAAAATAACCACTGGATGTTTTCAAATTCTTCCAGCTAGGTGTGGGTTGTGTCTGCCCTATGAAGCGGATGGACGGTGTGGATTTTCCATTTAGACACTAGGTGGGCCCCACAGCATCGACCGAAGCGGTTCGGCGGCGGAATACGGCCGGACGCGGTTTTGAGAGGGTCGCGCGGTCATCGGCCGCATTGACCGACGCGGCAATCTTGCGAGCGCATGCACGGCGGCGTACGTGTCTTTGTGTGCACACTCCTTGTATACTGAGGGCATGACGTGATGTTTTCGAGAAATCTGTACCGTCTATCCTCTTTCTCATATTATTCCAACCGTCAATACCAAGTTTGAAGCAGTTCCAAACATCAGGTGGGCCTGAAATCAGTGATTTATGGGCTGATTTGTCAGTTGGAGCACTTCCCGAGATCATCAATAGCTGAAATTTAATATGTACGGTTAATTTATGTCCCTCATCCCATGTATGAAGTTTTGAACTGATCGGATGGTGGAAACCATGTGATCTTGCATTCTGGACCCTTTTCGGGCCTCTTTAAACGTGAACGGCTTGATTTCTTCGGGTCCTTAGCATGTAAATTTTGCACCATTGGTTCTCTGGAGTCCATCCCATGCTCTGGAGACTTTGGATCATGAAATCCAAGCCTTTAACATCAATTTTCAATTAACGTTCCTGATTTCGTCCTGTAATGAAAATATAATTAAAATCCAGCATTAAACATTATCATGTATGTAAAATCAAGTAATTTACTAGGGTCTGATATGCAATATTCGACCCTGATCAATATTACATTACACTAATCAGGTTAACATTTGCTAATTTAGAGTAGGTGTCTTTGAAATTTGGGTCTGCCATACAGTGCTTGATTCAAATAGTTGAGGCATATCCAAAAATCTAGTGGAGGAAACAATATGATGGAGTGGATACTGCTATTTGATTTCGACCATTTATACCTTTCTAAGGCCCTAACTGACAGGTGACGAATTAGAAATGTATGAAAATATGGATGAATGGCGTGGATGAAGCATGTACAGAAAGTGGGGCCCAGAACACATTAACCACTGACCACCGGTCAACTGTGAGCAACGGTCAACAATCCATTTCTTTTTTCGGGATGGCAGGGCAAATCAAACAACAGAAGTAGGTGTATTAGAGGTGAGGTGCTGGACACCATAACATACTTTCTGATTAATTCATGTCTATTACACCATGGCACCAAACACACGACTGGTGATTTTATGTATAGTCCACCCTATTTATGTATAGTCAACGGAAGTAGTAACAATCATTACAAATACATGTAATAAGTAATTATTACTTCTTTACATCGAAATACCATGGTATTTGGAAAACCAAACAGGCCCTAAGATAGGCTATGTCACGCCCCGAAATTCGGTACCCGAATTGGCTAGGCCCGAACCCGAATTCCAGGACTATGAGTTGTACTTAGCCAAAATATACATCGCAACCCACATTATTTTCATGCATTTTCAAGGCAATCAGAGCAACTAAAAAGGGTCAAAATAATTATCATTAAATAACATCCACAAATCAATCATTGAATATTTAGTTACATTGACATTAAAAAATAATTAATAACAACATACATGGATCTTTAATTAACTTCTAAATAAATAAGGAAAAAAGTCTTCAATCTTGACCGACTGATTCTTCATATACAAACCCTGCAAAATAATCTATATAGGTGTGAGCACGACAGCTCGTAGGGTCACATCCTTCCCAAAATTGAAAATTCTATATTAACACAAATAAAACTCAATAATACAAATATGATTAATTACGAGTATTGAATCGTCATTTTACATGACAACAATAATAATTTATTTTTTTCATAACAACAAAATAAGACGATGTAATCATCTAAAATCCTTTTTGGTTCAATCCAGGGCATAGCACCCATGTGCATTGATCCTTTTAGGGAATGACCCTCGGCAGAGCACCGGTGTTGATCCTTTTAGGAAATGACCCTCGGCAGAGCACCTAGTGAATAGACTTTTAGGGTAAATACCCAGGGCAGAGCACCCGTGTGTGTTGATCCTTTTAGGGAATCACCCAGGGCAGAGCACCCATGCCGATCCTTTTGGGAATGACCCTAGGCAGAGCACCCATAAAAATATAATGATCCTTTTAGGGCAGAGCATCTATAAATTCAAATACATTATTCATCATGTAATAATAAAGAATTAATTGCAATTTGAGCACATAACAATGATTAATTGAAATCAATTAATAACTCAAGTAAATTACATTTATACTATGCAATTAAGAATCAAATAAAATAATCTACAACTAATAATAATAATCAAATAAACTGAACACAACAAATAATTAAATCAATCTATATATTAACCTAAAATTTCCAGCAGGGAAGATCACCTACCTGCTATTAGAGTGATAGATTTGATGTGATGATGGATTCTACATGTAGATGGTCTGAGTTGATATCTCATGAACTCAATTTGACGCATTTAAACTAGTATCACTCGGTAAATATTTTCAACGTAAAACGATTGTGTCCCTACACAAATCATACATGCTGATTTATTAAGACATACACTAAGGTTTCTAATTATCTAATATTTAAAATATAAGAAATATAACACATTAAATCACTGAGTTGACTCGGTGAGTCGACTCGAATCAAGGCTACTCTAACGTATAAAATCAAATGATGGAGATAGAAACTTAGCTTATAAATGGCTCGAAGTTGGAATCTGGAATCAGGTAGGATGATCAGGCCAGCAGGTCATCGGGTTGACTCACTGAGTTAACTCGATGAAACTGCATGTTTCTCTTTCTTCCTTTTATCTTTCTCTTCCTTTTATAACTCTTTTCTTCTCTTCTCTGATCTCTCTCAATGTTACTCTCTTAATCCTCTTTCTCTTGTGATGGAATGACTGATTTTTGGCGCCGTAAAGAAGACAAGGGTCGTCAATGACGGATTTGCAACCAATGAGTTTTCCTTCGTTCCAAGGTTTATGGACGATGTAGATTGGTGTATGAAAGCTTGTAAGTGCATGACAATGGAGGTCCAGTGGGTTTTTGCCAGTGGATTCTTGGTTAAAAGTTCCACACGTCACAAGCTGTCAACATGATCTTCTTAGAGTATTTTATGGTGTTGAGGATAATCCCAATGAATTTTGAACAACCTGGATGTTGTAATGTGAGAATGATGGAGAAAGAAGCGGGCAGTTTGAATCGAGGTGAGTGTATAACCCACCACATTTACCGAAGGAGAAGGAAGAGAGAGTTCAACAGGGAGTGAGGAGAGGTGACGTGCTTTTGCTCGTCACTGCAAAAGAAGCTTTTCTTTTTCTTTTTTCTTTTTTCTTTTTTTTAGAATGGGCCTCACAGGAATGATGTGAAAAATCCACACCGTTCATCAGTCTTGTCGGGTCAAGTTTGGGCGAGGGCCTAAAAATGAGGGCAATCTAATGCTCAAGTGGGCCACATCATAAGGAACAATGGGATCAAGAATCCACCATTAAAGAAAAAGTACGGGTGTTACAGGCTAGGCTTATTATATTGTCTCGTTTTCCTTCCACTGACTAAGATGTCTTATCAAAAGTATGATAATGTGCATATTAGATCACTGCAGGATTCTAATGAATAGTTAACATGCCACTTAGGATTAATCCCTTAGGGACGCACCTAAGTTGGTGTCATCTAAGTAACAATTCAGATCTAACCTGCATACACAGGGTAGGAAAATTGCCATATAACCATAAAACTTTCATCGCAACCATTGTGATGAAATCTTGTCCTTCAGTATTCACGAATAGGGCAAGATAACCATGTCATTTATCCAATCATCAATATTATAACTATAGGATCAACCAAAAACCAGTTATTAAATGAGAATCACAAGGATACAACTAGAGCTCATGCTCTCATCACCACTATCAAGCACATGAGTGGTGAAAATAATTCCTTTAAAGGGGATTATATATGTTTGGTTAAAGGCCAACATATTGCACATGCACATAAGTCCATTTTACCATACATCCTACTCAGGCATTAACATAAGAGTGCATTTGGATGTCTCTAATGAAACACGTGTGCTAGAAGTATAGTATCTCTCTAAGGTCTATATATGGTATCATGTTCCTAAACCCTAACGTGGGATACCTCATAAAGTCATATTAACCAATCACAACATATCCTATCATGGATCACGAATACGGTAGAAGCAATGTATAGGATAGTTTAACAAGGAGGAATACAAAATATGCTAGTGACTAATAAAGTGATGCTTAACCGAATAAACTATATCCATGAATAAAGTATAAAACTTTGTCCATGCCCTAATACAATTCCTCCATAACTACTCTAGACCTTGTATCCATCCTGCTTAAGCTACTACTGGATGATGCACACTTGCCCTCTTATCATTTTTCTTCCTATCTCTTCTGATTTTCTGTATTGGCCTTCTAAGCAATAAGCTTCTTGTAAGTCTCTCACTTATTCCTAAAGTGTTATGGCTTCATGCAATACCAACAACATTTTTCTCTTTTGTCTTTTGCCTTTTTCTTACCTTTTGGGCTAGCCGAGGCACTTGCACCCCTACGGATATTGTTGTTACCACGGTCATGCTTGTGCTTCTACTAGAGGATTCCTCAGTCCATATAGCCACACACCACTTTTCATGTTTCGTATTATTGGCCTCATAGAGAACCAATTGTGTGTGGAGCTTCTACTCATTATACTTGAGCTCATTCATGTTATATTTCTCTATAAACTTATCATACATAGGTATACAAGACATGAGAATCGTGCTGATGATGGTATCCTCTTCCTTGGCAACTCCAATCATTTCTAGTTCATTATCTACCTTAAACATTTTGAGTGCATGTTCGCTAACTAAAGCGCCCTCTTTGAATTTCATGGGGTACACTTTTCTCTCTAGGGATTGGGCCTAGGAACCGACCTCAGCATCAAACATCCCCTTTAGGTGAAGGTAGTTGTCCCTAGCATTCATCATGTTACACATTTTATTGTGAAGCACGTCAAATATGGAGACCAATATATCAACATTGGCCACATTACTATCTCTTTCCCACTTAACACGTTTGGAAGATACAACTAAGGATTCAAAGTCATCCTCAGGATTAGGGCTAGGAAGAGGTGGCTCATGAATGATATATTAAAGTCACTTTAAGGCGAGAACAAGTTTAAGCTTCTAGCACCAATTGAAGTTATTCCTAGTAAGCTTCTCGAATGTGATAATTTTTTTCAACACATTTCACCTTGACATTTTCTATGCATGACCAATAAATCCTCAATCTAAATGTGTTCCTTATGTCTTGTGCCAGGGAATACGTTTTAGGCACATAAGAGCAGAGTCCATCAAGTTATGCTCCCTTTACACAACTTAACACCCCCCATCGCACCAATCAATAAAGGTGTAACATGGTCATGCCATATAAAAAATGTAACCATCCAAAGAGCACAGCCTTATGATAAGTGAGTACAAGGGTTGTGAGTACAAGGGTTGTTGTGCCAATACATCGCACACCATAAGATCAACATAGAATTGCATGTTCCATAATCAAATGCTTAAGTGCAAGGCACTTGTTTGGACTGTCTTGTCTACCCTCCTGCGTTGAGTCTTACAACTGTAAAATGAGGTTAGGATACTTTCCAACGTTTCTAAGGCAGTAGAGTGCAACTCAAACCATCATTCATGGGATTATCATGCAAAGGTTATGGGAACCTCGCGAACATCTCCAAAAGCACTTCAAGGAATGATTAGTTGGAAACATATTATCAAGCTTCCCACTACTCTATCTAAATTGATGGATGTGTTTGGCACATCATCATTATGTTATACATCAAGTTTAAGCCTAATCCGATCTCAAATGCGTGAGATGCATTCATCACAAAGTCATCATCCCAGATACAATCATGGATAAGTCTGATCATGAATGGTCAGACCTGATCCATCTAGAGAAAATATCTATGGAATAACACTTCCACGTCAAATCTTAGGTCAAACAAACGACCCAAGATGAGTGAGATATGGTCCGATCAAAGTTTCCACATCGTTTCAACATTCAATTGTATCATGTCCACAAAACTAATTATGCGTCCATCCAATAGTGTCTAGCATTAAATCATCATTCATTAATCATGAAGCTTTGGCCAATCCTATATCTCCACGACTAATGGAGATTTAACGTTAACATCAAGATGGCATGGAAGGTGAGGGTGCACCCACACAAGTGAGGACCACACATCGCCATAAGTGGCTAGACATGTGGGCCACCTCCCACCAAGGGTACGATGGGCCGCATACATCGGACACAATTAGACGTCCAACCAAGATCAACCATCAAATATAAAACATGCACACACACACATAATACAAATAGAAAAACAATATAGATCTGACCGTTTGAACCAAACCAAGCAAGGTTCATGGATTGATCTAATTGATTCTTCATTATCTAGTGATATTTTAGTCAATCTAAACTGATGGATGTTTCTATCACGTGCCTATTGAGTAAGGGGGTAATTTTCAGCCCAATCTAATTTCAAATCAGTTTGATTTGATTTTATTTTTTAAAAATCGTTGATTGTTAATGATGAGCCAATAGATGGTTTGCAATTTTTCTGAGTAGATCGGGACACAATCTAACCATCCTAAAGATCATATCCAAAATATCCCTCAAATAATATTTTATATCAAATTGATCATCAAAACATGAGATAAGGTCCATACAATGAACATGATTCGAAAGATCATGTCCAAAATGTCCCTGAAATAATATTTTATATCAAATTGATTATCAAAACATGAGATATGGTCCATACAATGGACATGATTGCTTGATCACAAGAGAGTCAATCTTGTTAATCCAATAACTTCGCGATCCGAACTTTGATTGGGGGAAACAACCCTAGGTTTTGAAGCTAATAATGAGCACTACAAAACTAAAAGATCTTATCTCTCAAAATATCATCACAGGATCCAAAAATGGGCCACAATAGGTTGTTGGCCGTCTATAATAGCGAGTCTGCATGCACCTAAACAACCCAACTTGTTTTATCTAGATTTCTGCCATCCGACGTCCGATCGAGGCATGCGACCTCTCGCTTTGAAGTTATCGATAAGTACTATCAGATGTATAGTTTACTTTCTTCAAAGGAGATATAAAATAGGTAAAACACTAGATGCAATCTAACTATCCAAATTTATCAAGTGCATATTTTTCCTGTGCACTAAAATTTACCCAAAACGTTGCCCCACACGTGGATTTGTGGACAACAGATGACGTGGCATATTTCTCGTGACAATGGTCAAGAGGGCCCCATAAAAATGTGATTACACGGCTGGATCAAGGTCCGCACAATCAAATATACCCACATTTCAACCTACAACGCCTATAGAATACAATGGATGGTTAGGATAATCACAGTAATAAAGGCCCACTCTAACTTCATTTCCATATTTGAAAATCTTTAAAAATCTCAAAATATAAAAGTCTATTTAAAATACGATCCTTAAGATTTGAAAATTCCAAGAAAAGAAACCCAATGGAAGAAAAATTGAGAGATAAATAAGGAAATAAGAGGAAGGAGAACTCACATTTTCAAAATGAGAGGATAGAGAAAGAGGGAAGGTACGCACGACACCTATCCAAAGAAGGATTGGACATAGTGGGTCTTACCAAGGGCCAGGGGTAGAAGATCTACTTTGTTCACCTAAATCTCCATCTTTACGACTCCCGCTGATATCACCTTTATTTCTCCATACAACTATCAAGGCCCATAGAAACAAATGGATGGTGTGGAGCACATTATCTAAGATCTCACACTTAAACAACCATTTTGATGAATCTAGACTCTTTATGATAAGCCTCATAAATTCCATGGCTAGTGGGCCAAATCCCTCATGAAATACAAGGTCATTAATGATTTATCTTCTATAATCAATGAAAATCATTCATTGTGTGAGAACTTACATCATGACCTATCCACGCTCCACCCACACAATCCTAATCAACCATTTAAAAGAAAATAAAGCAACATATAGCATATATGTAAAGCATCTCCAATCAATGTGAAAATTAAGATCAAAACATCCAATCTTAAAATCAAATCTAAAAAGGATGCATCTGAAATGGCCAACTTCGAGAGACTGGATCTGTAACATCTCGAATTTTCACGGCCAGAGTTTATACTCATGCCCAAGAAAACCGGGTGTTAATAATTGAATAAATTGGACGCTTTAAAAATCGCGCCATATATATATATATATTTTTTTTAGATCACATCCAGTTTCATTCATGAAGGTAACCATTCATGAGAATAAAATTGACTGTATTTAAAACAAATTATCAAATGCCCTCTCAACGGGAGCTTATTACGTTATCGAGATTTCAATGGAAATATAAAACTATCTTCTTATTCATTCAATACAATCTTCCATAGGGAGACGGTCCTCTATGTCTTCAATCTGTACATTACTTGCATCATTTGTACGATTGGAGAGGGTCAATGCCCTACTCATAGTGGTGGTTATCCTTTAAGATTAACAATAATTCAAGAGATTCATAAAAGTAATGTAAGGGTTCTAATATGTCTCGTAATCAACTACTACGAGAGGTATCGGTATACGCAAACAACCTACATGAGATGCATGCCTAGTAAAGTATGTGCGGTACATCACACTTAGCGATCATCATAATATGAAAAATAATTTAAAGTTATTCGACTCGCCCCACATCCCATACTATGAAGATTCATCAGCATATCCAAATTTAATGTGGATTTACACGAACATCCTGTTCACTCCCCAAGTATAGGATTGTGATGTAGTAATAAACTCGGTAAGACCGAGGTCGAATCCACAGGGACTGAAACCTGTACGTAATCTGAAAGTAACTAGAAGTAGAACTAGAATAAGAAGAAATCTAAATCAAATAATTTTGAAGAATAATGGTGAAATAATAATCTAAAACTTAAGAAATTCAGAGGTGGGAAACTAGGGATTCAGAGGATCCACTTGTAGAGATCAGGGAGATCTTACGCACCTTCACGAATCATGGAAATTAACTAAACTGCCATTGATATAGTTTTCAAGAGATGAAAGGTGTATGAATTAGAATGGATTCCATCACCAAACCATACCCAAGAGACCAAGCAGACAACAGAATTAAACTAATTACCAACCAATCAACATGCCATGAAGGTTAGGAAGGGTACCGTCATCCGACCATGCCCAGGAGACGATGGTGAACAACAGGGCTTCCTGACGTCATAAACATAAAGAGGAAAAGAACATGCTCAAAGCCATCACAGACCCATTGTAATTTCAGTCACAACAGACCATTAAAGACTAAAAACATTTCCTTAAAATCACACTAAAATCAATATTAATTTAGTCTTAAACAAAAGGCACAAGCAACAGGTCCTCCCATCACGCTACAAGCTTCACCTCTTAGCCCTAGCTAAGAGGTCTAGCCTAACATGATTGGGCCAGATCTCAGGAAAATCCTGATAAAAGAAAACTATAAATAAAACAAATACATAAACTACCCCCTGTCTCTCTCTCTGCTCTGATGTTCCCAGCCAACTGATTGAATCCCTCTAACTTATAGGCAACTCCAGTCGGTACATGGAGACGTGAGTAGCTGTTTACGCCCCCATACGCAATCGCGCTCAGCTCTGTTTTAACGTAAGAAAATCTTACGTTCGATCCTTGTTTAGCGTAGGTTGGCCAGTTGATTTGGAGATCTGATCCGTTCAGCCCTCATAGCTATGGTCGGTTAGCCCAGGAGGAGATTTTGAACCATCAAGATCGCTCGACCGATCTTCTACACGCGTTCAAAAATGACCCTTAGCGTCCAGATGCGAACAGAGCTCGCATAACAAGGCTTCCTCCCGCCTGCTCTATTGCGTTGGTGGGGCCTCTGAGTCTTGTTGTACAGAAAATCCACGCCGTTCATTAGATTCAGCTCAGAAAACCATCCGGAATGGGTGCGAATGGTTTGATTTCGATGTGGCCCACAAGCTTTTCTGTTCTACCGTCGATCTTCCGTTTGAACGGTTGGATTGCGATCCTCGTAATCTTTTGCAGTTCTGCTACCTAGGCACTGATAAGAAGCTCCATGGGGATCTGATGGACAGATAAGATTGGACCGTTGAGACCGGATGGTGGCCCACGAGGATCACCCGCAACCGTTAGTGCAAACGCACGTCCATGCGTAAGCAGGGACGCTGTGATGATCGGTGGGGCCCACTTCCTATGGTGTTTGCGAAATCCACACCATCCATCATCTTTTCCTTAAAATTTCGACCAGGGATGGACGGTTCTCATCATCTATTGATGTGGCCCACTGAGACAGTCAGACTACACGACAGTTGAACTGTCTTTTGATGATTGTTGTAGCGATCATGTGTATGTGCATGGACGCAAGTGGTTACCATGGCTACGGTCAAAATTCTTCTCTGGATACAATGGACGGTCAAGCGTTTGGAGCAAGATGGTGGCCCACCGAATCTCGTCTGCAGTCTCTGTTTCAGTGTTAGCAGCGGCGGAAAAACAGGGATTTAAATCCCTGTTAGAAAGGATCAGTCAAAGCTTCTGTTGATCGATCCTTTAGGTGCAGTGTTCATCCAGTGCACTTATAGTGTGCACATGCACCATCTAAGGTGGGTCCTGCCTTAATGTATATGAGAAATCTGCTCCAACCATTCGTTTTATCATTCCATTTAACGGGTTGCAATTGAAGCATATCCAGAGACCAGGTGGGCCCCACTTAAGGATTTAAGGGGCTGATCTATTCATTGGGCCACTTTCACAACGATCCAATGGGTGAGTTTTGACATGTACGGTTAATTTAGGGTCCTCAGGCCATATATGGAATTTCGAACCGAACGGATGGTGAGAACATTGTGATTTCGCATTTTGGATGATTTTCGGGTCACTTGAACTTTGGTTTATCTGTTTTCTCAGATCTCTGGTGGGTAAATACTTCGATCTTGGTCCCCTGGAGTCCGTCCCTTGCCTTGGTGTTTGCTGAGCGTTAAACACATGCTTTTAGCACCCTTTTCCAGTCCAAGCTCCTAAACTCGTCCTGCAGCACAAACACGTTTAAAATAGGCCATTAAATAGTATCATGTTCGTAATCTCGAGAAATAACTGGGGTCTAATGTGTAATATTTGACCCTCAACACATCCCAAGGCAGCACAACACATGGATCAGATGAATTACATGACACGATTTGTTTATGGAGTGACTATTTGCGACATCCAATTCCGAAAGTGATGTAACACGCATTACGAATTACTTACATCGATTTATGCACCACTATCCAAAATTTATGGGATTATGTATCGACTAAGGGGGCTACTATCGAACCGCATTACGTTCACAATATTTATTTGATCACTAGAAGTGGGATTTTCAATATAGTACTTGCACCAAAGAGGAAATAAATTGAATCAATAGAGCTTTGAAATTCCAAGACACATGCCTAAGCCATGAAAGTAGATAACACAAAGCTAACATAATAAAGGAGGAGAGTAACAATGGCTAACTCAATAAAGAAGAGAGTAGCAATGGCTAACTCAACAGAGAGGAGAGTAGCAATGACTAACTCAACAAAATTAGTAAAGGCAAGGGTAAGGCTTGTATCCATTGTCCCACATAAATTAATAAGGATCACGCATAATTAAAATCATACCTTAACTATAATTCTCAAAGGATAAATAATGTTGGTGATAAATTAAATAATTGTAGGGAGAGAATCATTATAACATAAAAGTATGACATGTAAAAGGCAAGATAAATCATATCAACTTAAATCAAGGTAAGCTTAAAGGAATCCCTCACCTTAGCCTTATATTTAAACCCTAGGTAAATATCCATGTATGAAAGCTTTTACTGAAAATCTTTTACATGAATCACAACATCTCTTAAGTAAGAGGGAGATACTATACATATGGAGAAGGAAGAGGGCGTCTAAGCTTCTCCTCTTTCTCATTCTCATTCTCTTTCTTTTTCTTTTTCTTTCTCTTTCTCTCTTTCTCTTTCTCTTTCTCTCTCCTTCTTGGAGGTTGTAGGTATGGGCGTGTGAGTGGAGAAAGGCACACACACCCCTTTTTAAAAGGAGTGGGTGTGTGAGAGGGGTGTGTTTCACATCTCACTTGGATTGGGTTTCTCTATTTTTTCCTTTTCTGACGATCTTTCTTTAAATATAATTAGTCCATTGTATCAGGATCGTTGAATAGAGTCGGGTATATGATTTTCTCGGTGATCCGAAATTTAGATTGGCCTATCTTGAAAATTCTCCTAAAGGTTGCTAAAACGAACTTGATCTCAATTAACGGTCCATACTTAATGATCAGGGCCCAATTTTGGAAAAAATGTGTAGTTAGGATAAGCAAATGGTTGGAAAAAATTTAGTTTTTAATCAATGGTGGAAGAAGCCTAAATTTAAAATTTTACTTTTTGTACCAAAATGAAGGAACTAGCTTCAACCTTCAACGATGTAGGATCATATATCGGGGCCTAAATTTTGTATAATCTCGTAGTCATATGAGATCAGAGTGTGGTCCAAATTTGAGTTGCGATGGACGGAAAAAAGTGGTTAAATCAAAAGATTCAGATTCATAAGGAGTTGATAGGCCTTAAAATGATAACTTCGTGCCTAACGAAAAGCCTACTAAAGTGGGGTCTTCATATTTCACACTTGGTCCATATTATGGGCAATCAAAGTCGTTCATATGAAGGGAAATATCCTGCTACGACTACCACAAGGTTTCTTCACTCGATGGACACTAAAATCAATGGTTATGGGGATAATTTGTCAATTGGGTCACTTTTATATTGATTTAAGGGCCAAAATTTTGACATGTATGGTTAATTTATGATACATAGTCATGGTATAAAAAAGTCACATCAAACGGATCGTGGGAACCAGGTGATCTAGAATTCGGCGGTCTAAGTTAATGATATTTTCATAATTATTGTTGATATAAGAGTTTTGAAAAATCTAATGGTTCTACATAGGAAAAATCTAATGGTTCTACATGGTTATAGGCACGTTTATCACGCCCCAAACTCGGAAACCGGGCTCACAAAATTCTCGATCGCCAAATCTGGTGCCGACAGCCTCCGTAGAACCCCATTCTCGGATCCCAGTGCCCATACGATAGGTTCCGATCCTGGGATGCTACAAGGAGAATTTTCAACATCAGTTTAATTTTTAATAAGCATAACCAAAGGCATAACCCACAAACAACAACCAAAAACTCCATCACATTTCCACTATGATCAAAAACTTTACAAGTATAATGAGCATAAAGGGAAATACAATGAGAATGGACAAAAGCTCCAAAAAGATCTGCTCTGCGCTCCTGCCTCTGCGCTGCTGCGTCCAAACGTCACCTGCACGCAACGGTCATGCATAAGCTTATAGAAAGCTTAAAGGGTGGTGAAAGTGTGTGCGCAAGGTAGTAATGCAGATATGTAGTATTAGAGTAATGCAGAACATGCTGATGAATCGATGAATACCACTAGCCGTACCAAGGCTATACGATGCAAAGCATGAATGATGTCGGCCATACCAAGGCCATGCAATGCGAAATGCAACTCAAGCATACAAATCCTTACCTAGGTCCACATATTAATACACTCTAAACCAGATTGCTGCCCCATCACGTGCAATAAGGTAAGTGGAAGAGACCTCACTACTCGCCTGCCAATATCTGGCGCGGCTCATCGATAGTGGACCCATTCCTTGAGCTGGTCAAACTCAGCATAGCATTGCCCCCTCCTCTTGGGCGGGTAAGGCCGCACCCCCTTCCAACCGACCACTACACAGTGGAAAGCGCGGCCTTCTGGTAATCGGCCCTCGGCGCTCATGCACCCACTCGATCTAGGCGTTGGAGCAACCTCTTGGTACCATAAGGGTTTAAGGACTTTCACCCAGGGATATCTATAGCACCCCATGTAGAACGAGATTTCCAGTATCCAATCCTACCAACCACGTTATGACTGTGGTGGCTATGGCCCAGATGTCGCTAGGGCGTATGGTAACCATATCACACAATGTGAAATGCATGAATCACACAATCCAGTCATGCAGCAATCCTGCGCATATCGTGTGCTCATGTAGGGCAACACTGCCTAACCGGGAGCCCATAAACAACCTGCCCGAAGGCATATGCTATGATCAGTCACCTCTCATATCAAGCATGCATAAGATGCGTATGATCGTGAGTCATGGAACTATACAAAATATATAATAAAGTAATGAACTATCCTCACAACGCAGATGGGTCTAGATGGCCTACATGCAATGAGTACGGGCCTATTAATGGGCCCTAGAGAGAGTCGTAATGCGGACATTTAACCAACATTAACCTTACAATGTGGACGCCAAACCAACATTGCTCTCAAGGCGTAGCCCGTAGTGAATATAATTACATGAACCAGGTTGGGGTTACACATTGCAATGGGCCTTCGGTTCATCCCATTGGGCCTTAAATACATCAAATGGGCCATACCATATGAGCCTTTCATTCGTCAAGTGGGCCACATCAATGGGCCGCACCAATGAGCCTTATGCACATTGCAATGGGTCATAACCCGTGGGCCTTAGATTGCATCAAATGGGCCTAATCTTATGGGTCTTATATGTATCAAATGGGCCACACCAATTGGGCCCCATATTGTACATCAAATGGGCCACACCAATCGGGCCCCAAATACACCGGATGGGCCCCATACATACATCAAAGTGGGGTCCACTTGAACTATAAATCTGATTCATTCTTTAGCTCATGCTAACAAAAGGAGCTTCCAAAGATAGATGGACGGCTTGGACGTAACACATGCATCATGGTGGGGCCCATAAAGGCCCACCACCACATATATATATATATGAAATATAATATATATAATATATAACATATATAATATTTATATACACAATATATATATACATATATATATATACACGCACGCACACATAGGTGCACACACATGCACGCATACACGCACACGCACGCACACACATATGCACGCACACAGACACACGCACGCTCCCACGCGCACCCACCGTCCCTGGACGGTGGAGATATAACAAATACATGACCGTGGGTTCCACCGTCCAGCGGACGGTGGAATTTAAAATACATAAATTAATGTGGGCTCCATGTGGGGCCCACCACAATGTTTACATGCCATCCAACCCGTTGACAAGGTCACACGGACCTGTGTGAAAGGAAAACACAAATCTCATCTTGATCCAAAACTTCTATGGCCCATAGAAGGGTTTTAATGGCAGAGGTTCAATTCCACTGTTTTCTGCAGTGTGGGCCACCTGAGCGTTAGATGCGGCTCTTTTTTGGAGGGGACCCACTTGAGGAGGGGGTCCACCGTATGAACGGATTAGATGGCAAATACACATCAAGGTGGGGCCCACGGCTCCAGCCGTGGATGGCTGCTGGCCGTCCATCGTCCGCAGGCAGTGCCTGCCCTTTTCTGATAGCAGCAGCGCTGCTTATTTTCCTTTTTTTTATTTTTGGGGAAAAATTACATGTGGGGCCCGCTACCGGAGAATCCACTCCATCCAGTGAATTCTATGGCTCGGAATACACCAAAACAGTCTAATATTGGGCATTTTTGGCGTATAGAAATAGAAAAGTGGGCCTGACTAGCCTTAAACAATAGGAAATACAGTTTCTTATGGTATGGTCCGCCTGGTTATCGAATTAACCTCATTTTTCGGCTCAACGCCTAAAATGAGCCAAAAAATAGGATGGACGGCGTGGATTGGAAACAAACATCAAGATAGTCTCTACACGTGACTCACTCAAAACCCAAAAATGCTCAACATAGTTGCGAGTACACCTCACTGTTGGTTCACACAGTGAACACGTCCAGCGTCCAGGGACGCTGGATGGACTGTGTTCACAGAAATTTCAAGGTGGGTCCCACACAATCGTGGCCCACTTGGATGGATCTGATATTTGTGTTTTCTCCCTACATCTAGCTTGTCCAGACGAGATGCCAAGTGGGTCCACTCAGTGGACGGTATAGATAAGATACATATCTCATGGTGGGGATCATCCGGGTGGGCCACACGGCCATATCATCATCAACAACAATGAAAGGGAGGGAGAGAAAGAGAGGAAGAAGCGTGTAGGGGAGGGACCCCGCCACTATTGGGCCCTCCCTTGAACAATACATATCTCAAGTGGGTCCTATAACAAGGGAACCCTTAAATCACAAAAGAGAAAGGAATGTGAGTTCATGATCACCCACCGCTCCTTCTTGCTCCTTAGGCTTCCTTTGCTCCTTAGCTTCGATTCCAACAGAG
Organism: Magnolia changhungtana; assembly: GCA_030180095.1. Lineage (NCBI taxonomy): Eukaryota > Viridiplantae > Streptophyta > Magnoliopsida > Magnoliales > Magnoliaceae > Magnolia > Magnolia changhungtana. The sequence continues at coordinate 4,614,388 of JASAUF010000586.1, read as the reverse complement.
GAGATGAGGTTTGGATGGTTGAGATGGAAGATAGAAGGGTAGGAAGAGGTGGGCCACACTTGCGGTTTTTAGGAGAGATGGGGAAGGCTTGGACGTGTGGAGTTTTTCTTTTTTCTTTACTTGGAAATGAGCTTGGAAAAGAGGGAGAGAGAGACTTATAAAGGGAGAGAGATGGGTGATGGATGTTTTATATGGTGAGTGATGGGTGTAAGAGGCTCTTTTTGACTTTTAGGGTAAAATGTGTAAGAGAGGTATGGGTTTTGTAAGAACTTTTTAACTTTTAGGGCTTGCTTGGGGAAGAGTGTGAAGTGATGTATACTTGACATGATGGGATTAATTGATGGATGATTGATGTGACATCTCGTAGAGATTCTCTTGGGTTTTGTAAGCGCGGCGTTTTCCTCGCACCGAACGCTGACCCACATCTTCTGGCCAAAGTGTCGCCTCGGCATGCGAGTCGCGGCATCAGAACCGCGGCGACGGTGTGGTCACAATGGTACAGGTCTCGGGTTGAGTCGAATCAGATTAACGTCATGTGGATCAAGGTTGCCCGCAACGCTGGTTAAGGAAAGACCGCGGGAACCTACAGAACGGTACGGTCTAGGATATGGGTCTTACAATGTTTCTAAGTAATTCTTACAAAAGAACTTATATCTAAATCATTATGAATAAGGAATTATTCACCAAACTAATTAAGGGAATGTACATATATCAACCAACATAATAGATGCTCAGATGACATGTTAAAAATAGAAAAACTTGATGGTTAGTACTCTGATCATGTATGTAAGTGGGTGTACGGTCAGTTTTGTAAACGGGTGATCACAAGTGAGTTTTTGAAGTGATCAAGAGGTAGAACATGTATACCGTTAGATTCAAGTTACTTGTTCACATGTGTAAGTTTCTTAGATCGTAGTTTTGATGGTGGGTTGAGCATATTCATAGGTGGTGAACAAGGTGAACAGATCAGAATCTCAATTTGATATGTGTACGAGTGGATGCTAAAATTAAGTAGCTAGTTTACTATGATCAGGTGGTCCAAACTCAGAGTTGACGGTTAGATATCTTTACCTAGTGGTGAATAGTTGACTGAATGGTTGGTTATGATGGTCAAGTGAGAATACTCGAGTATATGTCTCAAAATCAACAGTCAGATGGCTTGATCTATGAATGGAGATTATTCTCAATAGTCAGATTCATGTTGAAGAATGGATATAAGGTTATGTAACATCCCGAAAATCGGGGGTCGAGCATAAACTCAACTCCCGAGTTCCAGAACATCACTTATGCAACAAAATGAATGATGATTAAATGTTGACTGTATTTGTGCATTGAACATGAGTGAGATTAAGCCAAAACAGCATATCATACTCCAGAGACAATTAAATTGCAAGCGGAAGACTGTGATAGATATATATAATATAAAAACAGTGGTGAGTCTCCAGAGTGTGATAAAGTTACCAGGTTAGTTAATTATAAGTACAATTCTAAAATATACCTAAGGCGAGGAAGTGTAATGTCTTCTATACCAAGTACCATAGCCCCGTCAATACAATATCAGGTCTTCATAGACCTGCCAGAGAGATACAGATAGGAGAACTCCTCCTCATCACTATAGAAGTAGTCCGACTTTGCTTCATAAGCATTGTCATCACCTGAAACTCAACAAATCTGGTTGGTGTGTACAACACCGTCCCGCAACGTAGGAGTGAGTGATCAACTCAGTGGAACAATAAAGCATAGGTTAACATGTTATCAATTCAGTCAAGCAGTAATGATAAAGCAGTACAATCAAATAATTTTAAGTACTCTTATTAATGTAAGTATGAAATGACATGATGAATGCCCTTGCCAAACCATCCTTATGCGACATCATCTTACGTTCGCGAATGCGTCCATCCCTCAGTGCTCCACATCTACCAGGCACATGCAGTGTGATGATGAGCATGATTACCGAGTAATTATTAGTTCATTTCAAACAGCAGTATTGGGAAACTAAGGTACCTCCTTTGTATCATTCCCAAACATGATCCATTCTAGGGTCGTCAGTCCTAGTTAATCTTATACGATATTATGGTTTGAGAGGCGTAGCGAAGGCATCACAAAGGGCTCGTCACCTGTCAGCACGGATACAGATCTTACCGTATGCGGCTCAATTGCTGATCGTCAGCTCGAATACAGGTCTCATCGTACTCAACTCAATCGCTAACCATTAGCTCGAATACAGATCTCACCGTACTCGGCCCAACTCCTGCTCTAGTTGCTGTGAAGGGCTCGTCGCCAATCACAGACTTTAGAGTATGCTCGAAAACACTACAGAGGACTGGTCGCCCGTCAGCACGAGTACAGGTCTCACCGTACTCGGCTCTCACTGTAGGTGTCGACAGCTCGAATATAGTGTCTCATACCACCATACTCGGCTCACGAGTTTGGTTGCTCACTGGTCACTACGGGGAGGCACGTGGCCCCAGCGTAGGCCGACAGCTTGACCACGGTGTCCCATACCACCATGCCCGGCTCATGAGTCTTAGCGGATCGAGGTACCATGGTTAAAAGTGATTTCACTGGTAACTTTGGTACCCTAGGTTCAAGCAGTTGTGTCCAAACATGGTGAACAAACATTCGACAGATCAGGTTACTTGGCGAGCTCGACTAGCACGAGCGCCCGTTGAGTTGTACGACATGAAGTGCATAAACACTTCGCGTGGCCTAACCACTGCCGACAAGCAACGCACGACTCGGGTTCGTCAAACACGTCCTACGTGGCGGATGAATCTCAGCCACGAATTTGATTCCATTACCGACTGCCTGGACCATATAATAGCCCCAATCACATTCAATTGCAAAGAGATAAAGCAGTAGTGGATCAAGATTCAAATCATATAATCCAGTCTGGTATTATCCGTTTAGGGCTGTCAGGGCTGTTGCACGCACTCGTTGCTCCACTCCCCCATCACCCATGACGGATCATACAACGTAATTATGAATTTAAACATTCGCATTACATAATTAAAATCATACAATCAGTTGAGCATGTTATCAAGTATATCATAAAGCATATTATAAAGCATGTTATAAGCATGTTATGAAGCACTATAAAACCAGGAATACAAACACATATATTTCATAAGTAAGTGGTTAAAGTAAACAACCTCATGGAGGAAAACATACATGCCTCTAAGGTAGTTGAGACTCCCATCTCAACACCTACCTAAGGCGCTAACATCTAAGCACTTACTCTCACAAGCATTTACACAAACACTTAGAGTACACTATTTCAACATACTTGACATATGTTAGTAAGATATGTATTAGGGCTATCTTTTCGCCAAGCGAGTATTTTATCTGTGTAAATCCTATTCTTACAGCAAATAGTCATGACAATTATATCTCCAAAGTCTATACATATACAGTATTTACTAGAATACACAATTTCAACATACATAGTGTATATAAGCAAACATGTATTACGGCGATTCCTTTCGCTGAATAAGTATTTTATCCATATATCATATATTCATACAACAAATAATCATGTTAAACACATTTCCAAAAAAAATACGTATACGATATTTTCTACGGATACCTAGAATATGTAAAATTCCATATTCTACAACTTTAACTGAAACAGAAAACGGAAAGCACTTTGTACATGTACAATTGCATGCAGATCATGAATCTATCATTATCTGACATTGAAAGCATTGAAAACCATAATATATACACCTAAAGTCCACACCTTGTGTCGTAGAATCGTAACGGAGTCGATAGGTTTGTTAAGCTTCCGTATTCGGCAGTTTGGCAACCTAGAGAACGAAATAGGTTAGCTATTTCATAACCTACAACCACCCAAGCCCCAAATAAGATTAGGATTAGGGTTTCTTACCTAAAAATGAGGCTGGAATCGCCGAGAAAGTAATGAGAACGGAGAGGTGGAGCCCGAATAGCGGCAGGGAACAGCAGCAGGGAGTTCCTCCCACATCTCTCACACTTTCTCTCCCTTTTCTCTCTCTCAATCTCAAATTCGTATGGCTGCCATGAGAGAGGGTTTAAGGTCCTTATATAGCCTAAAAATTTACCGAAATAGACTTATGTTCAAAGTATACTTACATTATAATCAAATCGGCATTGTTTCAGCTCAAAAGAGGATTTCTGGCAGCCCTCCTTAAGCCAAAAGTCGGACTTAAGCTCACTAACGCTGGATCTACGTTCTATTAAGTTTTCATTTCAGTCGGAATTCTATATCACGCGTGGCGGACCAGTTTCAGTTCAACGGTCAGCAGATCTCGATCGGAGATTCCGAGTACATGTAAATATGTATGAAATTTTTCCTGATCCGAGGGTGTAATTTAGTTAGATTCTGACGGTCTGGTTGCTTAAAACTGATCCACAAACGAGAGATGCCAGATTACTATTCAAGATATTTATTTTTAAAGAAAACAAGTGTTTTCACACTCTCTCGCTTCGGACTCAAGCGAACAGCCGTGGGACACTGGCTGGATTTGATTTCCGAGATGGTTATCAAGCCCAATGAGGTGGTCCTAAGTCCTTAGCCTCATATTATTCGGACTCCCGATGTGCGGTCCAGATCAGATATGGAGTTTCAACGTGCTCCCCAGAGCAGTCGGGTAATGAGTTTGATCCTAGATTCTTGGGTAACCTAGCGTCAATGATTCTACAAGTTTTGGGTCTTGCAGATCGTATTTAAAGCGATTCAAATGGATTTCATGGCTAATCTAGTTTAGCACTTAGTTAACTTTGTCAAATTTCTAAAGGATTTAATCCTAAGTGATTTCCGTCTGAGGTAGTATTTAGTCCTTTACAGTTTGTATCTAAAGTGATCCAAGTTATACTACTTAGCTAGTTTAAGATAGTGTCTAGGGCGAAAGTACTTTGAAAAATTGAAAGGACAAGGTAGTGAAGGGTGGGATTTGTGAAGGAAATGGGTTAAGGAGCGATTTTAAACTGTGGGATTCAGTTCTGACAGGTTAATAAGGTGTTAAGATCGACCCATTGCCTAAGAACGTCTAATCCCAGGTTGGGAAAAATCTGGGGTGTTACAATCTACCCCCCTTAAAACAAAATTTCGTCCCCGAAATTGGCTAAGGGTAATAAAGAAAGGTTTAATTATTTCTTTTGCCTAAGTTCTATTGATTTTAAGTTCCTACGCGTGGTAAGGCATATACTAGTCTGGTTCATTTTAGTCTACCCCCTTTAAAACTTATTTCTTTATCCATTTCTCATACCCTGAAGGTTTGCTACAATTTACTTCTTTACCTATCTGGAGTCTCGACGACAATCCCCAATTATTTAGAGTAAGATAGTTGTTTTCATTGTTTGACCAGCACGGAGAGACGGTTATAGTAGGCTTGATCCCGATTCATTGGTCATCTACCTGACTAGGGTAGAAGGCTCGTCGTATCCCCTCCTAGCCCTGGTGAATCCTAGTCTTCTGCTCAGTCAAAACAGTGAGTCCATTGTCGCCCAGGATTGAGAATTTGGGTCAAGCCGTGAATGTTTCGCAGTTTATATTTCAGTAACTCTGTAGTCCGATCACTCTAGAAACGTAGGGAATGTCCATCATTGAAAGGTTTAAATTGTCTATTTCTAAGGTTGCCCTTTAGGTCTTATTCTAAGAGAGTCCTCGTTATTATCTATGTCCAAGGAAATGGTGAATCAAATCTTGCTAGATCATCCTACAGCGGTTTCTCAAAGTAGAACTTGCTAGGGCTTCTATAATATTCGTATTCAACGAGCACAGTTTCGATCTTGGGCCAGTGGGGCAAGGGTCCACCACGCTTTCGCTGCTCCACCCAGATCAAAGAGGTGTATTAGCTGACCTAACTAGATTGGGCTCATAATATTCTACCTCCCTTAAAACACTTAATTTCCTAAGGCTCAAGGATCTATGTCTCGCTCCGTATGTCGGAACAAGGTGTAATGTAGGACCTATCCTTAACACGAAATGGGAAGTAATCCCTCAGTACAATGGTCTTCCTTCCATCGATGATGCTACTGTGACATTGGTATCTATAGTCATAGAAAAGAGCTATAGATGATGGGTATTATGGTTGATTCCAGGGACAAGTGTGAGTCTGTGGCAAGAGGGGATTGGGAATGGCATGTTTGGTAAGAGGGTGAGAGGGGATTAAAACTATTGGTATAGGCTTTGGAAAATGAGTCTAATGTGGAAAAGCGTGAGATGGGATTTCCATATCCCACGACGGAAAATTTCTAAGTGTTATTGGAAAGGAAATCTCGGAATTTACTCTTAATTGCGTACATTCTAAACATGGTGTCGGAAAACATGGGATACACCCAATCTAGGGACCATACCTACACATACATTTATTATTACGTATACCATTCTATCCACCTAACTCACCTAATGCAGTTTGGCCGAACGGGCCCTAAAGGGAGAAAAGGGGCTGGAGTTTTGGTTCTCCACAGATTTGGTTCTCATCAGGGGTTATAGAGGCCCAAAGTACAGGGATTTGTAAAGAAAAAATGGAGAGATGGGTTGGGTAGAGAGGTGTGTACAATTTTGAGCCACAAATAGGAGTGTAAAAGCTCAAATGTGAAAGAAATGGGAAGGGTAGAAGGTTAGGGTTGTTGTGATTGATGGAAGTGGGTGAATCATGGTCGAAAATGATGGATTGAAAGATTGGAGGAAGGATTTGAGAGAGGAAATCGCAATTGGAAGGGAAGGGAGTTTGGAAAGGAGAAATGTGAGAGAGAGAGAGAGGCTACAGACCTAGAAATCGGAACCCCACAGACATTCGCACACACCAAGCGTGCGTGGAGGTCAGGCCGACCATGCCCAGGCCCGGCCCAACACCAGCGGACCCACCTGACAGCGGCGCACCACGGTGACCGCGATGCCACCGCGGTCCGCCTTTGCCGGCGCCGCGCCGCCGCGGTGGGGTTGTGTCCTCCACCATCCCAAGGTGCCAAATGCACCCTGGGTCCACTTGTTTCCCTCCTGGATTGATGCATATGGCCCCCGACTCCATTTCGAGTCGTTTCGGGTCAAATCAGACATATCTTGTAATCCGGAATGAGTTATCTGACATATAATATATGATTTTAGGGTAGAACAAGCTAATGAAGCCAACCAACCTTGCTACGCGAGGTTGCGCAGCTCGGAATTATAAAAAAAGCTTGGATCAATGGTCGTTTCCCTGTTTCAATTTCGTTTTACCAAAATTAGTTATTTTAGTTTAATTACTCTTCATCCATTGGGCTGTAGGAGTTGTGCCCAATGCGAAAAGAGCTTAGAATAATTAGGAGAACGGTTTGGTGAAGCCAAATAGGACACTTATTATTTTTGGCCGGAAAATTTGTGCACTAGTAGACATCACCACCTTATGGTAAGTCGCGAATTCTAGGAGTTTTAGTTGTAGTTTGTTTCCGATTTCTTTCCCATTGCTTGGTATCCCTATTTAAAGGGTTGTGAACTCATTTTTAGTCATTCATTAATCAATTTTGGATTTATTAGAATTTATTTCTAGTTTCTGCTTTCTTTCCTCATGGATTCGAGAAGTCTCTGTGAGGAGTCCAGAGAAGCTCCGAGGATTCGGAGTAGTTATCCTCATCACGCCTATCCTGTATTCTACCGATTGTCATCGGTTGGGGTGAGGTGGATTGTAATCTAGACTCATTAATAGACGGCTAGGAATGTTTCAAGGTCGACCCGTGCGACCATGGTTGAATACAGACTCGATTTCGGCGTTCGTTTTCAGCGAACTAGCCGTTGGACGGAACAGGGATGCCTAAGACTGTTTCTACATTCCGTCGCTCCCTCCTAAGTCAGAGTGCGTCAGTGTGCGTCGTGTGACCATAACCCAGGTCCAGTTTAATCCAAATCATGCTCTGATACCATCTGTAACATCCCGAAAATCGGGGGTCGAGCATAAACTCAACTCCCGAGTTCCAGAACATCACTTATGCAACAAAATGAATGATAATTAAATGTTGACTATATTTGTGCATTAAACATGAGTGAGATTAAGCCAAAACAGCATATCATACTCCAGAGACAATTAAATTGCAAGCGGAAGACTGTGATAGATATATATAATATAAAAACAGTGGTGAGTCTTCAGAGTGTGATAAAGTTACCAGGTTAGTTAATTACAGGTACAATTCTAAAATATACATAAGGCGAGGAAGTGTAATGTCTTCTATACCAAGTACCATAGCCCCGTCAATACAATATCAGGTCTTCATAGACCTACCAGAGAGATACAGATAGGAGAACTCCTCCTCATCACTATAGAAGTAGTCCGGCTCTGCTTCATAAGCATTGCCATCACCTGAAACTCAATAAATCTGGTTGGTGTGTACAACACCGTCCCGTAAAGTGGGAGTGAGTGATCAACTCAGTGGAACAGTAAAGCATAGGTTAACATGTTATCAATTCAGTCAAGCAGTAATGATAAAGCAGTACAATCAAACACTTCTAAGTACTCTTATTAATGTAAGTATGAAATGACATGATGAATGCCCTTGCCAAACCACCCTCATGCGACATCATCTTACGTTCGCGAATGCGTCCATCCCTCAGTGCTCCACATCTACGGGCACATGCAGTGCGATGATGAGCATGATTACCGAGTAATTATTAATTCATTTCAAACAAAGACGATTGGGAGGAAACTAAGGTACCTCCCTTGTATCATTCCCAAACATGATCCATTCTAGGGTCGTCAGTCCTAGTTAATCTCATACGATATTATGGTTTGAGAGGTGTAGCGAAGGCATCACAAAGGGCTCGTCACCCGTCAGCATGGATACAGATCTCACCGTATGCGGCTCAATTGCTGGCCGTCAGCTCGAATACAAGTCTCACCGTACTCGGCTCAATACTCGGCTCAATCGCTAGCCGTCATCTCGAATACAGATCTCACCGTACTCGGCCCAACTCCTGCTCTAGTTGCTGTGAAGGGCTCGTCACCAATCACAGACCTTAGAGTATGCTCGAAGACACTACAGAGGACTCGTCGCCCGTCAGCAAGAGTACAGGTCTCACCGTACTCGACTCTCGCCGTAGGTGTCGACAGCTCGAATATAGTGTCCCATACTACCATACTTAGCTCACGAGTTTGGTTGCTCACTGGTCACTACGGGGAGGCACGTGGCCCCAGCGTAGGCCGACAGCTTGACCACGGTGTCCCATACCGCCATGCCCGGCTCATGAGTCTTAGCGGATCGAGGTACCATGGTTAAAAGGGATTTTATTGGTAAGTTTGGTACCCTATGTTCAAGCAGTTGCGTCCAAACATGGTGAACAAATATTCGACAGATCGGGTTACTTGGCGAGCTCGACTAGCACGAGCGCCCGTTGAGTTGTATGACATGAAGTGCATAAACACTTCGCGTGGCCTAACCACTGCCGACAAGCAACGCACGACTCGGGTTCGTCAAACACGTCCTACGTGGCGGATGAATCTCAGCCACGAATTCGATTCCATTACTGACTGCCTGGACCATACAATAGCCCCAATCACATTCAATTGCAAAGAGATAAAGCAGTAATGGATTAAGATTCAAATCATACAATCCAGTCTGGTATTATCGTCGTTGCTCCACTCCCCATCACCCATGACGGATCATACAACGTAATTATGAATTTAAACATTCACATTACATAATTAAAATCATACAATCAGTTGAGCATGTTATCAAGCATATCATAAAGCATATTATAAAGCATGTTATAAGCATGTTATGAAGCACTATAAAACTAGGAATACAAACACATATATTTCATAAGTAAGTGGTTAAAGTAAACAACCTCATGGAGGAAAACATACATGCCTCTAAGGTAGTTGAGACTCCCATCTCAACACCTACCTAAGGCGCTAACATCTAAGCACTTACTCTCACAAGCATTTACTCAAACACTTAGAGTACACTATTTCAACATACTTGACGTATGTTAGTAAGATATGTATTAGGGCTATCGTTTCGCCAAGCGAGTATTTTATCCATGTAAATCCTATTCTTATAGCAAATAGTCATGACAATTATATCTCCAAAGTCTATACATATACAGCATTTACTAGAATACACAATTTCAACATACATAGTGTATATAAGCAAACATGTATTACGGCGATTCCTTTCGCCGAATAAGTATTTTATCCATATATCATATATTCATACAACAAATAATCATGTTAAACACATTTTCAAAAAAAATACGTATACGGTATTTTCTACGAATACCTAGAATATGTAAAATTCCATATTCTACAACTTTAACCGAAACAGAAAACGGAAAGCACTTTGTACATGTGCAATTGCATGCAGATCATGAATCTATCATTATCTGACATTGAAAGTGTTGAAAACCATAACATATACACCTAAAGTCCGCACCTTGTGTCGTAGAATCGTAACGGAGTCGATAGGTTTGTTAAGCTTCCGTATTCGGCAGTTTGGCAACCTAGAGAATGAAATAGGTTAGCTATTTCATAACCTACAACCACCCAAGCCCCAAATCAAATTAGGGTTAGGGTTTCTTACTTAAAAATGAGGCTGGAATTACCGGGAAAGCGATGAGAACGGAGCGGTGGAGCCCGAATAGTGGCAGGGAACAGCAGCAGGGAGTTCCTCCCACATCTCTCTCACTTTCTCTCTCTTTTCTCTCTCTCAATCTCAAATTCGTATGGCTGCCATGAGAGAGGGTTTAAGGTCCTTATATAGCCTAAAAATTTACCGAAATAGACTTATGTTCAAAGTATACTTACATTATAATCAAATCGGCATTGTTTCAGCTCAAAAGAGGATTTCTGGCGGCCCTCCTTGAGCCAAAAGTCGGACTTAAGCTCACTAACACTGGATCTACGTTCTATTAAGTTTTCGTTTCGATCGAATTCGGATCACGCATGGCGGACCGATTTCGATTCAACGGTCGGCGGATCTCGATCGGAGATTCCAGAGTACATGTAAATGTGTATGAAATTTTTCTGATCCGAGGGTGTAATTTGGTCGATTACTGATGCAGTTGCTTAAAACCGATCCGCAAACGAGAGATGCCAGATTACTATTCAAGATATTTATTTTTAAAGAAAACAAGTGTTTTCACACTCTTTCGCTTCGGACTCAAGCGAACAGCCGTGGGACACTGGCTGGATTTGATTTCCAAGATGGTTATCAATCCCAATGAGGCGGTCCTAAGTCCTTAGCCTCATATTATTCGGACTCCCGATGTGTGGTCCAGATCAGATACGGAGTTTCAACGTGCTCCCGAGAGCAGTCGGGTAATGAGTTTGATCCTAGATTCTTGGGTAACCTAGCGTCAATGATTCTATAAGTTTTGGGTCTTGCAGATCGTATTTAAAGCGATTCAAATGGATTTCATGGCTAATCTAGTTTAGCACTTGTTAACTTTGTCAAATTTCTAAAGGATTTAATCCTAAGTGATTTCCGTCTGAGGTAGTATTTAGTCCTTTGCAGTTTGTATCTAAAGTGATCCAAGTTATACTACTTAGCTAGTTTAAGATAGTGTCTAGGGTGAAAGTGCTTTGAAAAATTGAAAGGACAAGGTAGTGAAGGGTGGGATTTGTGAAGGAAATGGGTTAAGGAGCGATTTTAGACTGTGGGATTCAGTTCTGACAGGTTAATAAGGTGTTAGGATCGACCCATTACCTAAGGACGTCTAATCCCAGGTTGGGAAAAATCCAGGGTGTTACAGGTTAGGATAGCTAGATTGGTATCGTGCACATGTACATAATAAGTTAAATTTTATGGTAACACTCGAGAACTTTCAATAATCGTGTATTGAAAAGTTTGGGGTGTTATAGGATCTCCCAATCTAAGAATCTGATCAATGCGAAATGAAAACCAATTCAATCCTCACTCAGAGGACAACGATCTAACCAACTCAATCTCTTAAAGAAGTAGCTGGAATTTTAAAAAATCGATAATGATCATAGAATGAGACCGCTCTGATCCAATCTGATGAGATTTCATCGTACTGCGCAGTGGAATTCAATTTTCTCTTAATCTAAAAATGAAATCTTAATCCAAAGTTCTCTTGAATATGATCATGTATAATTTTTAAAATTTATAACTAGCTTAAGAAAGTTAGATCATACGTGGAATTTGACGATATGTATTGATCCAATGTCGATAATGGTCCCCCAAACTATAAGGTCTCTCCTTAATTTATCCCAATACCAAAGAGATGTAGATAACCCAAGGAATTTCCTTTGGTAGGTGCGAAGGAATCCCACAACCATCCACAATGATTGACTATACAGAGATGGAAAAGATGGTGAAAAACTCATTTACACTCTCTACTCACTTTTCTCTTCTTCTTCTTCTTTTCTTTGATTCACACCCAAGGAGAAATGTGTGTAAGGCTTCTTGTATCCACTCCTTTAAGATATGATCAAATAAATAAAGAGGAAGTTATGGTTTCCTACGCATAACTTTGTAATCTACTATGCGGGAAGTGCGTCGATCTGCATCATTTGTGCATATACTCATTATGTAATCCCTCCACTGCCATGACCCTCCACTAATAATCATATCCCATGCAATATGATGGTGTGGACCATCAAGTTATCATCAGATGCAATCAAAGCAATTTTAAAAGTCAAAACAAAACTTCAATGGTCAAAAACCTTTAAAAAACCTATTAAAACAATCAGAGTGTTGGGCCTAATGGAAAAACTAATTGATGAGTTCTTGATTTATCCAGATCAAAGCCATAAAAATGTTCCTAGGCAAACCAGTGGATCCCTTATTAGACCATGAAAGAATAAGCGGGTCATGATGGAAGTACCCAACTACATTTACTTTATCGGCCTATGTATGGACCTCGTAAGAAGAGCTAAAATTGATCAATCAAGATAGTGACCCTTAAACATCCTTAGGTGTAAGGATTAATAATCTTTCATACATTATCAAGTCCTCATCTCACGATCACAGTCTAGGCTAATGAGCTCCCAGAATATTGACTTGGTATCGATCCACCAATGTGAGTGACCAAAGATCCAAAACTAGATCTTTTGTTTATGGCACACTCATACTCTGGTGTAGGGTAAGGATAAGGCATAAACCGACACTAAGTCATTTCCCAATAGTAAAGATTGACCACCCCAACCCAAATCAATCTCCTCACGTAAGATGACCATACATCTCATGAACTGATGTACATAGGTGTGTCCCACGCACCTGCGATGGTCATGGTCTAACAGGTACTGAGATCCATGGACCACGACTCTCCCAGGTCAATGACCATCATGTCCAACCTCAAGTTTCCAAGGACTATCAGAGGAATCACTCTTCAAATGAATATTCGAGGCAACACTATACACTGAGGATCAATGGGATGTCAACCAAGGACTCATGGTCATCATGATCTACGGTTGAGATCACCCTAATCACATGCACATAGTTAATTAATTAGAGGCACATTGGTTTTTCAGGGCACTCGCTCCAACAACTACCCCCACCAGGACTGTAACGTCCCGGTTCCTAAACCCGAGTATACGAATTGTTTTTTGAAAACCCGATTATTAACCTTTAAAGACAGCCAAATTTCATGTATATTTTCTTTCCTTTTCTTTTCTTTTCTTTTCTTTTTCAAAGTGAGAGGTTCTGTGAAAGAGAAACAAAACAAGCATGAAGGAAATTTGCATACACATTTAGAATATTCAAGCGACTACCCATATGCCTTATACAAACCATTCTCTTAATACTCACAATTACAAAAAGGAAATAATTTAATACATGAAGTAAAATAAATTGCAACTAGTCTTGAACTGCAAGATCATGCAAGTACTCTTGATCATATACAACCATACATACATGGTATTTATACCCTACTCCTCATCAACCTGAACATGAGTGTCATTTAAACCACCTGCACTACTTATACAGTTATATATTCAAAGGATGAGTGGCCAACTCAGTGTAAACTCCCTTCAAGATTACACACCACCTCATTAGTTAAGCATAATTTAAATAATAAAGCATACAAAATAATCCACGATGCGATCTTATTTAAATGCATAGATGCGTGAATGCACATCAACTAGGAATGTTCATGCAGTTGGACAAATGAATGGACATTTTAAACAGTCGGCCCATTCATGCAAGAGAATGAATCTTTCAAACAGTCGGCCCATTTATGTAAGAGAATGAACCTTTCAAACAGTCAGTCCATTTATGCAGAAGAATGGGTCTTTCAAACGATCGACTCATTCAAATTATAAAAGGGGTCGTTCGACTAGTACATTAATCTTTCAAACAGTCAGTCCATTTATGCAGAAGAATGGGTCTTTCAAACAATTGACTCATTCAAATTGTAAAAGGGGTCGTTCGACTAGTACATTAATCTTTTAAACAGTCAGTCAGGCACCCGATAACGCCCACGTTCCAAATGAGTGGACCTTTCAAACAGTCAGCCCATTCACGCACGAGAATGGGTCTTTTAAATATCAAATCATTCAAAATGCAAAAAAGGGTCGTTCGAGCAATACAATGGTCTTTCAAATAGTCAAACAGGCACATGATAACACGTAAATTCCATGAATGCATGATTAGCCCAACCATTATTATTCTAATTTGCAAGCAACCAATTTAAGAAAGCTCAAAAGCCACTTGGAGGGCTCGTCACCCAGCATAGGCTGACAACTCGAGCATAGTGTCACATACCACTATCATCGGCTCACAAGACTCTAACATTAGTATGTTTAATAGAACCTCCTCAACTAGTGGTCAATCATAGTTTAACAAGTAAAACTTATTATCGCTTGGTTATACGAAAATAATCCATTAGGCCACTTAGAGCAAATATTCAATCAAAGCCATATGGCCAAATATCAAATCAAAGTCACATAGGGCAAATGTCAAATCAAAGCTACATAGGAAAAAAAAAAGCACATCAAAGCCACAGAGGGCAAACAATCCATCAAGAAGTGTGATAAAAAGGGTTATCCTTAAAAGCCACATAGGCATGACGATCTACAAGATGGTAAGTCCACCACAACATTCCATTTAATCCATTGGTTAAAACGGTCACTAGGTAAAGCGTCCATTATAAACACAATTAATTAAGTTACATCTCAAGTCTGTGTGTACATATATAAGTGGAGTTTTCCACTAATAGATGTAACAATTCAAGTTCTACAAATAATCCACAAGTATGAGAAGATATTCAAGTGCAACATGTAAGTGTTTATACAAGATAAATATTGAGCATATATATAATTTGAAGATCAATTCCAATAACTAGCACAAGTAATCATGAAATAGAGATGTCAATAATCAATTGAAATTAAAATAGAAACTATCACTTAAAATAATATGAAAGTGGAAAGCCCAAGGGAAAAAATTGATCACCTTATGAGTCTAACCGCCTACTAATGTTGTTATGCGGTGCGCACACCTCTAGAACCATCCTGAGATAGACTTGACTTGACTCACTCTCGACTCAAACAAAGTGAAACTGAAAATGTGATATTAGGCTACATCTTAATTGAGATTAGGAAATCAATTAACTAACCAAAGCTCTAATTAGAACTTAAATGCAAGATTCAAGAGAAAAACGCACCTAGTTGGTTCGGCTTGAATCAACTCAACCCCAGCTCAACTCCAATGCCACTTAACTGAACTTAACTGGTCTGAACTCAGCCGAACTTGACTGAACTCGCCGAATCAACTAACATCGTCACTTCTTCTTCTTCTTCTGCCCTTTTTTTCCTTTCCTTCTCTTTCTTTCCTTGGTGCCAAACGGATCCCATATTCGGCTCGAACTCAACCAGATGAGTCAATCAACGAGTTGGACTCAATGAATAACTGAGTTAACTCGGTTGGACGTAGCCGGTTTCTCATCTCTCCCTCTTTCTCTTCTTCCTTTCCTTTCCCTTTTTTTTTTCTTTTCTTTTTATGTCACCCGCCTGAAAACACCTCTAGATATACTAGACTACTAACCAGTCTAAGACTTGGTCTGGGCTGGACTGAGTCGACTCGGTAGCGCTTTCTCACCCTCTTTCTTCTCCTTCTTATTTTCTTCTCCCTTTTCTTTTGCTCTTCATCCTAATTTCTTTTCTTCCTCACTAGCTCTGGTCCAGAAATGGACAACAGACCCGAGCTTGAGTCATGCTTAACTCAGCGACCCGATACACGACTCAGCCATGCTTAGAGATGAACCGATCAAACTCGATTCCAAAACTTGACTCCAACAACAACCAACCCCCTCCCTCTCTATTTCTCAGGTTCAATCAACAAAAGAAAATTGGACATAAACAGATCTTGAACTCGAGTGAACTCAGCCCGACTCAGCAGCATAGCGGCTGGAGGTGCGGACAACGTTCACGCATCCTTCATGCACCGATCTCCTTGGGTTTCAGCTTCAAATGCATTGGACGAATGCTTGTTTGGTTTACAGGGATGGAATGTTGAACAAAAGGTCCCCCTAGTGAGTTTCTCTGATCATGAAATGGGGCATACCATGGATCACACTGATTCGATCTTCAAGAAAGGAAGAAGAAGGATAATAATGGCATATTCAACATCATCAAGTTTTCCTTCGATCTGATTATTGTGGATGGTGTGGATAAGCCCAAGGGAGCTCAGAGAATGCTTAGATAGAACCTCTATGTTCGTTTGGGTGGTGAGTTCAAGCTTTGAAGGAAGCAGATGGTTTCTAGGATTTCTGAAAGAAACGAAGGAGAGGCGTGAAGTTTAACCTCTCTCCCAACTTTAGAACTCATTGGTTTCTCTCAGGTCTGTTAGACCGAAAATGACCGATCTGGATGCTTTGTCTCGCAACAAACTACCCGTGCACGGCTGGTTAGGCAAAACTGGTCGTTGTTTTCTCGTTTTTACTAGGAGAAGCCATAGCTAGGACGGTCATGATTCAACCAAATGGAGGGTCAGGATTTACCTAGCATCACTCACATGGATTACCAGCATGGCAAGGAGAAAATGGTTTCCATTTTTGGAAACTTCCACCTGCCAGCAGATCTTACGCTAGACACAGTGCTCACGTGCGCGAGCATGCCCGCGTGTGGTTAACACGGTTTTGGTCGGACCACCACTCTAAAATGATGGATGGTTCATATCACAGCAAGGGACCTTGATTGATGGGCCACGATCAAACTTCGAACCTCTGTCCATTCACATGCCGCATGGGCAGGAAAACGAAAGGGAGAAGAGGAACTTCCTCTTTGGGCGTGGGTCAAACTCGGTTTGATCGGGTCCACAGTCTGCACCATTCCTAGTGCACACACACAGAGGGTGTGGGGCCCATAGTAATGTTTTTGGTAAATATACTCTGTTTATCTAATTCTACTTATCATATTAGGACACCCGGCTAGAGATGAGGTGGATCTAAAGCTCAGATTGGTGACACTTTCTAAACTTATGGTTATCCTACGACCTATGAAGATCTTACAACCAGATCATTTCACAGGCAAATTATTCGGTAATATAGGGTTCTAAGGTTAATCACGTGGAGTATAATAGTTAATCTTGAATTGGATAACAAATCTAGTACATTTGAATGGGGATTTCTGCTAACCAGACATCATGGATTATCGAAAGGCATCTAGATGACAATAACTGACAATTTAACAGTCAGATTGTTTCTCGATCTGCTCTCCAACATTTCTAAACGTCCACAAACTAATGTGGATAGACTTTAATGGTTGCTTTTACAATTCGATGGCTATAATGTGTAAGTAAGTGCCAAATCAACCCACAGGAAGTTGTGGACTCAATGAGTGGTGGATCTGATGATCCGGGTCTTAGAATTCATGATGGACGATTTGATTGACATAATCTATGAACGAAGACAGCTCCTAATGTATGGATGGATAGCTTGATATATGGACAGGGATTGCTTTCAATGGTTGGATTTAGACTAGAATGAATGTGAATGTTTGAATAAGTTAGGTTTGTATTTATACTTAGTTAGATTCCCAAGGCAACATCCGAGTACTGAAAAGTATGGGGTATTTCAAGGACCTGGCTAGAGACGAACAATCCTATCAGGGCTTTGTGGGGCCCATTGTGATGTAAATGTTTAATCCACACCATCCATCCATTTTGAAAGATCATTTTATGGCACGTTTTAAAAAAAGAAGGCAAATGGAAAGTTCAAATGAACCACATCGTAGGAAGTAGTGGATTGAAAGGTTACCGTTGAAAACCTCTTGGGGCCACAAAAGTTTTGGATCAAGCTGATATTTATTTTCACTTCATAGAGGCCTATGTGACCTTATAAAGAGGTTATATGGCAAATAAACATCACGGTAGTGTGGTCCACTAAGGAGTTCGATCCCCTTTGCTTCGTGTGGTGTGGTCCGCTAAACTAATCTATCAAAATAGATGGATGATTTCGATAAATCATATACATCACGGTGGGCTTCATAGACCCCCTAACATGATCGTCTATTTTTAACTAGGTCCTGGTGGGGGTAGTACCCAATCCATGCCCCAAAAAATGAGGCAAATCAAATGCTCAAGTAGGGACCACACCATAAAAATAGTGGGAATTGAATGCCTAGCGCTGAAAACCTCTTAAGGGCCACAAAAGTTTTAGATCAAGCTAATATTTATGTTTTCCCCCCATTCACGTCTATGCGACCTTATGAACAAGTTGGATGACAAATAAACATCACGATGGGCCCTAGGAAGGTTTCAATGGTGGGGCTCATTATCACCACTATTTTCTATGGGTGTGGTACGCTTGGGCCTTCATTCTGCCTCCTTTATGGGGTCATGCCTTAAAATGGCCTTTCAAAATTGATGAACAACTTGGATAAAAATATATATATCATAGTGGGCCCTATAGAGCCCCCTACAGGATCATTCGTCTCTAGCTAGGTCCTAGTGGGGGTAGTACCCAATCCACGTCCCTTAATAGCTTTTTTGCTATTGTTTAAAAAATTAATTGTAAAATTAAAGCTTTACCAAGCAATCTATTTTTACAATAAGTATTATATATATATATATATATATATATATATATATATATATAAAAGTTAATATGCTATTTGGCAACAAAGATGCCAAACACCCCTTAAGTGGTAAAATTAGACCTTTACCAAATAAACTATTTTTCAAATAAGTCATTTTTTAAGAAATAAGCTAATAAACTCTTGTTAGTAGAGATGCCAATAGCCTCCTTATCATAGATGTTTTCTCAATTTATCTTAGAAATATTTTTGCAATGGTCTGACCGGATACATTGAACAAAATTGAATCATCCAGTGCAAGAAGAAGGTCCGTCATAGCTAATTGATTTTTCTCCTCAAATATCTAGTCTTTCATCTCTACGGACTTCTTTTCTTTTTCTTAAATTACAATTGCACATCCTTCCTTCACCAACACCACGTTCATCTCCAATTTCCATAATGCGTAATTGGATCTTTTGAACTCTAGCACATCATATCTGGTAGAACTCGATCCAGCCATCTGAAATACAATTGTAAAACAAATGCCAACACTGATCTTATACTAAAAGTTTTTCAATATTTAGTTTTGATACTAGTTGTTGTGAAAAAACACACACACGTGATCAATGTGGACGAGGCTAAATACGAAAGGAAAATATTCAAACAAAATGCTAAAAAGGCCAGACCAAAACAAGAGACAAGAGGCATAGAGATTTACGTGGTTCGATAACATGCCTACTCCACAAGGCTAATATAGAGCTTTTTTTCTTTACTGGAAACAACATAAACAGAATTACAAGGCTTACCTCACTTCCACCTGTACAAGAAATTTCACGCAAAAGAATACCCCGAAAGATGAATTAATTAAATAGAATGCATCTCTCTAATGAATCTCCTCCTTATATAAACCACAAAAGAGAGCCTAACTAGAAGTCTTAGGAAAATTAGGCTTCATGCATATAAGAGAGGGTGAGATGGGGCCAAAACGGAAGAGAGAGTCATCCCTTATAAGGAGACGTGTGGAAGTCTCTGATACTCAAAACAAAAAGGAGAACAGAAAAGAGACGTATTGAATGGAAATACTCTGCATATCTTATTGATAAGAAAACGGCCTATATATTAGGCTTTACACCATAGCACATCATCTTAGCACTAACCATAAATCCTATAAAATAGGATCACACATCCTAGCACTAACCAAATACCTGAAGAATAGGACAAACCTTCCCATAATAAACAACTTCCTAAAGGCTCGAACAAATTTAAATCTTAACACCCTCCCTTAAACTGAAATCTGCAGAAATCAGTTTTAAAAAAATCAACCTGCCGCAACATCCTTCTTTACAGCAGCACGTGAACAAACTGCTTCATTCTTTGAACAGACACCGAGCATATCTCAAAGCTTTAAAAACACAGCAGGCTTGAGGGGCTTAGTCATTATGTCTGCAATTTGATTCTCACTCTTACAGTATATCAAATCGATAACATCATCCTTACATAAATCACGCAAGAAATGGTACCTCACATCAATATACTTGCTCCTCCCATGTAGAACTAGATTTTTGGAAAGCTTTATGACAGAAACATTATCACAATATATTAAAGTGGGACCTTGCCGCTGACTGTGTAGAACGGTAAGTAACCGCCGTAACCAAATAGCTTGACAGGCGCTTGATGCTGCAGCAACAAACTCAGCTTCAGTAGTCGACAAAGTCACTATCTGTTACTTCTTAGATGACCATGAGACATCTCGATCCAGAACTCATCATGAACACCAATCCGGATGTACTCTTTCTATCATCAAGATCTCCAGCATAATCACTATCTGAAAACCCGATTAAGCTTGACTTTCCACATTTTTTATACAAAATTCCAAACTCTATAATACCTTTCAAGTAGCGAAAAATTCTTTTTGCAGCTAATTAAGAGATGAACTTCAGTTGGGTTTTCTATGTATCGACTGATTAAACTGACAGCATGCATCATATCTGGCCTTGTTGAAGTCAAATACATAAGACTCCCAACAATTTTCTTATAAAGAGTAACATCCACCTTCTTTCCTGGCGCATTCTTTGTGAGCTTCAAACCATGTTCAATTGGGGTGGAAACTGAATCGCAATTCTTCATTTTGAACCTGTCCAAGATCTCCAGAACATATTTTTGTTGTGAAATAAAGACATCGACAGATGATTGCACTACTTCAATACTAAGGAAATAGTGCATTAACCCTAAATCTGTCATGTCGAATTCATTCATCATTGATTGCTTAAAATCATCAAACAGGGCTCTATTATTACCAGTATAGATAAGGTCATCAACATATAAGCACACGACAAGTATCTCACCTTCATCTCCAAGTTTAGTATAGAGTGTGTGCTCATAAGGACATTTAAGAAAACCTTCTTTGGCAAAGTAAGCATCTATACAGCTGTACCAAGCTCTCGGTGCTTGTTTCAGTCCGTATAGAGCTTTCTTTAGCATGTATACCTAATTCTCATGACCTTGTTTCACATATCCAGGAGGTTGATCAACGTACACCTCTTCTTCCAATTCGCCATGCAAAAATGTTGACTTCACATCCAATTGATAGATAGGCCAGGATTTCCGAGTATAATGGATAACACTAATCGAATAGTATCTAACCTCGCAACTGGGGCGAACACCTCTTTGTAATCAATACCAAATTCTTGCTTGTACCCCTTTGCAACGAGTCGAGCTTTATACTTGTCAATGTCGCCATCTTTCTTTAGCTTTGTTTTATAAACCCATTTTACACCAATGGATTTTTTCCCTTTGGGAAGATTTGTCAGCTCCCAGGTATTGTTCTTTTCAATGGATGTGATCTCCTCTTCCATAGCTTTTTGCCACTTTGTTTCTTTGATTACTTCTTGGAATGTTAGAGGAGTATTGTCTGCAAATAAAGCAAAGTGAACAAGTAGATCATCATAAGAAAGTTCATCACCACTTACATAGTCGTTCATCCAGGCTGGTCTTTTTCTTATTCTTGGACCTGGCGAATCTGTTGGTTGCGCTTGCTGCTCATTAATTGCTTTTTCTGCCTCTTCTTCGTCGAAGCTTACAGGTATTTGTTGCTGTCCTGTACCTTTTTCAGTCCAATTCCATGTATTCTCCTCATCAAAAACAACATCTCGGCTGGTGACTATCTTCTTTGTGATAGGATTGAACAACTTGTAAGCTTTTAATTGGTCGTTGACCCCAAGAAAGACACATTTATCGCCTTTGTCATCGAGCTTCTTTCTTTTCTCATCTGGAATGTGTACATATGCAATGCACCCAAAGATTTTGAAATGATCAACGGTTGGCTTCCGTTCACTCCAAGCTTCCTCCGATGTCATGTTTTGAACGGCTAATGTGGGACTCCGATTCAGAATGTGGATGCTCCAATTCACTGCTTCTGGCCAAAAACTTTTCAGAATTCTCCCGTTTGCCAACATACTTCGCACCATGTTCAGGATAGTTTGGTTCTTCCTCTCCGATACACCATTTTCTGCGGTGTGTAAGCTGTCGTCAATTGCCTTCGTATACCATGCGTATCACAAAAATTTACAAATTCTTGTGACATGTATTCTCTACCGCGATCAGTACAGAGAGTTTTAATAACTCTCCTAACTTCATTTTCCACATGAGCTTTGAAACTTTTAAATGCTTCAAAAGCTTCAGATTTCTCCTGCAAAAAATAGACCCAAGTTTTTTGACAAAAATCATCAATAAAAGAAATAAAATATTTCTTTTTGCCATCGGATACCGGATTAATGGGACCACATATATCATAATGGATCAACTCCAATGGTCTCTGTGCTCTCCATGCTTTTCCTTTTGGGAATGGCGTACGATGTTGTTTGCCAACGTACAACACACTCTTCACATACTTTGGAGGGAGGAATGATCTGAGGAAGGCCGATCACCATGTTCTTCTGAAAAAGCGTCTTCAATCCATTAAAATTCAAATGGCCATTGCGAAAATGCCAAAGCCATGTTGGATCATTCACTTTGGCCATAAGGCAAGTCTGGATGCTCGTGAGTCTTAGCAGAAACAACCTGTTTGGTGTCATCTTAACATGAACAATTAGACCCCTTTTTGGATCATGGATTTCACAAGCACCTTTTTTTAATTGTAACTACATATCCCTTATCTTGCAACTGTCCCACACTCAACAAATTGCTTTTCAAGTCAGGAATAAAAAGACATTTGAGATAGTCTCAATATTATCTTCTTTAGTCCTGATTCGAACATCACCCTTACCCATAACTTTAACTGTAGAATGATCACCAAAACTAACAGTAGTACGAAATTCTTCATTTAAATGGGAAAAGAATGACTTACTACCACACATATGATTGCTGCAACCTGTATCCAAATACCATATGTTTGGTTCTGGTTCTTCCTTGACATGGGATGTCATCAAGAGTGTTTCTTCTTCCTTGTTCTCAGCAAAATTAGACATTTCTTCCTTTTCTTTATTTTTCGGCAATTTGGTGTAGCATTCAGAACTGTAATGACCAAAATTATGACACCTGAAGCATTCAATATTGGACTTGTCATATTTTTTATCACGACAGCTAGCTGCCTCTGCTTTGAGAATTCTGGGTGTGATGATCGTTAGGCTGCTGCCTACTTCCATCTCTATTTCCTCGACCTCCTCGTCCTCTTCCTCTGTATCTTCCTCGGCCTCTACCTTTTGAATCTGAGGATTCAGCAAAGGTTGAAGCTTTCAATGCTTGCTCTTCGGTGGCGATGCTGCTACACCGGTTCACCTTTTACTCATGGACTAGCAAAGAACTCTGCAGCTCATCAATGGAGATTTCATCAATGCATGTCATTTGATTCTTCAATCGAACAAACAACATAGTCAAACTTCGAGGTCATCGACCGCAGAATTTTTTCGATTATGGTGACGTCTTCCATCTTGTCGCCATGGATGCGCATCTTGTTTGCGATCACCATGGTTCTTGAGAAATAATCGGAAACACATTCTCCTTGTTTCATACAAAGAGTCTCGAATTCTACGCGAAGTGCTTGGAGTTGTGCACGTTTCACCTTCGTCGTGCCTTAATACTTCTTTTTTAGAGAATCCCAAATCTGTTTAGAAGTATCTTTAGAGAGAATCGTTTCCAAGATTGAACGAGCAATTGCTTGGAAAAGATAATTCTTTACTTTCAAGTCCTTCAATCTTTGCTCTTCCAATGCTTTCTTTTGAGCATCCGTCAATGCTCTTATTGCTGCCTCAGTTGCTGGTTCCGAAATTCTAGTTTCAATGAGATGTCAGTACTCCTTGGATCTCAAGAAATTCTCCATTAACATGCTCCAATGATCGTAGTGACCATCGAAGCGAGGTATATGGCTGGCTGGATATAGTTATCGACCACCTTGTCAGATGCCATTGATTTTGCTACTGCAAGTAAGAAGACTGTTGCTTCTTTTTTTTTAAACCTGGTTTTGATACCACTGATACTCAAAACAAAAAGGAGAATAGAAAAGAGACGTATTGAATGAAAATACTTTGCATATCTTATTGATAAGAAAAAGGCCTATATATTAGGCTTTACACCATAACGCATCGTCTTAGCACTAACCATAAATCCTATAAAATAGGATCACACATCCTAGCACTAACCAAATACCTAAAGAATAGGACAAACCTTCCCATGATAAACAACTTCTTAAAGACTCGGACAAATTTAATTCTTAACAGTCTCCACTGCCTCAACAAAAAGAATATGATAATTGGTATTATTTCAACATTAACACTAACAATTTTGGATAATTTTACCCATGCAATTAGTTTTTAACCCTCAACTTAAAGATGTGGAAGTAAGACAAATTTTAAATATAGACAGGTATAACTGTGGATTCTAAAAATGTGAGCTATCAAGTGTGGTCATTTTTATTAATTCAAAAGGCATTTAAGGGGCGTTTAGATCTTAAGTTACTTAAGATAAGCTACGTATGCCGTAATTAACTTTAAATAAAAAAAGCAACTTGTTATTAATTATAAAGCAAACTTACTTATCTAAAATAAGTTACTTATCCACTATTGTATGTTGGCACTTGGTTTAATTTTGGTCACGTGTGGGGCATTTAGACATGTTAAAACCGATTGTGCGACTAATTCAAACCAAACAACTTGACCCAAAGCATCAAGATAGGAAGATAAGTCAAATGCAAGCATATATGACTGAGATCTGAAAAGATTGGTCGCCTATTTAGGCAGTCGTGATGGAACTGTAAGATGATCATGCGATATTCAAATGGTGGGTTCTTCCTCTGATGATGGGTTGTTTCTTACCTTCCATACGAAATGACTTTAATATACCAGTGCAATCGACAAAAAAGGAAGTACTTATAGTCATTAGCAGGGAGAAACTGCAAAAAGCCTTTCTAAAAGATGAACTTGTATTAAGAATGGATATAGTCAGGCATATGAGCATAGACTTGAATTACAACTAACGATTACCACTACAAGAGTATCGATACTCTTAAGATGGAGTTAGGCTATGATAAGGAAAGATAAAGATAATTTGATTCGTTTGTTGGATTGGTATGATACGATTTGTTTTACTAAACTCCTTGCTATTTATAAATCATTATTGCAACTTATTTTCAAGTGTTTCTCTTATTTTAACGATTATGGTAGTCATTACTACGTTAGTCTTTCAGATTCTTCTATCTTCTTGTGCCATATTTAACCATTTTTTCCGCTTGATTGTTTTTCGCCTCATGAACTTCTCGGGCACGCCTTGTCTAACCATTTTTTCCGCTTGATTGTTTTTCGCCTCATGAACTTCTCGGTCACGCCTTGTCATCAAACGATGTGTATTATCCGGCAACTCTATTTCTATAGAATATCTTTATAGTTAATATCTTGACATGTCTTTTTCTCATTTACTATTTCAGAAATGGTTAGAAACATGGTACAATACTCTGAATAGAGAAAGTAACTTAAATTGATGGTATCCAAACATGCCCTTCTTGCCAACTCTCTCCCAACCTCTCTTCCTTGCTCTCCCACGTGAGCAAAATGTTTCGGCCAGATGGAAATTTTGCTGGTTGGCGTCAACCAGGCGGCTGTGGACTTTTGTTGCTTTCTATGACACTTCCGGACTATAGGTTCATGTCATGCCAATTCAAGCTTGCGCCTCTGATAGCATCTGTACCATGAAAGCAATATGCACATCCATTAAGATCACATGCCACTAAAATTAGACCATTGATCTCATCATGTGAGCCAGTCAAGATGATTTGGACCATTCGATGGCTGTCATTGTTGCATAAGTGGAACATAAGTTGGATTTGACCTAATGTGCCATCGATGCAGATACGTAAATGAAAGGACGAGGATTAGCTAGACCCTGGATCCAGCCACCCAGACTGCGGGGCCACCTTGATGTGTGCATTGTATATCCACGCCGTCCATTGGCTTTGCCAGCTTATTTGAGCGTATGATCCCAAAAATGAATTATATACACATCTAAAGTGTACCACGCAATAAGGATTGAACTTTCACCATTAAAAGCTTCTTTAGGGCAACAAAAGTTTTGGATAAGCTGCTACTAGTGTTTTCCCTTCACACCTGTGTGACCTTACCAATAGGTTGGATGGCAAATAAACATTACAGTGGACCTAGAAAGTTTTTAATGGTGGGCATTCAATGACCCATGTTTCATGTGATGTGTTACACCTGAGATTGTATCTACTTCATTTTTGGGACCGCATGCACTCAAATAAGCTGGAAAAATGTATGGACGGCTTAGATATATAATGCATACATCGAGGTAGGCCCACGGTCAGGATTGCAATCATGCGCACATGAGAAGGTTTCCATAGCCATTAGATTGTAGAGTTAAAACGTTGTAAACGTGCACCTGTATTTGCCGAAGAATACAGCTGTAGCCATGCTCCTGGCAACGGACAGCAGTTGTTTCCCTGCACCCTGATACAGGTAGGTTTTTCCTTTGGAGGGAGTTCTTGCAGCGGTAACGGATTGGCTACTCCCCTGACACCAGCCAATGGCTGATGGTCGGTGCTCTGTGGGCCCCACCATGATGTATGTGTTTCATCCATGCCATCCATCTATTTTTAAAGATTATTTTAAGGTATGAGAAAGCCGTCCAATGGATGAAACACATACATCATGGTGTGGCCCACAGGACTCCATTCTCATATTTATGGGCCATCCAAACCGTTTCTAAGGTCACTCTCAATAGGATAAAGTGAAAGAACCGAAAAAATATCTTGATACAAAACTTTCATCCATAGAATGTTTCAACGGTGCTCACCGAATCCCCATTGTTTCCTCTCTTGTGGGTCACTTGAGTTTTGGATCCATCTCATTTTTTGTAACGTGTCTTAAAATGATCTCCTATAATGGATGAATGGAGTGTATTTCTCAAAAATATTGCAGTGCCCACCCAGCATTCTTGAACTTCCTGCAAAAGGATTTCCAAGAAAATCCGCGTCCGTTTTTCTTTTGGAGGGAGTTCTTGCAGCGGAAACGGACTCCCCTTGACACCGGCCAATGGCTGATGGTCGGTGCTTTGTGGGCCCCACCATGATGTATGTATTTCATCCATGCTGTCCATCTATTTTTACATATCATTTTAAGGTACGAGACAAAAAATGAGTATATCCTAATCTCAAGTGGACCACATTACAGGAAACAGTGTTGAATGAGTGTGGACCATTAAAAATATTTTGGGGCCATAAAAGTTTTGGAGCAAGCTGACTTTTGTCTTTTCCCTTCATCTGGGCCTATATGACATAATCAATATATTGAATGCCAAATAAACAGTACATTGGGCCTTAGGAAGATTTTAATGGTGGATATCCAATCACTATTGTTTTCACGTGGTATGGTCCACCTGAGATTTATACCCTCTAATTTTTTAAATCAAGCCCTAAAGTGATCATTAAAAATGGATGAAACAAATACATCATGGTGAGGCTCACAGAGCACCGACCATCAGCCACAGGGCCGGTAGCAGGGCAGTAGCCAATCCGTTTCCGCTTGCAGCGCAAAGCATTGTACGGCCCACTGTGATGGTGACACTTGGCGGGCATGGATTGGGTACTACCCCCACCTCTCGTATGGCCCACTTGAGTTTTCGATCCACCTCATTTACGGTCACATGTTTTAAAATGAGATTTCAAAAAGGATAAACAGGGTGGATTTCTCCCAAAAATTACGGTGGACCCCAACTAGCATCCCCAGGAACTTCCTGCGAATCCAGTGCATGCGTTGTATTGGTTCTCGGGCCCCACTGTGATCTCCGTAGGAAATCCACTCCGTCCATTAATTTCACCAGATCATGCTACATTGACAGCCCAGAAATGAACCAAATCCAAAAGTCAAATGAGCCACATCATAAGAAACGGTGGGGACTGAATGCCCACCGTTGAAATGTTATCGGCGTATATAAGTCTTGGATCATGCTGATAAGTTGTGTCTTCCCATCATCCTGGTGGGATTCACCTTATGAATGGGTTGGATGGCACATAAAATCCATGGTAACTTCATGAAGGTTTCAACCGTCCATCATTTCCTATGGTGTGGCCCACTTAAGTTATTGATCTACCTCATCTATGGGTGTACATCGAGCCGAACCGGGTCGAACTGGGCTCAACCAGGCCCGGCCCGGTCACCTATCAAACCCAGTCCAAACCCGGCCCGGTCCTGTCACCGGGCCAACATGTTCAACCCGAACTCGGCCCAATCAACAATCGGGCAAGTTCGACCAATTTCAGGCCTGCTCCACATATAAAAGGACAGACGGCGTTCTCACTTCTCTATTTCAAATGATTAAGATATATATATATATATATATATATATATATATATATATATATATATATATATATATATATATATATATAAAACTGAGTAAGCCATGTCGAGTCGGGTTCGGACCAAGTCGGCCGAACTGGGACATGTTTGAGCTCAGCCCAAACTCAATTTCGGGTTGAAGAAAATGGCCCGCCCTAGCCCGAACTCAGTTCCGAGTCGGGCCAAGTCGGGCGAGTTAACCGCACTAGCCTAGTTTGTGTACAGCCCTGACCATGGGTTCTCATCCTAACATCTGCTCTCCAACACGGATGGACGGAGTGGATTTCACATGTTCGTTTTAGGCCCAGTTTGGGCAACAGGATTAGAAGGGATTAGATGGGATTGGATTCATCTGGTTCCGTGCCAATTCCACTCCATGTTTGGCAAAGCTTGGAATTAGATCGGATGGAATTACATTGGGTCCCGTGCCAATTTCACTCAATGCTAGCAAGTTGTGTAGGTCCCACCCTGATGTGTGGGCTATATCCACACCGTCCATCCATTTTTTGAGATTATTTTAGAGCATGGGCCAAAAATCAGGTAATTCTAAAGCTCAAGTGGACCCACCACTGAAAGCAATGGGGATTGAATACTTACCGTGAAAACTTTGGGGCACATAAGTTTTGGATCTACCTCATTTTTCGATGAAATGAGGTTCTCAAATGAACGGTTTAGATATAATCATATGTGTTATTTTGTAATTTCAAATGATGGTGGGTATATCCATTCAATGTACCACCGTATTACCAACAAAGTAGAGCATTAATCTAATCCCATGGAATCAGGGACAATCCCTGCCATGGGTAATAATGATGTTTTTTTGAATACAATCCCACTTAATCCCTTCTAATCCAGTTGCCCAATCAGGGCCTTAGTGCGCCCCACGGACTTCCTGTAACGGTATCGTAGCCTCCCCTTTCAACGTGCCGTTACAATATAGTCACGGTCAACTCAACCCGTTACTTCTAGAAATACCCTCTTGCATTTCATGCATTCATGCTTGGACCAAAATGCCCTTGCAGTTCAAGTCACGCAGGCAAGACACGTCAGGGCCATTTTTGTCAAAAAGGGACCACGTTGCAAAACAGGAGGATACAAATGCCCGAATACAAATAAAACTGTGGGCCCAGCACTGACGGGTATTGATGGGTCAGAACCGAATCCGAGTCCAATTTGGACCAATCCACGTGTACGGTTCCGATTTTCAGATAATACATAATGAATAACTGAAATTTTCCAAATTTCCCAAAGAATCTAATTACTTTCTGGAATCTCCCCGATTCCCGCGCCAACCTTTTCCTGATAGTAACTCCAGCTCAGCGACCAACAACTTTTAAAATCCCCAAACTACCCTCCTCCTCCAAAAACAGAGCCCTTCTCTGTTTTCTATATCAACCTCAAATCTCCTTCCTTTTCCATTCAACCTCAAATCTCCTTCCTTTTCCATTTACTGCGAGAAGAAGGAGATTTTTGAGGGGAAAAGAAAAAAAGCTTTTGATGGCAATCAGATTCTCCCCAAAACTCCTGAAGAATCTCAGGTGTTTCAATTCCTCTTCTTCAATTGGTTTCGTGGGGAAACCAGAACGGTCAGTTCTGAAGCCACCAACGTCTCCGATCGACGATTTGAAGTTTGACAATGGAGAACAGCTATTCTCTTCGGTACCCACTTCGCAACTCGTGAAATCAATGACGAATCTTCACCTCGTTGCCTTTGAACCGGCCGTCGATGTTGAAATTAAGGTCATGCGGTCGAGCCTAATGGAAAACAAGTACTTTAGAGGCGTGTTAATGGCGATTATAAAGAGATCGATCTATGAACATTTCTGCGCTGGTGAGGATTTAGAAGAGGCGAGCCGGACGCTTCAGAGGCTTTGGGATAATGGATTGCGTGGGATTTTGGATTATGGGTTGGAAGATGCGACAGATAACGAAGGTTGCGATCGGAATTTGGAGGAGTTCTTGAAGACCGTTGAGACGACGTCGTTGCTTCCGCCATCTTCGGTATGTGTCGCGGAATTTTATTATTGTTCTTTGATTATTTTCTTTGTTTTTGATTGATGGGAGAATTCAATTTTTATTTTTATTTTTGATAAATTTGAATTTTCTTAAACTTGAATTTCTTTGATTTTTGATATGAATTCTGAAGAAGAATCCTCTCCTAAAATGAGATTATGTTGATATTTTTAGAATGGATTTTGTTTCTGTTTAGCAAATTTGGATTCTGTTTCAGTTTTCTAAAATATGGATTTTTAAATTCTTCTAAGTATAGAAATCACTTAGTGTGCCAAATAGCACTGTAAGTTAGAGTGCTCTTAGATGCATGTGGACATATGTATGGTTCGATCCGGGGATCTGGACTGTCCATTTTCTGCAGCACACCCTTCATGAGCTACTGACCAAAAATCAAATGGATCGGACGATTCTAACCATCTGATCGCTAGCATATCAAATGAATGGTCAAGATTGTTATGAGGAACAGATCCTGTTTCAACAATTTGAACCACCCATTTGAGGTGGGTCTCACCTTGGATTACTTATAGTTCTGAAGAATCACTTTGATCAAGCAATCCAAACCATCCCAGCAGTAGCTGCTGGTAAAACTGATGGGTATGAAAAAGAAGGCCAAATTTTGGATGGTTAGGATCATCCAATCAGTGATCTTTGCATGGTACTCTGATCTTCCCTTGTCTGATTAAGAAA
The DNA here is from genome assembly GCA_030180095.1 of Magnolia changhungtana. Lineage (NCBI taxonomy): Eukaryota > Viridiplantae > Streptophyta > Magnoliopsida > Magnoliales > Magnoliaceae > Magnolia > Magnolia changhungtana. The sequence goes on along the minus strand of JASAUF010000586.1, from coordinate 4,582,926 downwards.
TTCAGAAGTCAGATTCTTTTGGATCTTCATGAATTTAGACACAGTGATCCTGCCAACAAATAAACACCGAGATTCGGTGTATGCGCTTGCTACAAACAAGCAGCAAACAGATGAGTAAATGAAGATCTAAAATTTTCAGTAATGAACGAAAGAAGTGACTGGAATTTTTGTTGTAACAGGTGAGCTTTGCATGCGTGAAGATCACCGCAATCTGCCCGATTTCGTTACTGGAACGGATGAGTGATTTGCTGAGATGGGAACATAAGGACCCTTCATTCCATCTTCCATGGAAGATTGAATCATTGCCATTCCTCAGCAATTCCAGCCCTCTTTACCACACAACATCTGAGCCAGAACCTCTAACTGAAAAAGAAGAAGAAGATCTCAAACTAGCCCAACAAAGGCTTTCCAAACTATGCGAGAAATGCCACCAAACCAACCTTCCACTACTCGTCGATGCTGAATACACTTCAGTGCAACCCGCCATTGACTACTTCACTTACTCAGCTGCAATCCGCTTCAACGACAATGAAAATCCCATTGTTTATGGGACGATTCAGACGTACTTAAGAGATGCAAAAGAGAGATTGGTCAAAGCCGTCGAAGCTGCCGAAAGGAGGGGGATTTCGATCGGGTTTAAATTGGTGAGGGGGGCTTATATGACGAGAGAAACTCAGCTGGCTTCTGCATTGGGTGCTGCCTCTCCAATTCATTCGAGCATCCAGGAGACGCATGGTTGCTACAACGAGTGCACATTGTTCATGCTCGAGAAGATTGTCGGAGGCCATGGATCGGTTGTGCTTGCAACCCATAATCTTGAATCCGGTAAGCACTTAAACATTTCATGTTAAAAAGAAATTTCAATTATCTTGTTTTGTAATTAGAATATATCAGGACCCATGATGTTCTTTACAGATAAATGATCTTGATTGAGGACATATTCTACACTGAAGTTCAGTGTATAACCCCCATCAACCATTTATTCGTGCACGTCCCCATCCTTGTTTGGGGCCAGCTCTTGGATCATCAATCGCGGTTGAAATGATAGCATATAAGATCAATGTGTGAACTTATGCTAACCATCCATAAGTAGGTGTCGATCAAATAGATGGGAACATTGGATGGATGTGATCTTTTAATCATTGGGCGGCCCATAAACCAGACTGGGATGGTTAGTGATGATTTATTAACCACAAGTCAGTTTATGGTTTGTACATAAACATCTTCCTGTTATTCAAAAGCTAAAGATTCTCTCTGCAATGTTTTGTTTTAAATCATTACATAGAGATTAGTCTCACATAGTTTATTTTTGAACAATTTCTCCACAGGACAGCCTTTCATAATTAACAGTTCCTTCTCCCTCATTTCTCAAATGAATCCATACTCTTTCAGCACCATTTTGCTTTTGATATATATATATATATATATATATATATATATATATATATATATATATATATATATATATATATATATATATATATATATATATATATATATATGAAGTTGTGGATTGAACTCTGTTGTGATATTTTTGGATCATCGATCAGGGAAAGCGGCAGCTGCGAAGGCGGCGGAGCTGAAGATTGGGAAGGGGAATCAGAAGCTGCAATTTGCTCAGCTGAAGGGAATGGCAGATGGGCTTTCACTTGGGCTGAGGAATGGAGGTTTCAATGTGAGCAAGTACTTGCCATTTGGGCCAGTGGAGAATGTCATACCTTACTTGCTGAGAAGAGCTGAAGAGAACAGAGGCCTTCTATCAGCATCCACATTAGACAGACAGTTAATGAGGTATAAATATCTTAATTTTACGATTATCTTTTGACATTTTTGTGACTCCAGATTGTGTATCATACATGTGACACATGTGCATGATCATTCAAGCTAGGTATGTTGTGGGACGGAACCCATCCATGACCAAGAATTTCGTAGATTGGATTGGACCCACCATGACCATGTCCCCAAAATCTCCCGGTTAGAAGAGAAAAAAAAAAGTCCTAATCTTTTTAGTTAGTGGTCTGTGCACATACAACAAGCTACACTCGGTGGCTAGGATCTTTCTATCTTCAAGATTTTTTAGGGCATGACCTGTACATGGCGGGCCGAATCAGACCAATGGACTTGATGATTGAATCACGGGTCTCACCTTCCTCTTTTTGGCATTTGCAGCAAAGAGCTAAAGAGAAGATTGAAGGTTGCAGTCATGGGGAGGGAGCCTGACAAGATAATGACTTAGGCTAACCATGTATTTGATGCCAATAATGTAAAGCTTTTGATCAATATAAAATATTTTGGGAATGAACCATCTATGATGGGACCCATCACTTATACAAACAGTGTTTTACAAGGATATTGTACATAAAACATATACAGTAGATAAGACATTCGATGACGATTATCAGCCAAACACAGTGGTTGCAGCACTCATGACTTGTGTGAACATGTGGATAGTAACTCAAATGATGTTGAGAGGATTTTTTCCTCCCCTGAGTTATACAAACAGTGTTTTACAAAAACATTGTACATAAATAAATTTCAATCTAAGAATGTATTTTTCTATTTTGTTCAACATTTTCTACTGTTTAAATTAACCCAATTTGCTATTGACCCATACATAAGGCTTGGCTATTGGACCCAACTACCTGACTGATGACTGACCATTCATTGAGTAGCCACCATGGAGATGTAGTGTTTTTTTTATGATGATTACCATTGCAAAGACAATGAATGCATGTATGGCGTTTGGCAATGGGACTAACTATTGAAAGAAACCTCTATGGATACTGTGATGTTAGTAAGAAATCCACCCCGCCCCGCTCATCCTTTTTGCCAGCTCTAGTTGGTACATGAACCCAAACATGAGGAAGTTAGTTCCAAAACTCGAGTGCATCACACGACTAGGAAACAATGAGGATTGAACACCCACTGTTGAAACATTTGTAGGGATTGGATTACGTACAGCCGTACCGCTGTCACTTCCATCTATGACTATCACCATTCCATCAATGCCATCCTTCCGTTGTTGTCGATTCATCTTGTCGCTGTCATCATCCTTCCGGCATTAGCACCAACGAGCTGCTGCCAACCATCTTGTCGTCGTTGCCTTCTTATCTGTGATCTAGCAGCCAGCCCACCACCCCAACTGCTCAGTTCCAATCCCATCACCGCACCACCATTTGAAAAGAGAAGGAAAGGAGCCGAGAGAATTCATTCTTTTGTGATAGGGTCCAAGCCCCATCAAGCCCACGTAAAAGAAGGGAAAGGGGTCCTCATGTAAAACAAAGATTAATGGCAAAATACAACTCCCATCTATTCATTCCAGAGAAAAATAATACATAACAAATCTCTAACAACTCATAAAAATAGAAGAAAAAAAATTAATTTAAATTAATTATTGGATCAGGGCATATGTAACATTTATGTTTTCTCGTTGGAAGGTTTGTAGGTAAAAACATCTAAGGTGCACCTCACTTTCAACCCTAGCCATCTTTTTCTAACCATCCAATAATAGCAAATCCCAACCACCCATCCAAGAAGCTTAGCCAAAGCCCCATCTATATCCAGTCATCGTTCCTTCAATCTCACATCACCTTTGCCTTAAGAGTTGAACCCTTCAACTCTTCTTATCTTCTCTTTTAAGAAAGTCTAGACATAGTAACGTCACCCCAATTCTCTTTAGACCATGGTCGAGCTGTCAATCCCATTATTGAACAAAAAAAAAAAAAAAAAAAAATCAGCTATCCAACTTGAACTTCAACCCTTATAACCATTCAAGCAAAAATCACACATCTTTACATCTCCAACTATAAACCGTCTATAATCATCCACTTAAGCATCTATCAACCCAACCTGAAGAAGAAGACATAAATTTGAGTCCATTGAATATTTAAATCTCATTGAAGATCTAATTTATGACATAGATTAAGCCGAAGAACGTGCTGAAATTTTACATCTCGACCAGACTCTCAGGTTCGACAAGGCGCCTGATGAATACACAAACTTCAATGAAGAGCCAGTTTTCAACGACGCTGAGCTTCATGGCGACATTGGAGGACCAATATTTGATGAAGACAGAGATGGAGAAGATAAGACATTCCACTACGATTATCAGCCAAACACAGTGGTTGCAGTACTTATCCACTTGTGTGAACATGTGGATAGTGACTTGAATGATGTTGAGAGGATTTTTGTCCCCCCTTGAGCTAGGTTGATGAAATAGCTTTGTAGCCCATTTTTAGATGAGGTAGGAGGATTTCGTCGCGCCGTCTAAACAATTTCCATTGATTTTCATTTTTCACACACATCGGTGCGTTCTATTTGATTCGATTCATTAAAACTCATTGGGAGAATCACTACTAAGCAAAACTCGACAATGAGTTTTCTACTATCCATGGAATCTGAGGCAGGCGGCATCTAGATCAAGATCATTGTCGCTGTAGATATTTCCATGGCCCATGATTGGATTATTCATAGTCCCAGAATTGCTAGGGAACACAAGCAAAATACCACATTTGATTAGGGTGGACATCATGTACACTTGTTTATGGGCCACACAGGCCCAACGTCCAATTTATGTTATTTAGTTGTTTACTTATATTTAGGGGTATTTTGATATTTTTACATTTCATTAGTTTGTTTTATTAAGATTTTAAAAAATGGGTTTTTAAAAAAATGAGTGGTCTTAATTAATTAGGATAGGCATTTAGCATAAATATCTTCATCCATTGTAATTTTTAGTTCTTTAATAAATTAATGAATTTTACTCTCTTTAAGAAGATGGAAAAAGAAAAGGTATATTCCCTTTTTCTTGTTCTTGAGTTTGGGTTGGATCATCGCTTGAATCACTTGTGGTCGTCCATTCTGGAGAATTCAATCATTCCTTTTTCAATTTGCTTGTCGAATTTGGAGTACTCAATCACCACAGGCCGTGTTGTGGAGTCCGCGCCGCATTACACACCTATACCATGATGGGCCAGAAATGGGCACATATACCCGTACCATCTAGCATATTGAGATGCCCATTAGTAGAGCTGTACATGAGTCAAACCGAGTCGAGCTTGACCCAACTCAAACTCGGCTCGGGCCATCTCGAGCCAAGTTCTAGCCAAACTCAAGTTCAAGCATACAAGTTGAGTTCGAGTTTAAGTTTTAAGATTATATATATATACACACACACACACAAAAGATTTATATTAAGTGAACCCGATTCAAGTCAAATCAATTCAAACCGAGTCAAGTTCCAAGCTAGGTTGAGTGGAGTACAGTAGCTCGAACTTGGCTAGAAATTTTTTTGAGCTCAAAAAATCAACTCAACTCAGCTCGAACCCAATTTCAGGCCGAATCAAGCTTTTTTCGAGCTGAGTTGAGTTAAACGAGCTAACTTGGTTCGTGAACAGCTCTGCCCATTAGGGTATTGGGTACCCCTTTGTGATTCGAGATTTACAAAATCACTGAAGCACAGACACCACTAACTTAAAAAGATTAAATTTTATAGCAAAATAAAAACAATGGATTTTCTTTATATATATGAGAAATGCTCATACACAACTAGCTGGACCGTCCAACTGGTTTGAATTAATGAATGCTAATTAATCTTGAGAGAGATTGGACTTTGTTTATTTTACCTTTCAAACCAGTGTTTTAAAATGGTCAATGGCTTGGGTGGGCCCTATTGTGGTGCTAATGTAAAATCCACCCATACCATCACGTGTGTCATCCCATGTTAGACTTAGGGACTGAAAATCAACCCCATCGGTGGTTCAAGTGAACCGCCCAATTAGAAACAGTGTGCTGAAAAACCTCACCCTCCAAAATGGTTCATTTGATGAGGCCCACTTGAATCACATGTGGATCTTATTTTTGGGTCCCTCACCTAGCCTTTTCTGTAGCATCTAATGGGCGGAGTGGATTTCACATAATCATGATTGGAGTCCTGTAAAAAATCAAAGGTGGACATCTCTACTTCAGTTGTTCTATTGGTGTGGCTCACCTGAATAACAAATCTACCTTATATTTTGGTTCTAAACTTACAATGAGATTGCACATCTGATGATCGGAGTAGATCTTACATACATGACACGGTGGGCCATGTCAAAAATCAAGGTTGGCTTTATCTCCTTCAATTAACTTCTTCGATTCCAAGAAAAAAGGTGCATGTTCCTAAAAAAGTGCCGGTGGATTAGGTGCAACTTGTTCTAACGCACGCACTGTACATCCTTGACCCTGGCTACCTTGATGTATGTATTGTATATTCGTGCCCTACATCCATATTTTCAGCTCATGGTAAAGTAGATAAAATTCTCAGGTGGACCACACAACAGAAACTCTGGTGATTGGCCATTAAAAACTTTATGTAGTCCAAAAGTTTTGGATCAAACTGAAATTTGTTTTTAATTTGAATTTTACTTCATCAAACCCTTTTGTGACCTTTTCAATAAGTTGGGTGCCAAGTAAAAATTACAGTGTAAATTTTTAACGGTAAGAGTTCAATATCCACTATTTCCTATGGTGTGGACCACTTGAGATTTATACCTGCTTCATTTTCTGATAATGTTCTAAAATAATCTTAAAAAACCAATGGACAGCATGGATATATAATATTTACATCAAAGTTGGTGGCATGATTAGGGACAAACTGTGTTGCATGAGGAAAGGCCCGCACTTAATCCACTCTTATTCTTTTCTTCTTTTTTTTTTCCTAATATGGCCCCTTTTTTCTTGTAACGGAGCCGAAGAAGCTTAACGCCAGAGGAACGCCTAACCTTATTTTTATTGGCACATCATGATGTGCAAGTGATATCTACTGTGATAGTTAGATGTGTCATCTCATTCTACGTATCGATACAAAATATCATACTGACTTTTGATCCAGGTAGGCCACATCAATAGAATAGTAGAGGATCTACCTTTGATTTTTACAGGATTCACAGTTATGATTAAGTGAAATCCACTCCAATCATTAGATGTCACACCAAAGGTTAGGTGTAGAACTCACAATTCAGGGCCATACTTGATCCAAGCGTGCCTCATCAAAGGAATCATTTTGGAAGGTGAGCTTTTTTTTTTTCACACTATTTCCAATTGTATGGTCCACTTGAACCATGGATGGAGTTGGTTTTCAGTTCCTAGAGTCGAACATGGGGTGACACACCTGATAGGCCAGGTGCATTTTACACTAACACCACAGTGGAACTACCCAAGCCTGATCATTTTCAAAAGACCTCTTGAAAAGCTAATGTGAAGCAAACACCTTTCTTAACATTAATTAGCGTTAATTAATGCCAACTAGGTATGTATTTTGTATTTAAGAGAAAATTTTTCTCATTAAATGCCGTGCTAGTTGGACCAAAATACAGTGTCCAACTGGTTGCGTGTGAGCATCTCTCTCTCTCTCTCTCTCTCTCTCTCTCTATATATATATATATATATATATATATATATATATATATATAAATTTACAAAAAAAAAAAAAAACGAAAGAAAACTACCTAATTATTATAAGATTTACATTCGGGTACCCTTTTTTAGAAAAGTATTCAACAAGTCATCTCAGTGATTATCATTAGCGTACCTTCCATTACATTTCTTATCTTTGATTGGGGTTGGTCAATGCGAGCAAAGGGGTCGGTAGTTCAAGTGGGCCCCACCATTATGTCTGTGAAATCCACCCCAACCACCTGATGCATCACATGTGGACCACACAATTGGAAACAATGTACAGGGCAACACTCACCCTCCAAACTATTTCCCTTGGTGTGGTCCACATGAACCATGGATGGGCCTGGTTTTTGGGCCCCGAGCCTAAATTTTGGTGTGGCATTTAATGGTTAGAGTGGATTTCATATAATCATCACAGTGGGCCCTGTAAAAATAAAGGGTCCACGTCTCTCTCCAACTGTCCTTTGGTGTGGCCACCTACTCAGAAATCAGCCTGATTTTTGGGCCCTGGAATTGACACAGGATACATATCTTATGGTTGGAGTGTATTTCACATACACGTCGTGGTGGACCCCATCAAAAATTATGGGCAGCAGCCCTCTCCCATTACTCTAATAAAAACAGAAATTTCCATTGATATATTTAAAAAAATGAGTTTCATGGGACACCCACCCTCGCGTTTTTAGGGGCTCACCATGATGTATATGTGAGATCCACTTCGACCATTAGATGTATAATTCTACATTAGGCCCAGGTCCCAAAAATCAGGTTGACCAGTAACTTGAATGGGCCACACCAAATGAAACAGTGGGGAGAGATGACATCTGCCCTTGAATTTTACAAGCTTACCTTGATGATTATATGAAGTACACTCCAACCATTAGATGCCACACCAAAATTTAAATGGGGCTCAAACATCAAGCTCATCCATGCTTTCAGGTGGCCCACACCAAGGGAAACAGTTTGAAAGGTAATCATTTCCATGTACATTGTTCACAATAATGTGATCGATCCCCCTTAATCAAGAAGGGAGCTAAGTTTCAGGCCCACCTGAGCTGGGATGGATTTCACATAAACATCAAGGTAAGGCCAACCTGAGCTGCCAACCAGCACCGCCGACTGGAGCCACTATTAAGAAATCTAACCGAAGGTATTCTAACAATAATTACTTGGATTAATGAGGTAGCTTATTGAAAAGCTTTTTGGAAGAAAAAAAAAAAAAGTTGCTAGAATGTACATACTATAATAAGTAGGAAGATTTTGTAAAATTCACTAAAATATAACATGATAGCATGTTACTTTGAATTAAAAATAAATTAATTAATTAATTAAAAACAACTCTTTTTCATGTTGCATGTCCGCAATTAATTATCTCCTCTGCATTCAACGAAAGTGTGTATACATTGAACTTTTAATACATCTTTGAAAGCCTCTTCATTCCTAATTATGAGATACTAAGATCTTTTAAAACAAAAATTATCTTCATGAAACCCTGCCCACCATGTCAAGGCATAGATTTCATAGACATACAAACCCACATGTAAGGGATGATTCACAATTAAAGAAACCCTGCCCATGATTTCCTTGTACTACTAGAACACATTTTCCACCTTGCCAAGCCAATTGATGAAGTTGTCAACCTGCAAAATGATTGTAGAGTTCCGAACTTCCACGTTAATTCCCGACACTTTCACATTCAAACAATCAAAAAATACCATCATTTGTGCCTTTACCAACCAAGGTCGCCCATTGTTGGTTGAGACCTTGATGAGGACCTTTCCTCACGCATCCTCATACTCCGACTTCAGTCTTCAATTTCCCTTCACACTATAGCTCTCTCACTTTAAAGATCATCTACCATATATGCATGAATTGATTTACAGACATGTGACTGTGTAGATCAATTGGGTTACTTGTGTTTTCTCTTATTGTATTACCCCCCTTCGAAGTGTCGTTGGGAGATGATGTGGAGTCGAAACCCATCAAGGATCAACATCTCCAATACCAAATGATGCAATCCAATTATCAAATCATTGAAATTTAGATGCCCGTGTGGCAAGAATGGACAAAAGAAGACATCCACGAGAACATTGGAATACAAAAGGATAAACAAGTTTGTTGGAACTTATTCACTTCTTAAAAATAGTTGGATAAAACCTGCAAACAAAAAATAATAATAATAATAAACACTTAGTAGGGCCTTTTAACTCCTACAACAACCCCTTTCATAGATCTTAAAAGGCAATACCCTAAATCCCTATTGAATCTTTGATTAAGATTTTCCAACTATTTAGATTGATTTCAAAGCATTCTAACCTATTTAAAATAGCAACTCCACCTACAAATATTTGGCCTACTTGTAAAGACCTAATCTTAGTAAAAGTAAATCTAGAAAATCATCCTCAAAATCTTTAGAAAATCTTCAAAACTAATGAATCATATCTTCAAAATCAACAATCATATCTTCAAAATCAGCACCCTTATCTTTCAAAAATAGTAAATGTAGCATCTGAAATTTAACCCCAAAAACTAGCAGCAAACTACTCAACCTGCACATGTTGGGCCCCATGGTGGGCATTGACCCTACATCACTATCCATATCGAATATTTTTCTTCTTCTAGGCCAGAGGTGAATAACCACACCAGTTAAAGGGTTGAAATTCTTCCAGCCTGAGGGGAGGGGTTTTTGGTGGATGGGTGGCTAGGGCTGTTCACGAGTCAAGCTAGCTCGAAAAGTGACTCAAAAAGCTCAAGTGAGTCGGCTCGGTAAAAGATGGTCGATTCGACTAGTTATTTGAAGCTCGAGTTGAGTTCAAGCCAAGTTCGACCAGGGGGCATTTCAACTCGACTCGGTTCGATTAATAAATATATTAAATATTGTGTGTGTGTGTGTGTGTGTGTGTGTGTGTGTGTGTGTGTGTATATATAAGTTTAAACTTAAAAATTAAAAAAAATAAAAAAACAAACCCTAGAGTCTCTACCCGACCGCACGCACCCCCTTCCCTTTCCCTTTCTTCTCTCTCTCGCCCGCTTTCCCGGCCATACGCTGCCCGACACCACCACCACCAGTTTTCATTTCGGCTCAAACTTTCAATCTCTTGAGATCTACTTCTTAGGTGAGAAATCCAAGAAATTCGAGATGGATTCTTCTCAGATTTGTTAAAGCTTCAAGGAAATCCAATGATCTGATTGGCTAGAGCTCTTTACTTGGATTTTTGATCCGTGTTCTACTCTGTTTCTTTTCTAATACTTGGATTTCTGGTGGAAGAAGATCAAGAACAGATCGGTTCTTACAGGTTTCCTCATCCGATTCGAAGCTTTGTTTGATTTTTTCATCGGGTTTTGCTTTAACTCTCTTAAGATTTTTTAATTTTTCATCAATGGAGGAGGATCAAGAACATAATCCATTACTCTCTCACCCGACAAGCTCGAGCTCAACTCGAGGTAAACTCGACTCGACTCGAACCACTAGCTCAACTTGAACTCGACTCGACAACTTTGGCAAACAAGCCAAGCTTCAATGTTGAGCTCGAGGCCAAGCTCGAACTCGAGTACATCATGGACAAGCCAAGCCAAGCTTGGCCCACCTCGACTCGACTTGGCTCGATGCCCACCTCTATGGGTGGCTGCACTTGCATGAAGAAGTGAATGGGTAAAAGAAGCGACTAGTTATCCAAACAAAATGTATGCATGGCCCACTCACTGACTAGAGTGACAATTGACATGTAGAGGTGTACACGAACCGAGCTAGCTCGGCTAGCTCGCTCAACTCGACTCGAAAAAGCTCGATTCGACTCGGTTCAAAGCTGAGTTTGAGCCAAGTTGAGCTGATTTTTTGAGCTCAAAAATGAGTTCGAGCCGAGTTCGAGCTGGCCCCAGCTCGACTCGACTCAAATCGAACCCAGCTCAAATCGAACTTGGATCAAACCAGTTTGATGACTCGGTTACTTTGATATTGATGTTGCTCACCAAGTGTTTGATGAAATGACTCAAAGAAGTGTGGCTAGTGGGCAAGGAAGGTATATATATATATATATATGAAACCAACACCCTTTTTTTCTTGATTTTTATGTTGCTTGGAATGTGTTTGATAAAATACCTGTAAAACCATTACTGTTGTCTCAAATACAGTCAGATTTTGAAGGTGCAATCCAGGTGTTTGTGAAAATGCTGCAATGGCGAATCAGCTCGAACTAGCCCGAGCTGCTGAACAAACCAAACCGAGCTGGCCAGTCAGGCTCGAGGACCGAGCCGAGCCGAGCCAAGTTCGAGCTGAGGTCAGCTAGTGGCCGAGCCGAGTCGAGCTGAGGCCAGCTCGACTCGGTTCGACTCAATATACACCCCTATCGACACGGCATCTACCAAGTGAGGAGCGCCTAATTAATGGATTGGATGATGGATACACATGCTGCAGTACTCTATGATAGGAATGATATGACACCCAAGCTGTAATTTTGCACAGCAGACGCAAGTTCTGGATTGTGACAAGTGGGGCCCATCTATGTATTTTCCTAGTCCTCCAAATTGTAGAAGCCCACTGTGGTGGACGTTACTCCACAAATCACCTTGAAAGATTAAACACAACCCTTTGATTTGTGGACTACAATAGACAGTTAGGAACATAAATACAAAAAGGGGCCCCATTCAACTGAAGAAAGTCCCAAGTCTGGTAGACAGATCTTCTACTAAGGGAGAGTTTTTGTGCAGTGTCTGACTTCTGAGTGCATTGCTTTTCTCAATTGAATGAATTGCTGCAAACGCATCCATTCTTCAAACTAGCATCAAATGACTTCAACTCATTGAAAACCAGGTTTTCTCTAAATTAAATATGAACCGCATGCAAATAAAAAATAATAACAAAAGTGTTGTGCATTTCTCATCAATGAGATGCATATACAAATGTTACTAAAACCCACACACCTGCAATAGGCAGTTCATGTAGAAGCCACCACAGGTTCCAGCATGGTAAATGAATATGAGATCCAATCCATCCATTAGAGTCCCGCTATGTAGATGCCCTAGTCCAAGTATCTGGTCATTCCACAAATCAGGTGGGCCTTGGCTAGTGATACATTTACCTGTCTGCCTGTTTCTCACACCATGGGCCAGCTTATGACCAGCTTGATTCCGAGGAGAGAATATCTACATGGTCGGACCTGTTTGGATATCGAACCTATCTGCCTTGCTGCCACATGTGGTGGCATGTAGATGATATTCCATGCTTACGTGTGAGCAGACCAAAGCTCAAAAATATACGTGGAGATTGAAGATTGATTTATATATTTTAGTGAGTTGAACAAAAATGTCGTGTTAATCTGTGCATCAATCACTTGATTTCCTTCAAAGGATAGGAAAGGATCTCATTCAATTGGGTTTTGTTTTCACTGGTTAGGAGGGAGGACATCGCCCCTTAGCACCTTCCAAGGCCCCCAGTAGAACTTCGGTTTCATTAGAGGCACTGCTTCTCCCGGGTGATCTTCCCAGTACTTCTCCTGCTTGACATCACAAGGCGGTGCTTTTAGTTAACGAGAACTTCACTGATAAAAATGTAAATGTTCTTGTTTAAACATGCCATGATTCCCAATGTGTTGCAGCCACCAATCACTGAAATGAGTAATACTCCATAATTCATGAAACAGATCAAACAACAAAGGATGATAATGAATGGCAGTGAAATGGATTTGATCAAACAACAAAGGATGATAATGAATGGCAGTGAAATGGATTTGTGATCTTATAGCAAATGCAATAGTCAATTGAGGCAAAACAGCAGCTGAAGATAAACCGAGCCATTATCATCATCAACATCATCATGCAGAGCACTAAATGGGATTTGTAATTTTAATGCAAATGCAATAGAATATTCGGACAAAACACCACCACCACCATCATTGTTTTCATCGTCATCACCACTCTCATCATTCTCATCATCATGTCGTTGTCATCATTATTATTGAATCATCATTGCCGCCGCTGTCATCATCATCGTTGTTGAGGCTTTAATTGTGAGATTCATGATATGATGTGATAGAAAAATGTTGGTCGTCATCATTATTGAGGTTTTAATTGTAAAGTTCTTGATATGATGTGATAGAAAAATGCCAGTTCAATCAGAAGGGGGGAAAAGGATATTCATAATCTTCTCTTTTTTTTGGCAAAAGGTAGGAGCAGTATTCATAATGACTTGCTGCTTCTTTTTCCACCATTTTTTCTATTTAATTATTTCCCATCCTTCCATCCTCCAACATGGAGTAGTCTAGCCTAGTTGCAACTTTAAGTGTATCCAAAAGGGTGAGTTGATTATCAAGAGTATAGGAACTTCAAATGGAAAGCATCAAGAGAAATAAAGACATGCTTGAATCCAGGGCAACCTTAACCTTATAAAGCTGCTCTGTTAGTGCAGATCCAATAACCCCAGTATAGAATGCAGCTATATATACTGAAACGAGTGGCTTGAAAGATTTTGGACGGCGATAGGGCTCAATCATATCCCAAAGGAAAGTTTTCTCCCACTTAGAGTACAAGCGATCTGCGTACATTCTCCATAGTGTGCTCGTCATTTCTATGACATAAAACATGTTTGATGTTTCAGAAACTGTTGAAATGAATTAACAATAACTCGCATAAATGTGAAATGCATGGGAAAGAATCCAACTTTTTGTCTCTCACTAAGTTCGATAATAAGAAAACATGTTCCTGAACATAGACAGTATTCTAATCAAATTAATATATAGGGCCTGTTTGAAATTGGGCAAAGTTGTGTCGCATGGCAATCTATGGCATGCTGTCAAGTTTAGATGGTCATGGACATGCTGTTGTTAACTAGTTATTTTGTCTCTTGTTTGTCAAACACCCGGGAACAAGGACAGGATAGATTGTAGTAAATGTGGGGAACTTAAAGATTGGTTGGTAGCACATTTACATGTGCATCTGCATATTTGACACGTTTGCCATATTTTTTAGTAATTGATGCGGCACATATGCACATGTGGGATGCTTGAACTTTGAGGTCGCAAACGTGCTGTCAAGTTTAGATGGTCATGGACATGCTGTTGTTAACTAGTTATTTTGTCTCTTGTTTGTCAAACACCCGGGAACAAGGACAAGATAGATTGTAGTAAATGTGGGGAACTTAAAGATTGGTTGGTAGCACATATACATGTGCATCTGCATATTTGACACGTTTGCCATATTTTTTAGTAATTGATGCGGCACATATGCACATGTGGGATGCTTGAACTTTGAGGTCGCAAACGTAGCACATTGGAGCATCTCACACATGTGCACGGATAAGCGTGATCTTCATGTGCACCAAAATCGTAAAGAGTCGTCGACAAGTAGTACCCCCTCTCCACCAAAGACACCTAATCCATGGTCCAAGAGTCACACCCATGACTACTTGTTCAAAAGTGGATTGGTTCCCATGCACAAGAGGATTGACAAACCATGGATGTGTACAATTGCTCCAACTGCGTGTTGCGACACCTTTGCCCAAATCCAAACAGCCCCATAGTTTGAAAACATCACCCACTACAAAGAAAAGTTCTCAATAGTTTCCTTCAAGAAGTAAATATAATTGAATCATACAGTGGTCAAACTAGAAAGTGGATTGAAGTCAACAAGATGGGAGGCAAAAATAACAAAAAAATCATAACTAGTATCCAGTTTAGGAGAACAATATAGATATACGCAAGGATGCATTTGGAATTCCTCTAGAGGTGGGGCCGGATGAGTTTCTTTCCATCCAAATCGTTATTTGGTTCTAGGTGAAAGGGAGTAAACATTGATTTTTGGAAAAGAAAGATTGTAAGACGTAATGGTCTTATTAATGCCATAAAAAATTCGAAGGTGAAGCTCAAGTAATGATTTCTAGCAATTAGTAGCAGGCAAGGAAGATAACGGCAAGGTTATTTATTGATACATTGGTTTGTTGTATGGAGTCTTGCATAAAGTCCTGAACTGCCTAAAAAACTGTGGGAAAATTCTAACCAAATTTGTGAATTCTAAATAGGCAGTAGAGGAGAAATCCAACAGCAATGCACTTTCAACGGGAAAAAGGACAGATTGATGGCTAGGATCTTCTAGTCGGGAATCTTTGGTGCACAATCCATCCATGGCAGGCCCAACAGACTGATGGTCTCAATACTGAACCATGGGCTCCACCTATCCAAACTAAAAACCAGTAAACTGAATTCCTTTTACTTGAAACATTTCAAGGTTAAAGGAAACTATGATGCTCATTTTTTGATAAATCCACAGGAACATGTTTAAAAATACATTGTAACCTCAGAAAGTTTCCGACTTGCCAAGATCCAAGCTTCAATTGCCAACGGATCCTTACTCTTGCTCAGGTGGTAGACTCTCAGGAGTTTCAATCGGGGGTTCAATCCATACGAAATTATGTAAGGTGCACTAACTTGCCAACGCCGGGCACAATAATGAAATTGTAAGGGCACTAACTTGCAGCATTGGGTACAAGTCACACCCCAATCTGTTTTTTCTGGATCAGGAAGAGGCATTCATTGCCAATTCCCGACAAGTGGTAGGTCAGACAGTGAATCTACGTCATCCATCCAGTGAGTCCTTCCTATGGATGGCCCTTGGTTGAAAATAACACTGGACCGACGATCCTAGCCACCAGTTTATTACGGTGAATTCATTTTCACTCTGATTGCCTTTAGAAGGTCACACTCCATGGATAGTACTGTCCATAGAAAGGGTTGTCCGTTCAATGCAATTTTCAACCATGGGCACTCAAATGCTCACGAATCCACAGGAAGGTTTGCATGATGTTTACAAAAACGAAGAAAATTGCTATCACGTAGCTTGCACCGTAGAAGTTCTATGCAACGTCTTCCTGATGGTACACATGGGAAACATGTATGGTGATCAGAGTCGCTGATCTGCTGTGCCACCACAAGGAAACGCCTTGTTCCAAAAAGCAAAGGCATTGGACTTTGATAGCTAGCCATATAATCAATGGCTTGGAAAAGGAACAGTTAAAGCAACAGTCCACATTCAACAAATGTAACTAACAACAACTGCACAACCACAGTTGTCAGATCAATCTGATTTTTGGTCTATGGCAAATCCATGCAGTAGCCCACCAGATCACCAGTCAACACAAATGTTCGGCGCATTTAAAGTGAAAGGAGCTGCATAGAAGTTAAAAGACACTCTACATAATTGGTCGTAGCATTTCTCAAACTGAAACACCAATGTTTAACCTTACAAAGTTTCTTAGTTGCTAAGGTCTGAATACCAATTTGAACAAATGGCAGCTCCAAACCAAAATTAAAAAATGCAGGTTCAAATGAAAATCCAAGGATTGTGAGTAGAGTACACGGTGCATATTTCTTGTAGCAATTTTATCAAACAGTTTCCATGCATGTTTGCCTGTTGTCCCAGCCTGTACTCCATACAGTTGGGCCAAATGAAAATCCAAGGGCTATGAGTAGAGCACACAATGCATATTTCTCATTGCTATTCTATCAAACAGTTGCCCTGCATGTTGAACATACACAATACATGGCCAAACTAGGGGCCTTTCATCCCAGCCTGTACTCCATACAGTTGGGAGCCCACCTTCCAGTAATCCTAACTATTCATCTGCCAGGGCCTTCCTTCCAGCAATTGGGACCATTCATCTGGCAGGGCCCACCGCAAAGGACCGATACTACAAAACCCTCCCCACCGCTAGTCATTCAATCCTTGCCACCACCCACCAGTTGTATGGATTAGATTGTTCGGCATAGAGGAATTTTCGGTCCATCGCCCAACCTCAAGATGAACGTTCTAGATATAAATGAAGGATAGACGCAGGCACCCGACTCTTAAGTAATACCAACCCAAACAAAACAAAAAAGGGAAATTCGGGCTCCAAACAATGCATATTTCTTTCAGTCATTTCATCAAACACTTGATGTCCAGGTGGGAGAAGGATCATACCTTCCAAATTTCTATTCTATATATAAAAAGTGCTTTCGTGGTTGGAATTCAAATAAAAAGGACCTTCCTTCCAATTCCCTGCTGGAGATATTCTAACAGCCCGTTTGGCACCGAGGATTTGAATGTATTTCAGAGGATTTGAAATGCGCAAGCCTACTTTTTACATTTGGCAGCAAAACCCATGGCATGGGTTTGGATTCCAATGGATTCCAAATAGCAAAAAACTGAGGATTTGAAATCCCAGCTTTAAGCTGTGATTTGAGAGGAATTGTCTCCAACAGTTATATTGCCGACCAATGGAAAACTTTTGAAAGGTGTACGAGAATTGCAGCTTGCTCGCTCGGCCTCTCTTTCTCTGTACGTATGACTGGAGGTGGCAACAGGTAGAGTTTTGAAAAAGGCATCAGCAGCGTAGGTGGGCCCCACCATGATTTTTATGTGATCCACTCCAATCACCCAAGTGACTCACCCCATGTTAGGCTTAAGACCTAAAAATCAGCCACATTCATGATTTACATGGACCACACGACTAGAAACAGTGTACAAGAGCAACATGAACCCTCCAAACTGTTTTCCTAGAGTGGCCTATCTCAATCACAGATGGGCCTGATTTTTGCAACAGGCCTAAGTTTTTGTATGGTATCCAAAGGTTGCATTAGATTTCATATAATCTGTATTACAATGGTTGCATTAGATTTCATATAATCATTGCAGCAACCTTGAAAAAAATGGAGGGCAAACGTTTCTCTCCAAACTGTTTCTTTGGTGTGGCCCACCTCAATCATGAATGGGTCTAGTTTTTTGGACCTGGGGCTACATTTTTGTGTGGCATTTAATGGTTGGAGTGGATTTTATATGATTATCATTGTGGGTCTTGTAGAAATCAAGGCTGGACATTTCTCTCTCAATTGTTTTCTTTTGTGACCCACCTGAATCACAAGTCAACCTGAATTTTTAGCCCTGGACAATACATTGGATTTCCCATCTGATGGTGGGAGTGGATTTCACATGCACATCATTGTGGCCCAAATTCAACAGTGGGGCAAGAAGGTTGGTACTTTGTATTTTCATTTTATTGTTAGGCTATGAGTTCACTGTACTGTAAAGAAGTTAACATGAGCATCGACTTGGACCGAGTTAGGGCTGACCCGACTCGATCTAGTTTTGAAATAGACCTCACCTAAACTCGACCAAACTCGATATCGGGTCCAGCATGTTATTTCTTAATTGTGGAATTGCCGAAGGACCTCGTTGTGCGTTGGATATGGAGATCAAAGGAGGGAGATAGCTTACCTGTTTGAGACGCCATTACTGTAGAATCAGAATGCCAGGGTCTCCCTTTCTTTACACCCTTTAGAAAAGACAAGATGGGATTGAGACTTCTTTTCGATGGTGTTGGATTGGAGACCCAGCCTATTCTTATATTTATAAAGGGCAGAGGAGTTTGAGACCCATCAAAACTCCTCTCCCTGAAAGGCTCCACACGAATCTGGGAATCCCAGTTCCCATATAATAATGTGTGTATCATAGTAGCAGCACACCACCCCTTACACGAATTCTGGATGTGTTACAACTTAGTGGGGCCCGCTGGTGCACCCGATCACATTATCCAACCTATAGGATAATCCAGACTGTTGATCAATAAGGCCCACTATATAGAATTCTTACACAGCATGCCTAACCCAATCCGAGTCCGGGTCTGGACTGAGTCTAACCCAGTCACAAGTACCGAGTCACAACCGAGTAAAGTCAAGTGCAGCAAGTATCCATGGGCTGAAATCACAACTCAAAACCTAGGTGCACTAGCCAGAATTGCAGCCTCTCCATCAACTACACGGCATCTCATATCTGAAACGTCAAATCTGAGTTTTTTTTTTATATGTACGAGTCGAGTTTCGAATCGGGTTGAGTTTCGGATCGAACCGAGTCAACACCGAGTTGGATTTCAAGTCGATTAAAGTCGAGTTACTGGGTGACCCGAACTCAACTCGGTTTGAGTTTGGATTAGACGAAGTATACTCAATTTGAATCGACTCACCCACTCGGTTCGGATCGAGTCAGGTCTAAACAAGTCGGACGAGTCCAATAGTCCATGCCCTGCTCTAGTTAACATGTTATCTCCTATCTAATTGAATCCAAAAGAGGTCAGCAGCACAGGTGGGCCACCATGATGTTTATCTGAAATCTACTCCAACCACCATATACTTCACCACATGATAGGGTTAGGGTCCAAAAATCAGCCCCATTTGTAATTTAGGTGGACTACAATATTGGAACAGAGTACAAGGCAATGGAGACACTCCAAACTTTTTTCTTTCCAGTGTTAAGACTTTTGGGATTCAAGTCTAAATGTTTGTGTGGCATCTAATTACTAGAGTGGATTTCATATAACCATCAAGTGGGCCTTATAAAAATCAAGGGTGGAAGTTCCTCTCCTAACTGTTTCCTAAGCTCTCCCAAGAGCATGTGTGATAGATATAAATGGAGACTTATTTGGTACTCTGGAAGAGTATGACAGCTGATAAGCCGGCATCAAAAATTGTACAGGTGCCATATGTTAACTCAAATTAAACCGACTAAAATTGAGAACCTACGGTCGGTGAGTCACAGTCCCAAAGTCAAATTGTTTGTGCAATATTTTATCGTTTATTCTCGGACATTCATTTGTTGAAACAGGAAATTGGCATGTTTTTCATTTGTAATCATCCAATAAAATATCCACCAATCTAATGGTCATATAATCAAATAGGCCTGAATTGTGACTAACTGTCTATCTAAAATGGGACCCATAATTGGATAGTTTAATTTGAAATACTTGTGTTTACACCCGTTTTTGACACCCTAATATGGGCAAATCAAAGGTTGTCGCATGTCGACACCACATGACTGCAATTGGTGCAAGATATACCCTCACCCAAGAATATATTTGTTCACGTTTCCTTCAGCGATACGCATTTTATTGTAAATGTGAAGGAATGAGCCATTGTGCCTGCTTTTAGGAGAATGAGTTGCACGCCATGTGGCCACATTTATCGTGCCCATTAATGAGGCAATGTGCCCACCACGTTTATAAGAGACTCGTCGAGATGAGAGATCTATTATGAATTTGGCAATGATATTCTCGGTGAGGTCGTCTCTCGTATTCCTTCCAAAATGGGAGATCTCCTAAGAGACGTTCGGAGCAACTGTAGCATTTAAAAAGATAATGAAGATCCAAAAGTTGGACCGATGTCCAAGCGAACCCAACAACGGATTGGATTCAAATTAGGAGAAACAGATACATCAGCCTGATTAGGCCATTCACTCCAAATACTAGTCGAAATCAAGAGAGAGAGAACTTGATCCAAAATCTAGTCGGAATCAAGATAACGGCAGAACTAGATCCAAAATCTAGTTTGGCCAACCCCTAATGGAGGGTCTAGGACAACTTGATGTGACGGATCCTATCCATTTTATCCATATGATCGACAAATGGTGATTGAGACGAGTGCATTTCTCAATCGGTTCCATTGAGGTTGCAGATGGGGCACCCGCATGGGATGGCGAAGAATGAAATGATCAGAAAAGAGCTCCAGTATGAAAATCTTCATTGGTGTATGAACCAATTGTATACCACCAATGAAAAATACCAGAATAAGCAATATTGACTAGACCAGGCGGACCAGGCGCAGCTCCTTGGGTACTTCTACAGCTAGTTGATCGATGCGAGGCGAGCATGAGCAGTAGCTTTTACATAGTTGGGATCACCCACGCCTCGAAACCGCCTTGCCAAGCCACATGGGACGAATGACCAGAAGATCCATGGACAACCATGGGTCGGAAGGCGGCAGGGGAAGGAGGGGGACACTAGGTGGGATCTTTCAGCAGCGAATTCCCCATACAGATAGAGGTGTCTATCAAAAAGATACTCTAAAGGCTTCGAGATCGAGGTCTCATTAGCCGAAGAAGACCCTGGCTAATCCACGTGGCCTGCTTGACGAACGTCAACGATGGAGACGGATAAGTGACCTCGATTTCTTAGAGGGGTCTCTTCCAGATCAGCCCATGGGGTTCCCAAAATCTGATCCGGTGACCAAAAAAAAAAAAACTTTGATGGTCCCAGGCTTAGTCTCTGGTGGACCACAAACACCTTGCGACGAATCAGCTATGAGTGGAAGATCCGAGAAGACAAGGGATCCAAATCTAGTGGGATTCCTTTTTCCCAATCTAAGTCACCAATTCTTTAACAATCAAATGGATTCCTATATCTATAACAATAACGTGAGCACTAAGGATCCATAAACACCAAGGAAACCCTAACGAGGGTTTCACTACCTCGACAATCTATAAAAGGAGACATCGAAAAAGAGCTCAAGGCCCTATGCCAAACACAACAACTTATCTTTTATTTACCTTTCCTTTATTTTTCTGGCATAGCTTAGCTTAGTTTATAGCTACTACCTATCGGCTCCCATCGCAGTATCTTACAAGTAGAGATAGTCTTTTTGTAACCTTAAGTTGTAGACCGTGATCATTTAAGTTCTGATTTGGTTGATCACATCTACCTTAATCATCTATTTCGATAAATGCATCAGGTTTTATCTTTTCTTGTATTTATTCATTTGGTTGTCTCGCAACTTGTCGATTGTAATGAACATTATTTCCAACTATTAATGAAATTAGCAATATTTTGCCTTATTTAATTTGAGTGTGTATATATGTTCATTTGAGAAGTATTTTGAACTTAAAAGTGTTGGTGAAAGAACATGTCCTTAAGTATGTAAACTCACTCTATTGTCACAAGGCAAAAAATAACTCATTCAGAAGGATTAGCTTCCTTTCCTTTCACAAATCTCTTAAACGAAGCGCAATATTAGTGGCCGAGAGGACTTTGGATCTTTGATTCCAGTCTCCAATCTGTCTGTCTCGGAGAAGGGGACACCAACAATTTAATCAACCCTTGAGTCAGGCAAACTCTGGCACACCCACACATCCTATTCACACACATGTATCAAATCTTGACCATCTCTCACTTGCATGACCTAGTCTAATTGAATTGAGTGCAACAACTTGCATCATGTACATATAGGGCCTGTTTGATTTTCCATGATACATGTAAATCAGGGTAAAGTAATTATTACTTTTTCACCATGTTCGAAAATATGAGAGTAATTCCACCTCAAAAATCTAAACAAAAGTGTTGACTTAAATATGTGGACCCCACTGTAATGTATATGATATATCCACACAGTCCATCTACTTTATTAGAACATTTTGGAACATGAACCGAATAATGAGGCAGATCCAACACTCAAATGGCCCACACTAAAGGAAACAGTGGCCTTAATTCGTCCACTATTGAAAGTTATTTTCTTCACTAGGCCCACATTGTGGTTTTTTCATCATCTAACCCGTTCATAGGGTCACACAAGCGTAGATAAGGGGAAAACACAAATATCAGCTTGATCCAAAACTTTTAAGGGCCCCAAGAAGATTTTAATGGTAGGCATTTGATTCCTGTTGTTTCTTATGGTGTGGTCCACTTGACCTTTGGATCTGCCTCATTTTTTTGCTCATGCCATAAATTCGGCTGGCATAACAAATGATTGGTGTGGATAAGTAACATACATCATGACGGGCCCCACATTGATGTTGTAAATTTCTCAATTAAAGTGTTAAAAAAGTAAGTTGTCACATCTGCATTGGGAAAGATGTGATAATTACCTAGGTAAATAATTATTACCCATTTACATGGTAATTACAGTTGAGCCGGAAAATCAAACGGGCCCATAATTTCCTAGTAATTTCAAAGTGCATTAGTATAGTATCCATTACACGTAGATACGTCCATCCAAGCAATAAGCTTTTCCAACTATGGTTGTGCATGGGCCCACCATCTGATCCAACCTGTGTTGCAAGGTTGGAATACGAATTGCCTGCAACTCCAAAGGGTGGGAAGTTTCCATTGTTAGAAGATAGATGGGGCCCACTGTGATGTTTATGAGAAATCAACTTTATCCATTTGTTTCGCCAGCTTATTTTAAGACATGAGTTCAAAAGTGAGGGCAAATCCAAAACTCAAGTGGGTTGTGCCATGCGACGTGAAATAGCGAGGATTGAACTCCTGTCGTTTAAGGGAGCGGATTAGGTTCAACCCTTACCATGACGCCTACCTTGATGCATGTATTCTATATCCACACCACCCATCCTATTTTCCATCTCATTTTTAAGACATTCACCCAAGAATGAAGGAAATCCAATTCTCATGTGGACCATACCAAAGGAAATAGTGGTGATTGAACGGTTCACCATTAAAAGCTTCCTATGGCCCACAACAGTGTTTATGTAATGTTTATTTGTCATCCAATCTGTTGATAAGGTCACTCAAACCTTGATGAAGGGAAAAAACAAATATAAACTTTATCCAAAGGTTTTGTGGCCCACAAGAAGTTTTTAATGGTCAATCACCACTGTTTCCTTTGTTATGGTCCTGAGATTTGGATCTACTTCATTTCTGAGTTCATGCCCTGAGATGAGTTGTAAAAATGAATGGACGGCATGGATATAAAACACATGCATCACAGTGGGCCCCATGGAAAGGGCTGCACCATCTTGGGTGAGGCCAGGGCCACACCTAATCCACTCCCACCGTTTAAATAGTTCATCCCAATGGGAATGACCTTATGAACGGTTTAGATGGCATATAAACATCACGGTGGACTTTGGGAAGGTTTCAGCAGTAGGTATTTGCCTCTCCATCTTTTCTAATGGTATAGCCCACTTGAGTTTTGGATCTACCTCATTTTGGGCATGTGTCCTAAGTTGAGTTGGCAAAATGGATGGATGGGGTACATTTCTCATAAAAATCACAGTGGGCCCTACTTGGCTCTTCTTGCAATCAGGAATCACGGGCAATCTAAGCACCACAAGGTTGCCCCATCGTGCGAGTTGGTGTTTGTGCAATTCAATCCCACCGGGTGTGCTAAAAAATATATTTGTGCAATTCAATTGGACATGAGGACACATGCGTTAATTAAGGCTTGTATTCGATTAAGTGCGTGCATTTAAGGTAGTGCGTGCGTGCTAGAGTCATACTCGACTCGTTTGATTGAACACTGGAGCACCCCATGTTGAGATAAACTGATTAAGATCGAATTCATGGAATTAGCTGCACTCTCAGCTAATGACGGTTATCGTGATTAGGCGATTTGTAGAAGGGTAAGGGTTAGTCCTTCTAAATAAATTCTTTTTTCATTGCTTTAAGGACCGTTTCTTTCATCGTGATTGCAACTATAGTTTAATAATAGACACAATAAAAGAAAGAAGATGAAAGCTAAAAGTATTCTATTAATGACTTACAATATTGACACTCATGATCGGCTTAAAGGATGATGATCAATTTATCGCCCAATCGCAGATTGAGTTTCGTAGTCGGATGGTCGTGATGTGCTGGGTGGTCATCTATTTATTACTCGATCGGAAACTGGGCTTTGTGGTGAGATGGTCAATGGAGGGTGAATCTTCGACAATCTATTTGTTGCTCGATTGGAACTGATCTTTATGGCGAGATGGCCGGTAAGGTGACCGTCTGAACGTGGTCTTGGAGGAAACCAAGACCGTGGTAAGATGTTCATGATTCAATTACTTGTTTATCATCTAATGTGGACCAAACTTCATGGCGATATGGCTGGCAGAATCACCTAGCACCTCGTAAGAAAGCCCCGCAACCTTCCATTTGAAATTGAGCGGTCTTCCTTAAGATCTAACGAGATGTCGTGGATGAACAGTAGAGACATAAACTAAGTATTAAAAATTAAGACATCATGTTATGAGCAACAATAGGAGGCTAAACTAAAATAAAGTTTTTTTTAAAAAAAATAATTTAAAAAAACCAAAAAAAAAAAAAAAAACGATAAGTGTCCATGGTGGACAAAAAGATGAGGTAGCGTAGAGTTGGGTTTGGTTGTGTTGGTGTCCGTTGATTTATTTTCAGCTTTTCGTAAAGTGTTATTTATATAAACTTCTAGAAGGCAATAGCCTTATGCAGTCTTTACCATCATGATATATATATAGCAAATTCCCTTGATTCTCTACGTAAACGTAGCATATTACGTACGACCACATGTATAAGAGATCACTTACGCAGTATGCATTTTGTTGTTTTGATCTTGCACGTTGGAAGCCTTGTTGGAATGTTGACATCACTAGACTCGTGCATAGAAAACATTGTTAAAGTCCTTACATCATTGGGCTCTCATATTTAAGAGATTTGCCTTTAGAAGGATAGCATTTAATGCTTGATAGATATTTACCTTGATAGAATTTTAACATTTAATATTTGTAAAAAAAACTTTAACGATACTCTTGCTCCGTAGAGAATTGCTTTTAACAGAACTCTAACATTTAATACTCCACGTGTATGCATCTTAACTCTCCATTTTAAGTTCATCTATAGACTGTAAGAACTCTATAAGGTGGGCCTTATCGATCAACGGTCTGGATTGTCCTAAGGGTTGGATAATGTGATCGGGTGCACCAGCAGGCCCCACTAAGTTGTGATACATCTAGAATTCGTGTAAGGGGTGGTGTGCTACTACTGTGATACGCACACAGTGTCTTGATAGAACTGGGATTACCAATTCATGTGGAGCCTTTCAGCGAGAGGAATTTTGATGGGTTTCAAACTCCTATACCCCTGCATTATAAATCAGGACTGGGTCCCCAATCCAACACCACCGACAGAAGTTACAGCCCCATCACAGCTTCTCTAAAGGGTGCAAGGAGAGGAAGATCTCAGCAATCCGATTTCACAGTAATGGTGACATAACAAGGTATGCCCTATAGTTCTTCAGATCTCCATATCCAATGCACAGCATGGTCCATTCAATTCCGCATATAGTCTTACGGTTGGTATCAGAGACACTGTGCATCAGGTATGGAGGATCAATCTAGCAATCAGGGATTCCAAATTGCCAATTTCAGATATCAGGAATTTTGATTTCCATAATTAGGAATTTCTTTCGAATCCCTAAAGTCCAGAAATTTGGGATTTTAATCTCCAAATACAGCAATTAGGGATTTCAAATTCCCATATCAGGGAAATTAGGGATTTCGGATTGGAATCCCAAATCCAGAAACAATTAGGGATTTCAATCCAAGATAATTGGGGATTTCGAACCCTAAATCAGGAAAATTACGTGAAGTGCAGAACATTTCAGTTGCTGATAGTTGGAATATTAAAAGAACAATTTCTAGGTATTTTCAGCATAGCCGCCAATCAAAACATTTCAATTGCTGATAGTTATTCCGTGATTGGGGGTGTGGTAGTGTGGAACGTGAAGTGCAGAAGAAACCTTCATGACATCGAAGTTAAAGAATATGTGGATCTCCTTAATTGTATTCAAGGTGCCAAGATTGAGTTGGAAAGTGAAGATAAGATAGTTTGGATCAATCACAAATCAGGAAAGTTTACAGTTAAATCGTTTTACAGGTGCCTTGGCAATAGAGCGGACAAGGTTGAAGAGATATTCACCAACATAGTTTGGAAATACAAAGGCCCTCCAAAGATTGTAGGGTTTGCTTGGCTGGTGGGAAAGAGCAGAGTGCTTATGGTTGACAATCTTTGAAGGAGAGGGATGATTATCACCAATGTCTTTGTTGTATGTCGGATGAGGAATCAGTGAATCACTTATTTATTCACTGCCCTTTCATCACACATATCTGGTCTGATTTTCTTATTTGATTTGATATGGCGTGGTTTGTCCCTAAATCCGTAGGCAGCTTTCTCAAGTCTTGGCATGGTACGTCTATGGAAAAGTCCAAATCGATGTTATGGAGATTGGCCCTCCTTGCTGTCTGGTGGGCAGTCTGGGAAGAAAGAAATGGTAGATGTTTCAATGGGCTTTCTAAATCAGCAGACTACGTCGCTGCTAGAGCTAGACTGTTAGTTGCTGAGTGGGCGGTTAGCGTAGACAAATTAAAGGGCTGTGTAGCTCCCTCAGCGGTGCAGCCTTACTGTTTTGTAATCTCTTCCCTTTGCTAATATATTATGTGACTTTTCAAAAAAAAAAATCAGGAAAATTACGGATCTCGGATTACGATCCCCAAATCAGAAATATTGGGTTTTGTTTTTTTCAATCCCTAAATCTAGCCGTTAGGGTTTCAATACCCAAAAAATAATAATAATAAGGATTTTCCCACCCTTACCTGCGTCCCAACAAGCGACTGTTGCGATGCCGGAGATGAAAAGGAAGACGGAGTAGTTTCAGACCACCATTCACAACGGAGCTGAATTCTATAGGACTCTTTCATAGCTGAATGTAGAAATCACTGTCATAGCTGCAATGGGTGTTCCAATGATGGTTGCTGTTAAAATCAGAAGATCCATTCGCCCAAGATTTAAGGTAGCCACCTCCTATCTCCGACAATTGACCACAATGTCCGTTGCCATCTTCTGCAATGGGACAGAACTGCGGCAGCTAGTTTTGAGGAAAACACGAATAGCAGCTGCCTTTTCTTTATTCAGGCAGAAGGTTTTGTTGAGCCCGATTTCAGGGCTTTATTGCAGTCGGGTTGCTGGACCCGAATGGAGCTCACGTCGGGTCTGTCGTCTGGACCCGTGATCATGGCCCACTTCTTTCTTTCTTTCTTTTCAGTTAAGGTGGGCTTGATCGTTTTCTTGGACCCATTGCGTATAGCCAATCTCAAGGTGGACCCACCCTATTCCACATCCAAGCCATCAAGTTGAGTGTATCATATGGACTTTTTATGGGCCCACTTCAATTGTTTTCCAATTTTATGATTAAAAGACCCCTTTCTGTGTAACACTCATTTTTGTTCAGCCCATTTTCTCAAGGGACTGTTAGACGTCCATTATCCATTGCTCCTGTTTAGGTCTATGACTACTTAAGATTTGTTTGGGTCCATTTTGGCTTCTTGGGATGATCCTTAATTTAGGCCCGGGCTTAAATTGGGTCTATCAAGCCACTCATCTTAAAGACCTCCTCATGGGCCCACTTCATTAAGGCCTGATGGTTGACCAAATGAAGCTCATATTCTATACCCATACCACTTTAATTCAACTCAACTCTGGCCATGTTGCATACGCATTTAATGTTTGGAACTTCCCTTTAGGACCAATTTTGGGATCCATTTTCTTAGATCCGAACCGTCTATTTAGATTAAAATGAGTATGAAATATAGTCATTCGCTATAAGAACTCTTGAACATCTAGACCTTCGATCATATGGATACTTATAGCACTAGATTCGAGTGGTCTACTTTATGGACCCTAATATGGACCTGTATGTCCATCTGATTCAGGTAAATGTTCTATCTAAATTATCATCCTGTGATTGTTAAGGGGCCAAATGTGCATTACTCATTTATTATGATCAAATCATACAGAGTTTTGATTCAGCTTAATAGTGAGTCCATTACCTATCTTTTAAAAGTTGATATAAACCGTTGGAATGAAGAATGTGAAACCTATCCATCTATTTCTCTTTAAGGTTCCTCAAATTTCCAACGGTCAAATACCAACCGCCTTGCGAGTCGTATTAGACTGATTTAGATATAATCCATCAAGGACATGATTAAAATTGTAATCCTAAGTCAAAATTTGTGAGATTGAATCCGGTTGTTTTAGATACCACAGTGACCTCAATCGGTAAAAAAATAAAATAAAATAAAAAATCACGAATCAGGACTTGTGATATTGAGAATTCAATTAAAGGATTGCATTCAGTTGCGTTCACATTTCATGCGAACGGTGACGAAAACACAGACGATCACCATTTGGTGGGAATGGTGCTTATAATGCAAAGATGAAAGACTCATCCTACCTGCAGGTGTTGAGTGTCTCATATTTACATAATTGGTATCGCTTAGCTTCATGTTCAAGATGGTAACTTGCATATTATCACTACCTCCTACGGAAAGAGTAATGATAATATAACCAACTCTCTCCAGGATCGGATGTTTGGGCTCATCTTCATCCTAGATAGTTCAGTCGAAAGCCCCAATCAATTGAATTGATAAATTTGTCTGATATTTGGTTTTATTCATGAATTGTTTTATGTAAACAATTTGTTAATGTGAGTATATTTTGCAACCAGTACTTACAATTCCAACTCAAACACATCTAGTTCCCATCCTAACCGAGTCCAATTATGTTGAACGGATAGAGTCCATAGAGACAATCCTAGGATGGTTACATGGACATTGCTCCGAAAAAATCTGAACCTTCAAGAATATTAGTTTTACGACATCAGGACATGGACCTAGATATAATGGAAACAGAAAAAGGAAACGTGGTTCTAATGAGGGATCCTTAAGTCCCCATAGTCATCCAGGTTCTCTAGTTAACAATCAACCTGGGATTCGATCGAGACATGAGCTGGCTAAAAAGGAAAATTGCTTCTTTTACATAAAGTCGGGCCATCTGAAAAAAGACTGCATAAAATACAAGCAGTGGCTCATAATGAAGGACAATAATACAATTATAATCTGTTTTGAATCTAATCTAACTGATGTGTCGGTAGATTCTTGGTGGATAGATTCCGGAACAACTATTCACATACGTACTTTTGTTCATGACCTGCTATAGAGCAAGCCACCAACTAATGCGGAACACTTAGTATACGTAGACAATGGCATTAAAGTTGATGTGGAGGCAGTCAGAGTCTGTAGGCTTAGGTTAAGATCAGGTCATTTATTGGATCTAGTAGATACATTTTGTGTGCCTTTTATAAGGTGCAATTTGATCTCTATTTTTTAGTTGAACAAACAGGTTATTATTTTCAATTTGAGAATAAAAGATTGAGTATCTACTTTTATTAAAGTTGGCACTGGCTTTAGGGTGAACAACATATACCAGTTAGACTTAAATGCCTCACACGTCTATAATGTAAATGGCCTACATGGAAATAAAACAGGATCTAAACGAAGACTAAACTATGAGAATTACTCCATATTGTGACATATGTGATTGTGCCATATCTCTTATGAGAGACTGGACAAGCTTGTGCGAGAAAGGATTCTTCATTCTTTAGACTTCTCCGACTATCAAGTATGTATTTATTGCATTAAAGGAAAACAGGCCAAAACCAAAAAGAAATGTGCAATAAGGAGTGTAGGACTCTTAAAGGTGATACTATACAGACATTTGTGAACCATTCCTTATAGCATCATAGGGTGGATATAAATAATTTATCACCGTTATAAATGACTACTCTCGTTTCGGGTACATCTATCTTATAAGTGAAAAATCAGATGCCCTAGATGCTTTTAAAATCTATAAGGCTGAAGCTGAAAAGCAACTCGATAAGAAAATTAAAAGTCGTCAGATCTGATCGTGATAGCGAATTCTATGATAGATATGACGAATCAGGTCGCAGTCCAGGGTCATTCCCTAGATACCTACAAGATTGCGGTATTATTGCCCAGCACACCATGCTTGGGACTCCAGAGCATAATGGTGTGGCTAAAAGGCATAATCGCACTCTTATGGACATAGTGCAAAGTATGATAAGCAATTCGACATTGTCAGAATCTCTATGGGGTGACGCGATCAAAACTGCAGTTCATATCCTTAACAGGGTTTCCAGCAAGGCTGTAAGTAAAACTCATTTTGAGTTGTGGAATGGGACAAAGTCAACTCTCCGATATTTGCATGTTTGGGGATGTTCTACTGAGGCCAAAGTTTATAACCCGCATGAAAAAAAAGCTTGATCCTAGAACCATAAGTTGTTTCTTTATAAGATACCCAGAAAAGTCAAAAAGGTTATTAATTCTACTGTCATTCTCACTCTATTAAGATCGTTAGGACTGAGAATGTCAGATTCATTGAGGACATTGAAAATAGTTGGAGCACGAACATTAGTAACATTGTATTCGAGGAAGAAATGATTGTAACTCTGGTCATAGTCACTACGGATTATGTGGATATTAATGTTGCAGCCGAGCTTGAAATCACCGCATAACACCACTATGAACCTCATGTACAATCCACTGATGAGGAAAATTAAAATGACACCCGAGAGACTGAGTCATTGAGAAGATCTGATAGAGAGAAGGCCTGTAAATCGAGACGATTACATCGTATACTTACATAAGCATAAATTTGACATAGGAGTGGAAAAGGATTATGGATTCTTTACACAAGTCAAACAGAGTATTGATCCTTCTCCCTGGATTGATGTCATAAAGGATGAGTTGAAATCCATGAGGGACAATAAAGTGTGGGATCTTGTAGAGTTATTCTTAAGAATAAAGCCGATTGGTTGTAAATTGATATTTAAAACCAAGCAGGACTCTAAGGATAGTGTCGAAAGATATAAAGCCAGACTTGTTGCTAAGAATTTTAACCAGCGTGAAGATATTAAATTTAAGGAGACTTTCTCACCAGTATCTAAGAAAAACTCATTCAGGATCATAATGACTATCGTAGCTCATATGGATTTGGAGTTGCATCAGATGGATGTAAAGACTGCGTTTCTCAATGGGGATTTTAATGAAAACGTATATATGTTACAACCTAAAGGTTTTGTAGTCGAAGGCTCGGAAAATCTAATTTGTAAACTACATAAATCCATCTATGGGTTGAAACATGCATCACGACAATGATACCTAAAGTTTTATGAAGTGATTTTCTCATATGGTTTTGTAGAAAATACTACGGATGAATGTATCTACATTAAAATCAGTGAGAGTAAGTTTGTCATGATAATTTTGTATGTTGATGACATTCTGTTGGCTAGCAGTGACATCATGATGTTGAACAATACAAAAAATTTCTTATCTTAAATATTTGAAATGAAGGACCTTGGTGACGCCTTTTATGTCATCATCATTGAGATTCGCCATGAGAAATCACGCGGACTGTTCACTCTGTCACAGAGGGCCTATATTACTAGAGTACTCGAAAGGTATGACATGCAAAATTATG
Organism: Magnolia changhungtana; assembly: GCA_030180095.1. Lineage (NCBI taxonomy): Eukaryota > Viridiplantae > Streptophyta > Magnoliopsida > Magnoliales > Magnoliaceae > Magnolia > Magnolia changhungtana. The sequence goes on along the minus strand of JASAUF010000586.1, from coordinate 4,550,615 downwards.
CTCTTGCACAGTTGCCCATTGTTAGGTGTGATAAATTCGTACAATTCCGGTCATAAGAATGATTTGGAAAAGAAACGAATGAAAGAATTTTCGTACATGTCAATAGTAAGTAACATCATGTATCCTCAAGTCTGCACACGACCAAATATTGCATTTGCGATTGGAATGTTGGGCAATTATCTATCTAATCCAGGAATGCAGCATTAGATAGCTACAAAGAAAGTGTTATGCTACCTGCAAAGAATAAAGGACTTCAGACTCATATACAGAAGATCCGATCATTTGGAGTTGGTTGGATACCCAGACATAGATTATATTGGCCGAGTTGACACTAAGAAATCCACGTCAGGCTACATCTTCATGATGGTTAGTGGGGCTGTGTCTTGGAAAAGCGTGAAACAGTAAACCATAGCATCATTTACTATGAAAGCTAAATTCACTGCTTGTCTGAGGCATCTAATCAGGCATTGTGTTTACATCATTTTTTCTCAGGCTTGCGGGTACTGGAGCATATCCTGAAACTATTGAGAATATTTTACGATAATTCACCTATGATTTCCTTCTCTAATAAAAATGAGCATTCATCAAGTTCGAGATATATCGACATCAAGTATCTTGTTGTAAAGGAAAAAGTTCAGAATCGTCAAGTGTCTGTAGAGTTTATCGGTACTAAGCAGATGATTACAGATCTGCTCACTAAAGGTTTCTCTATCACACCATTTCAGGAGCATGTAACATCTATAAAAGTCATTGATCCCACAGATGTTTTCAGTTAGTAGGAGTTGAGCATATTTTATTTTCGCAGACATCAAAGAGATCTTATTTAATAAAGTTATTTGATGATTCTAATATAAAGTTAATTTCTACTTCTCTCTAAGTATGCGCAATCTATTTTGAGTAAGTAGAACTATAGTCATGTCTCGTTGGAGACGTTGAAAGCTCCAGGACCTCTTAAGGATATGTACACATCGTCACACTACGTGTGTAATCCTTATACCATACTTCCTAGTTCCTGATCTATGTCGTTAAGACTGATAGTATTTGTGACCGCGCTTAGTCTCACTTCGCTTAGATTAAATGTTGTGATGGCTGCTGCGATCTGATACTGGCAGTCTTGATGGACCAAAATGTAATAGCAATACCCGTATTATCCAACAACTGCATCGGTTAATCATTTGGATATTTTTTCAAATCAAAACATGTTTTTCAAAAATATTTTCGAAAGATTAATCACTGACATTAATCAATGTAACCCAAGTGGGAGAATGTAATAACTCTATAAGGTGGGCCTTATTGATAAATGGTCTGGATTGTCTTAAGGGTTGGATAATGTGATCAGGTGCACTAGCGGGCCTCGCTAAGTTGTGATACATCCAAAATTCGTGTAAGGGATGGTGTGCTACTACTGTAATACGCACATAGTGTCTTGATAGAATCGAGATTACTAATTCGTGTGGAGCCTTTCAGGGAGAGTAGTTTTAATGGGTTTCAAACTCCTCTACCCCTTGCATTATAAATCAGGATTGGGTCCCCAATCCAACACCATCGACAGAAGTTATAGACCCATCACAGCTTCTCAAAAGGGTGCAAGGAGAGGAGGATCTCGGTAATCCAATTTCACAGCAATGGCGACACAACAAGGTACGCCCTATAGTTCTTCAGATCTCCATATCCGATGCACAACACAGTCCATTGAATTCTGCATATGGTCTCACATAGACCATGTGTGGCAGCCATGTGGTCATATGGCATCTTCTATACCGTTTAGTTTAACTGCACCATGCCAATGCAAATAATTGGATAGCCCAAAAATAAGCCAATCCAACCATCATGTATGCCACCAAGTGAATTTAAAAGTTTTGGGGTCGTTGATTTTTATTTTTATTTTTGTACGATAGGGCTCATCATTGTTTGGATAAGCTTAATTTGAGGGGCATCATATTATCATGGTTTGAATCATTTAAAGCACCGTTAGATAGCATAGAAACAACATGGTGGCCCCACCAAGGCAATAGTATATAAGCATATGCCAGTTCATATGAATAGGCACGTGGATAAGCGTGTGAATGAGTTACGCACGCATGGGAATAAGTTCTTTATATGCAGGTGAATAGGTTATATAATAAGTTCATTGTACAAGGAGTTACATAGGAACAACCTCAAAGTATAAATGGAAAATGACACCAAATAAAAGAAGGTGAATCTAACAATCAAAGTGGGTGCAATTGATGTTGATGGTGGACATGCCTTGGGTAGGAATTTTTGGATTTGTAAATCCGTAATTACGAAAATTCAAAAATAAAAATTAATTGTAAAAGAAAATTAAAACTAAATTAGATATTTGAATAATGAGGCACGGTGAAAGTCACTCAGCTTGAAATTGATTTGTCTGGACAGTGCACGTGTGTGTATGATTCAGGGCATAGCCCCCAAACAACCAAATTCACATACCTCCTGGAAGGGCATAAGCCTTATACAAAATCTTTTTCTTACAAATTTAAAATTTTCTTCTTGCCTATCCGATGTGGAGCTAGACCCACACCACCATAAGATAAAATGTCTTTATTGCTCTTGTGAAAACTTAAGAGTGAAAGTTTTCTAATCATTTTATTTATTTATTTTGAAACACCAAAATTACAACATGGTCATCAATGGACCGGGCTGTCTATGTGAAGTCAAGTTTTTTTTTAATTTGCCACTCACATGGTTCCAGATCCACTGTTTAAGGTGGGTGGATTCCTGACTCTCAAGCCCACCATGATGCATGTGCCTTACATATAGGTTGCCCATCCGTTTTGATAGCTCTTGGGACATGATCCCAAAAATGAAGTACATCCAATTTTTAGGTGGACCACACCACAAAAAGTAATGGTGATTTACCATTAAAAACTTCTTCTAGGCTACAAAAGCAGGCTTACAAAAGTTTTGGATAACACTGATATTTGTGTTCCCTTCGTCCAATTCTTCGTAACTTTATCAACAAGTGGGATGGCAAATAAATACTCTAATGGCTTCTAAGAAGATTTTATTGGTAGGTATTCAATGACCATTGTTTATTATGGTGGTCCACCTAGGATTTGGATCTGCTTCAATTTTTTTATCATGCTCCAAAATAATCTGTCAAAATGAATGGATGGTGTAGATGTAAGGTACACGTTTGTAATGTAGGCCCCACAGTCAGAGATCCACCAAAGCTGGCCCCACTTACATAGGCCCACCAAAGATGGGATTTACGCACAAAGGTTATTCATATGGGCCGGTAATAAATGATTTGATAGAATAGGATGGAAGGGGATTGCCTACTGATAGCGAGGTGGCTACTGACAATGTTCCATGAGCCCCGCATGGTATATATGTGTTTTATCCACGCTCTTCATCTATTTTCCCATATAATTACATAGAATGAGACGAAATCCAAATCTCTACTAGACCAAACCACAAGAAAACAGTGGCAATTAAATGCCCACCATTAAAAACTTCTTACGGCTCACTGTAATGTTTATTTGTGATCGATTAGGTCACGCTCCCATGGATGAAGAGTGTTCAAAGGATATCACAGTTACATGGGCCCCATAATGATGTATTTATTATATCCATACCGTTCATCCATTTTTCGAGATCATTTTAGATTACCATCCAAAAAATGAATCATATCCGAAGATTAACTGGACCACACTACAAACAGCAGCCGAGGTAATGATTTTCACCGTTAAAAATTTCATAGGGCTCAGGATAACGTTTATTTTCCATCCAATCTGTCCGCAACGTCACAAAGACCGGGATGAAGAGGTTAAATAAATAAATAAATCATATAGATCCAAAACTTTTGTGAACCCCAAAAGGGTTTCAATGGCATACGTTCAATCCCCCACTGCATTTTCCAGTGTGGTCCACTTGATCATTATATCTGTTTTATTTTTCGTCTAAAGACTTAAGAAGATCTTAAAAAGTGGACGACTGATCTAAGGTGGGCCAAACATGGTCAGGGTGTTTTGCCCTGGTAACTGCTTTACCACAGGCATGCCATAGTAATGTCTATGTGACAGTCACACAATTCATCGGTTTTGCCACCTCACCTTAGGATATGAGACCAAAAACGAGGTGATTAAATTTTATTTAAAAAAAAAAAAAAAAAACACCTACGTCCAGCATTGAAACGTTCTTGGGCCCCAGAATTTTGGGATAAGCTAATTTTTATATTTCCATTTCATATAGGTAGGAATAATCTCCTGAACGATTTGGATGGCTCATAGCTATCTCTATCTGCACAAAAAGTCAGAACCCCTTCCATGGCCGATGATCCTCAGCTCGCTTCTCGAATGCCCTCAACAACACCTATAGGCTATAGTAAATGACCCACAAGGCCTGTTGGCCATTGAAGCAGGTTCACCTCCTCTCTCTCATTTTTATTAGATCTTGTAATAATTCCGACAGTTCATCAGGTGGTGTCTCTGTTTCAACTCTTGGGCTGGACTTGGGTTGGACTTTTTTGGTCCATCACATGTTCAGGCATATATAAAACAAAAATTAACCAGATTCCAAATTTTGGTTGACTATAGCAAAGGAAGAAGCAAATCAAAGAAGGAAGTTTTTTCCTTTAGCTATGGTATACTAAGGGCCCGTTTGGGCGGGTGGATTGGAAGGGTTTGAATGGTATTAGGGTGGATGGCATGGATTTCAAGGTAATGATGGTGTTGTCAATGGATTGTCTAAAGATCCATGAAATTGCCATATCCTGGGATTGCTATATCGAGTTTGTTTGGCACGCCAACCAATCCTGGGATTAAACCTTCTCATCCCTTCCAATCCCTCCAACCAAACACGTCTCAGGCAAATTTGAACAGATTAGGGTGGATTGGATGAGATTTAAAGGTAATGATGGTGTTGTCGGTGGATTGTCTTAAGATCCATGGGATTGCTATATCCTGGGATTAGATTACTTGGGCTGTTTGGCACATCCGGCCAATCTCGGGATTTAACTTCCAATCCCTTCAAATACCATCCAATCCCTTCCAATCTGCCTAGTCAAACAGGCCTTAAAGTTTCAGTCAAGCCTTAAGGGAGCATTTGGCATAGGGTATTAGATGAGATTAGGTGGGATAGAATTGCATTTGGTCTCATACGCTTGCTCTTTTTTTTTTTTTTTTTTTTGGGGGGGGGGTGGGTTAGCAAGGGACGTTTGGCATAGGGTATTAGATGAGATTAGGTGGGATAGAATTGCATTTGGTATCGTACGCTCTTTTTTTTTTGGGTTAGCAAGACAGCGTTTGGCATAGGGTATTAGATGAGATTAGGTGGGATAGAATTGCATTTGGTCTCATGCAAATTCCATTTAGTACACTTTTTTTTTTTTTTGGGTTAGCTTGTTGGTAGGGTCGATGCCAAGACCTCAAGTGCTGAAACGGGGTATCTCCACTCAGTCGGCTAATTGAGCTATGGATTTGAGTGTTGAGTAGGTAGACTAATGAAGTGATGTCACTTACTCTTGTGAGTCCCACCATAATCTATGTTTTGCATATACATTGACCATCCATTTGAAGAGAACGTTTTAGGGCATAAGTCAAAGAATTAGTTAGATCCAAATCTCTAGTGGGCCCCACCACAAAATATAGTGGAGAGAGTGACACCCATGCTTAAAAACTTTTAGGGCATGTTTGGACGGGCCAATCCCATGGGATTGGATTGTATTAGGGTGGATGACAAGTAATGATGGCTCTGTCAGTGGATTGGTGCCAATCCAATGGGATTGCTATATCCAGGGAACTCACCACCAAGTATGTTTGGCTCGCCTGGCTAATCCCGGGATTACACCGGCCAATCCTAGGATTGCTCCGTCTAACCAAACATGTCCCAGGCAAAATAGATGGGATTAGGAGGGATTGGGTGGATTTCAAGGTAATGATGGTGATGTTAGTGGATTGCTGGCAATCCCATGGGATTGCTATATCCAACTTTTGCCTGTTTGGCACGCCCGGCCAAATCCCGAGATTGCTCCTTCCAATCCACCTTAATACAACCTAATACAATCCACCTTGCCTGGCCAAACAGGCCCTTAAGGGCCACAAAAGTTTTTGATCAAGCTGATATTTGCGTTTTTCCTTATTTAATGGTTGTGATAACTTATGAACAGATTGGATCTCAGATTAACATCACAGTGGGCCTTAGCAATGTTTCAATAGTGGGTGTCACACTATATGCTATTTATTGTGGTGGGGTCCATTATATCTTTGGATATGCCTCATTCTTTGGATCATGGCCGAAAATGATCTCTCCGAATGAATGGACAGTGTGGATACATAATCATGGTGGGAACCCACAAAACTTGGTGATGTCACTTCACTTGCGAGTCTCGCTACTCAACTGGCCAGGCCCCCACCTCTCTCTAGCCATGAATGGAGGTTTTGTGGGTGAGCCCACCATGATGTATTTATTTATACATGCGTTCATCTATTCTCTCCGATAATTTTAATGTTTTTGCACAAAAATGAGGCACTTTCAAAGCTCAATTGGACCACCTGTAAAGGAAACGGATTGGCTACTCCTCCGCCACCTGCCAATGGCTGATGTTCGGTGTTCAATGGAACCACCATGATTTATGTATTTCATCTATGTGGTCCATTTTTTTCAAATCCTTTTATGATATGAGAACAAAAATGACATATATCCCAATCTCAAGTGGACCACATTACAGGAAACAGTGCTGAATGAGCATTAACCATTAAAAACATTTTGGGGCATAAAAGTTTTAGATCAATCTGATCTTTGGTTTTTCCCTACATCTGGGCTTGTATGACCTAATCAATGGATTGGATGTCAAATAAACAATACAGTGGGCCTTAGAAGGATTTTAATGATGTATATCCAATCATTATTGTTTTCTTGTGGTGTGGTCCACTTGAGATTTACATCCCTCTCATTTTTGGGATCAATCCCTAAGATGATATTTAAAAATATATGAACGAAATGGATAAAACACATACATCGTGGTGGCCCCACATAGCACTGATAGCCATTCCGATGTCTCGTTTCATGACTGAGGTCTTGGTATCGATTCCCTAGTGGGGTGGCTAACAGTGAAGTGTGAACTGCCAGCAAGTGTACTAACAAGCTAACAAAAAATATTAAAAATATATCTTTCATTCAGCCGTCCATTTAATGTAATCCTCTCTTATTATTTAGTGTGGTCCACTTGAGCATTGGATCTTCTTCATTTTTTTGTACATGACTTAAAATGACATGAGATAAGTAATGGACGGCGTGGATAAATAGACACATCACGGTGGGCCCACACACAGAACTGCCCATTAATGGCTATATACGCGCGGGGTAGACGCAATCCACGTCGCACCTGCCATGTCCAGCTACTTCGTCGTCCCGTCTATCCGGGAACGGACTGGCTACTCCCCCTGACACCAGCTCCGTGGCTGGTGTTCGGTGCTATTTGGCCCCACCATGATGTTTGTGTTTCATCCATTCCGTTCATCTATTTTTAAAGATCATTTTATTTGTTAATTCCAAAAATTAGAGGGATATAAATCTCAGGTGGACCACGCCACATGAAAACAATAGTAATTGGATATCAACCATTAAAATCCCCCTATGGCCAACTATACTGTTTATTTGACATCCAATCTGTTGATTAGGTCATACAGGCCCAGATGAAGAGAAAAAACAAATATCAGCTTAATCCACAACTTTTATGGCCCCCAAAATGTTTTTAATGGTCAACCCTCATTCAACACTGTTTCCTGTAATGTGGTCCACTTGAGATTTGGATATATCTAATTTTTGGAATTATACTGTAAAATGATCGTTAAAAACAGATGGATGGCATGGATGAAACAAATACATCATGGTGTGGCCCACATAGCACCGACCACCAGCCATTGGCTGGTGTCAGGGGGAGTAGCCAATCCGTTCCCCGTCTATATAGGGATTTAGACTCTTTCATTTATGATTACCATATGATATGTCAATCTCATCCAACTTTCAGTACGGTGTCACGTGATTTGTGATAGTACGCGTTCACATGCATGAATCCGTGCACATCGGTGGCATTCACTAGCATCGTGTATCACATGCACTTGGACGGCCAGTACACATACTACCTCAGTACACAATATCTTGCTGATGGGGTCGTCTGGCCACGTGCATTACGTGGGATTAAAGGGAAAGGAATCTAAAAAATAACAACTAATGCCTGTGTAATGTATTTTCTAACCCCATATCCATAGCTCAACTGACTGATTGAGCAGAGATACCTCGTTTCAACACTTGGGGCCTGTTTGGCCGGGCAGATCCGAGGGAGGGGATCAATTTTAAGGTAATGATGGTTGTGACGGTGGATTGTTTAAAGATTTATGGGATTGCTTATATCGGGGACAAGTTCACTGGGCCTGTTTGGCACGCCCTGCATATCAGGGATTTTATCTTCCAATCCATCCAACCAAGGGATAGGATCAATTTTAAGGTAATGATGGTGATGTCAATGGATTGTCTTAAGATCCATGGGATTGCTCATATCCCAGGACAAGTTCACCGGATCCATTTGGCTCATCATGCCTATCCCGGGATATTGCCGATCCCATCCCTCCCAATACCATTGGATCTGTCAGGCCAAACAGGCCCTTGATGTCTTGATATCGATCCCCAGTGGGGGTGGCTAACATGGAGTGTGTACTAACATGGGTGTGTACTAACAAGCTAATTAACCCTATATATATATATATATATATATATATATATATATATATATATATATATATATATAAATTTTTGTGAATTTAGTTTATCGCATGTTTTGTAACGCCATGTTTTGGAAGATATGAGAGTATATTTTATTACGCGAGATTTGGAGTAAAGTTATGTTTGAAAAGATATTGTAGGATTGTAAAAGTCATTTTGTAAATACCCTCGATAGGACTAAAAGTTTGGCTGGTTGAACCTGACCGATCCATGATCGACCCGACATCGGGTTGGGCTTAGGCTATCGAGTCTAATCTTTTGCTTGGGCTATACAAATACCAACTCTATAAAACTTGGATCGAGCTCGGGTTGACGTCTTGGGTTGCTCGACTCAACCCGAACCTGATCAATATATAAGTTACTTATAAATTATAATTGAGTGTGGATCGTATGTGTTGAAGACATAGTGTTGTCGAGTCTCATTGGTCCACATCATTTTCGATGACTTAAGTTAACAAGAAATGCAAGATTTCTCTGTCTCAAATAGATTGTGTGCTACACAACACGACTTTTACATGAGTAGTTGTCCTATATTTTAGCTTGTTTGTTTAGAATAAATGAAGTTCTTTATAATAAATAACTACATTATAATTAATAAAATTATAGATATAAAAAATAAGACGTGTATTGAAATATAATAAATTAATGCAATCATTAAAATATTAGCATGTATCCACCTAATCAACCCGACCAACCCGACCGAACTCGCTTGGGTTGGGCTTGAGTTGAGAATTCCCAACCCTAGGTTGGGTTGATTGGGTTAGTGTAACATTTCAGAAAAATCCGTACAAAGACCCAAGTACCACCTCAGGCAGAAATCACTCAGGACTAAATCCTTTAGAAATTAGACGAAATTAACTAAGTGCTAAATTAGATTACCTGTGAAATTAATACTAATCACTTTAAATACGATCTATAAGACCCAAAACAAGTAGAATTAGTAACGCTACTTTACCCTGAAATCTAGAATCAATCTCTAAACCCAGTTGCTCTCGGGAGCACACCGAAACTCCGTATCGGACCTAGACCGCGCATCGAAAGTCTGATTGTTGCAAAGCCATACAGTTAGGACCGCCTTGTTGGGCTTGACGATCATCTCAGAAATCAAGTCCTAATAATACCCAGAAACGCACAACTTGAGCCCGGAGCGAAGTATGTGAGGAACGTGAATATCTTTGAGAAAGGAACTCAGATTTAAGTGATTTGAGTCGTTCGCTTGCGGGCCAAATCTAAGCTTTCAGACTGTCAGAATTTGACTCAAATACACCCTCGGATCAGGAAAATTTCCCAGCACAGGTAAGTATACTTGTGGCCCTGATCGAGCGACGATGACTGTTGAACTAAGACTGGTCCGCCACAGTCGATCCACAAATTTGATCGGACCGAAAACTTAAGTCGACCTAGATCCAATGCCAGGGAGCTTAAGTTCGACCGCATGTAGAAAAAGGGGCTTCCAGATGTGCTCCGTTGGATCGAAACAGCCAATATTTGGCTATAACCTAAGTATACCATGGCCCTGGGGCCATTCCCATCAGTTATGGGCCTATATAAGAGCCTTTACCCACCCCTCTCTCATTCCATACGAATTTCTAACCCTAGGAGAGAGAAGAGAGAAGAAATAGAAGGAAAGAGAGAGAAAGTGAGAGAGAGAGAGAGTGAAGGATCGTTCCTGGGATTCGATCCCACCATTCTACGTGCTTAACCACCGCTACCGTATCGCTATACCACCAATTCTGATTCCATTTTCGGATAAAAAAACCTAACCCTAATATGTTTTAGGGTTTCAAATAGTGTAAGTGATGAAATAGCTAACCTATTTCATACTGTAGGTTGTCGTTGTACCTTAGAAAACTCTATACCCTAATCTTTTTCTTGGCGAGGGCGGACTATAAACGTTTAGGTTATGGTTTTCAAGGCTTTCAATGTCAGCAATGATTTATGTCTGACTTAATTGCTATCACATATGCTTAGATACGTTATTTCCTGTATATTACATATATATGTAAACTATATTTTCAGATAAAAAAACCTAACCCTAATATGTTTTAGGGTTTCAAATAGTGTAAGTGATGAAATAGCTAACCTATTTCATACTGTAGGTTATCGTTGTACCATAGACAAAGACTTGATATACAAACTGAGTTCGATACTTGTTTACCGGCGAAATGTGCGGACTATAAACGTTTAGGTTATGGTTTTCAAGGCTTTCAATGTCAGCAATGATTTATGTCTGACTTGATTGCTATCACATATGCTTAGATACGTTATTTCCTGTATATTACATATATATGTAAACTATATTGATTATAATACATTCCAAGTGGTTGTTAAAATGTTTTGAATGAATATGAAATTATGATTGTTACTTGACATGATTATTGGTTGCTAATGTATGATCGTTGTGCACGTAGCAACTCCTTTGTGAAAGGATTCACTATAATATGTGTTTTTAACTAACTTATTACATGTATGTAATATATGTTGTCTAAGTGTTTGATAAAATGCCTGAATGAGAAAATGCTTGATGTGATGTACCTAATGAGGGTGTTGTAATAGGATTCTCAATCCCCTTATACATAGTTAGAGTTTCCTTTTGTAACCTATCATACTACTATGTGATTTACTGTTGAAATGCTTATGTATGCTAACATGTACACTGTGTTCGTTGAAATACTCAAATGAGATTTACATTTGATTTTAGTTGTCACATGTTATCTTTGGCTACTACATACGTATACAATTGCTTGGAGTATGTTTGGGGCTACGACGTAGTCCAAGCGATCGGTAATGATTTCTGAGTTAGTGGATGAGGTTGTTTCACCACACGGGACGTGTTCGATGAATCTGAGTCGTACTTGGGTTGTCGATAGTGGTTAGGCCACACTGAGTACATATACACTTCATGTTGATCCACTCGATGTGCACTCGTATCTGTCGAGCTCGTCAAGTAACCCGATTAACCCGATGTATGTTCATCATGTATGGACGCTGCTGCTTGAATCTAAGGTACCAAACTTACCAGTGAAAAGCCCGTTTAACCTTAGTACCTCGATCCGCTAAGACTCATGAGCCAGGCATGGTGGTATGGGACACCGTAGTCGAGCTATCGGCCTATGCCGGGGTGACGAGCCCACCTGTAGTGACCAGTGAGCAACCAAAGCTCGTGAGCCAAATACGGTGGTATGAGACATTGTATTCGAGCTGTCGGCCTACACTGATTAGGTGACGAGCCCTTTGTAGTGACTTCGAGCATAATCTGAGACTGGTTGAGGTGATAAGCCTTTCCATAATAACTAGAGTATAAGCTAGGCCTACACTGATCAGGTGACGAGCCCTTTGTTGTGACCTAGAACCGCAACATTATATGAGATTTACTAGGACTGACGACCCTAAAATGGATCATTGTTTGGGAATTGATATAAGGGAGATACCTTAGCTTCCCAACCCTGCTGTATGAATAAACATAAGTAAGAACTTAGTTAACATGATCATAACATTGCATTGCATAGTACTTTGGCGAGGAAGTAGCATGTGTCTGGAGTGGTGCATGTCGCGACCGTAAGATGAAGTTCGTAGAGGGAGTGCAGGCTAGGGCATGCATCATATCATACCATCTTTGCATTAACAAGAGTTTTTAGGGCTTGATTGTTGTATTGCTTCATCATTACTACTTGATTAAATTGATAACATGTTAACCTTTGCCTTATAGTTCCACTGAGTTGATCACTCACTCCCACATTCTGGGACAGTATTTTAAACACCAACTAGACCTTGTCTTAGCTGCAGGTGAGAGCGATTCTTATGAAGCCGAGCTGGACTTTTATGACAATGAGGAAGAATTCTCATATATGCAGTTATCAGGCGAGTTTACTTAGACCGTCCTGATCGACGGGGGCTACGGGGCTTATCATTTGTAGTTGGACTATTTTTTGATATTTTATATTTTGGAACTAAACTCATAATTATTTAACCTAGTGACAATCATACTCTGAGGGCTTGTTATTACTTTTATACAGTTTATATACATATCACAGTCTTTCGCTTACATAATTTAAATTGTTTCAGGAGTATGATATGCCGATTTGGTATAATCTCATTCATGTTTAATGCACTAATTCGGACAACATTTAATCATCATTATCTATGTTGCACAAATGATGTGTTGGAACTCGGGAGTTGGGCCTATGCTCAACCCTCGATTTTCAGGGCATTACAGTTAAGGTTGAGGTACAAGAACCTTGGTTTAGGCTAGGGTTGAGCACTGACCCGGCCCAACCCGCCCGACTTTCACCCTAACCCTCGGGATTGCTAAAGTCATGTTTGGTAGTGGACTCGGGATTGCAAAAATTACATCTCATTTCTCCATATTCATGTTTGAAAATAGACTCGGGATTGCAATTAGATTTTGTACACGACTCACATATGTTGTTCATATGTGGCACACCATTGCCTCGCCTCGGCAATTAATTTATATTAACACCCAATTAATGAGGGAGATTCGAAGAAAAATTGTGTCCCATCACAGGATAGATCATGGATTGCAAACACATATACTTGAACACAAACATGTAACATAAGAAAGAGTACTGTCGTCCAAGTTAAAAGCTGTAATAAATAACAACGTCCATATAGACAGTGTAAGTGAAGTTCGTATAGTTTGATCATAACATACAATGCGAAAAAAGAACTAGGATCGAAACGAAAAAGAAAACAAAGGTCGTCCCAACTGTTGGATTTAAGTCATCTGTGGATGTATCCTCTGCAACCATTATTGGCGTTCCGAATGTGATATTCAAGTCTTCTGTTGAAGTACCATGTGGAACCGTTGTTAATGTCCGACATTGAGGTTGGGTTGAGATGTCTGAGTTCGGAGTCTGAATATTTACGTAGGACTTTATGTCGGCAAGGGGAGACGTCTCCATCACTCGTCTCTGGCCTCATCTAATTGATGTACAGAAGCTCAAAAAATTATCCCATTCCTCTATCGTATCCTTCAAACATGTGAGCGAGCGATGATTATTGCCACTAAATCCTTCAACCTGCAGCCGTGCTTCCTCCCATGAACTATAGATGTCAGGCCGACGACGACCAACATATACAATATAATACTTTTCCTTCGGCATCTACATTAATAATTAAAACATACAATCTTGCTAATACAATGATATACGCATATGTCATACCAATTGGCATTCAATTAGTTTAAGTAAATAAATAATAAAATGATATTGAAAATCGAAAATCATACGAGTCTAAAAGTTCTAAACATCATATCCACTACAATGATAATTAAAAATATTATATGTCCACCTATGTTAATACCATATTCAAATATCCAGCATACTATTTAGCAAATTCTAAATAAGTCCTTTACTCAATCACACAACAACTAAACTTCAAATTGCAAATTGTCTTATACGATATAGAGAAAAATGAGCGTCTCAATCCTAAGATGAGTGGTGTGTGAACTTAAGGCGGATTATTTCCACCGGGTGGGCCCCATACATTCTGAGCAACTTTTTTCAACCAATCATACCGATCTTATCTTCTTAGGTTAACGAACATGGCAGTAAGCCGCTCATCCCTGTAGAGTAATTCACCGACATTGAATAGGTTAGTTTGTGTTGGTCATCCTACCTCTTCTAAGGCACTTAACACTCTAGTAATTTGATTGACTTCCTTACCGACACCCATGCGAATGCAAATTCACGCATTACATTGACAACATTATCTATAGATGCATCGAGTACCTCATAGGGACTAATGGGTCGGGTCCTTTTCTTAAAAGAGATACCACTACGAGTAGTGTCAAAAGCTGAGGTGAGGTTGGACTATTGCGAAATGATCGATTTAAATTAAAACGGTGACTGTCAGTTGAGTAGCATAAATCCAGTCCGGAATCACCCAAATTATCCAAAGATAGATCAATATTATCATTCATCATGTCATCCGTGTCCGACCAAGCCTCATTTAAATCCCATTATACTCGAGATGACGAGGCACCCAAATTCTTACTTCCTTTCACATATCTTCTAGTGGCTTGATTATCCCAAACGATTATAGCTAAACCGTCCAAGCGATTTATCCTCTTGCCACGCAAACGATCCGCATGTGGATGAGACTACGAAAAAGAAAAATGGATTAATGATGAAGAAACAAATGACTATTATATAATATCATAATATGTGGAATTCATATAATGCAATGTGTGGTGACTGAGATGTTACCCTTATCCATCATTCCCAAACATCGGCTGGGACTGTCACAACCATTCGCCTGCTGTCCCATCCAAAGCCGCTCGCAGAAAGCGTTTCTCTCACATCATTGTATTCACACTTACGATACCTCATCCGATTGGAGACATTCGTCCATGTGACATACTCACATTTGTGTATTTTGTAATTTCAGTTGCTACAACTTTGTATGCCGACTTTTTAAACTCATTATTAAACTTACGTCCCAGTGCAATTTGCTCAAGTAAAGTAGAGAATAACACTTTGTCCATTTTAGGCATCCATTTCACCTTCGCTGCTCTACTTAAAGGCTCAACTAAGGACTTTTGAGTCCTATTCAACGGTGAGCAATGAGTTGGTCCAGGTGAATTTCTAGCAGGGGACGATGAAGGAGTCTTCTGAGGTGATCTCCACGACTCGGCCATCTCACCTACCTACAAAAAGCTTATATACTTCATATTGTCACCACTAATTATGGCAAGACATTTAGCAATTAGAACAGTATGCCATGAAAATGTGCATATGGATGTTTTACAGTCCGAAAAAAAAGGTTCTTCATAGTGTAGGAGATTATAAAGCTATACTACATATTGTCATCACTAACTGTTATTAAGAACATATCGAAAAGGTCCTATATATTCCTACTGGTGGTTTGGGAGTTCTCCCACATCCGATCGGCAATTTCGTTACGCATTGTAATCCATGCATCTTTTTGGCGTTGGGTTACTTGAACCAACCACTGTCTCTCATTGTTCAACGAAACCTCATTCGGCATCGGGTTATTTTATATATCTCCTTTAGATATCCCAGCAGCAGGAAGGCTTTCAGTAAACTCGTCTTCCAAACGTATGAAATTATGTAGCACAAAGCACGTCACTACAATTTTAACTTGCGTTTCGTACGAATACAGAACAACCGTATTCAATATAGGAAAACGCACTTTTATAATACTAAAACATCGTTCAATTGCATTTCAGAGTTGTGTGATGATAGTTAAATAACTAATTCTTGTTCGCGGGAGCTCTTTTAGTCTGATACTCTTGCAGGTGATAACGAACACCATGGTAAGGAGCCATAAAATCCGATGAATGTGCATATCCAACATCAACAACATAATATTTTCCTACAATTATCATTGCATGAACATGCTTAGGTGTGGGATTAGAAGTAAAATATCAGAGAGAGATTGTCATTGGTTCTCATTCGTGAATATTACCGTGTGAAACCATTAACAGATCATCTCTGTACGGGTGAGGGCATTATGAAGAACCCTAACATCTGAAGTTGAACCTTCCCAACTAGCCAGAACATATAAAAATTGCATTTTAAATGAACAAGTCACGAGTACATTTTGGGACAAAAACTCTTTCCTGTTCCGGAAGCTCACATTGTAGTGGGCTGGTACATGGACAAGAATGTGGGTTCCATCGATTGCACCAATGCAATCCTAAATAGAGATTACTGATGTCATTATTAAGGTGTTGAAATTTAATCCAGGCATTATTGTTTCAAAAATTCAGAAGTACAAGTATTACCTGAAAGTATGTTGTCTAACTGGGATTCGAAGCTATCTCATGAGGTGTTTCTGGTCCAGCTTGGTTAACATACTTGGGGTAAAGGGAGAGAATTGCATCGAGTACTCGATAGAAGTGACGACTCATCGTTTCGCCAGAAAGTATGAAACGGTGTCCTAACACCCGATTGCGTACACTATGTCCAATAGTGTGCACGAATAGTACTAGTTGCTCCTCAAGGCATACATTCCTGCAATCACATAAATGTGTCTTATCTCATAACTGTTGAGTAAGGCGGAAAAAACCTCTCTGACTCATCCTAAGTTGAGTTAAACAGTTCATGTCATTAGTGCGCACGATGGAGTTGATGAATCTGGTCTGTTCATCGTTGTCTTGTCTTGATGGTTGTCTAAACATGTACTTACGAGAGTATTCATCAACTGCAGAGACACATGCTCCCATAGTAAGAATAAATATGCATGCCGCTACTTCTTCTTCATCCAAGTCATCCATTACTTATTTATCGCCTACGCCTCGAGGATAATGGCCCATTAATTTGACTGACGGTTGGTCTTTAATGTATGTGTAAAGGATTACACCATTAAATTCTATTACTTATTTATCACCTTCATGTATATAAAACCATCATATAAGTGGTGTGATGGTGGAAAGGATTACACTATTAAAATCCATCATGCAAGGCCATTCATGGTCTCCACTGAGCTTAAAAATCAGACCGATCCAAAACTTAGATGGGCCACACCATGTGAAACCATGCCCAAAACCTGTAAATCCAAGTGGTTTGCCCTAGCAGGGTTTTGGAATGAGCGTGTGGTCCCCAAAGTCATGTTTTAAGGCCCTTCATGTGTGTGCCAAACATCCTGGAGTCCTCAAGAGTTCTAACATTATATTCATGACAAGGTTAGTTAAGGCATAGATGATGATGAGCAAAAATTAGATATTATTAGTTATGAGCAATTGAAAATTGATCTGCAAAGAGGGTGTGAAGAATTCACTTGAATGCTGCAAAGCAATTCACAGTGGGGTGACTAAAATACTCTTATCTAGTCCTGTTAATCAATATAGAGTGTTCCAAAATCATCCAAAAATCAGGCCAGATAAATTAGCAGGCCTACCTATGTCTGCCCCTTCACAACCATAATTTGGGGGTGTGTGGTCACATTTTCTACTCTTTTGTGACCGTATCTATGAATGTTTTGCCAAATCTAATTTTATTCTATAATTTTGTAGGTATTCAAGTGCATCTGGACTTGAAAAGCAATGGGAGTACAAATGCAAAGAAGATGCTAGCGAGCAAACCTAGAGGTTCCCAGTTAGCAGAGAAGGTTAGGCAGGGTTCAGGACCCACAACGTGAAAGAGGTAATTAGGACACGTCAAAATCAGTTTTGGGTATGTTCTTCAAGTGCAGTGAAAGACGCTTCTTGTTTTTGTGGGCCATTTATAGCCCATTTTGAGGAGCTTTAAAAAAAATAAAATCTTTGAGACTTTTATCTTTTGTTATTTTCACATCGTTTCTTTTCTTCTTATTGTTGATGTTGTATCTGAATCATGTTTTTAGCAATAACTCCTCTGGCCTTTGCATGTAAATGAAATATTTAAAAGAGCATACATTTCCAACTGTTCATAAGTTTGTACAAAACTCTTTTTTCTGCTCTTATCAGGGCCATCTATCAATTGGGCCACTATGGGCATGCTTGTTACCTAGTTCACTCACATGTTTTGAGTGTAGACCCATGATTATCATTTTTCCATGTGTGGCCCACCTAATGATTGCCAACTGAAAGGGAGCCTAGGTCGTGTGCTATGACTGGCAGCTTATGAGAACTTATATGGTAGCTGCTTCAACTCCTCCAATCAGGAAATAAATGGAAACTCAGTTACAAATTCCAACCATCCAATATAGGGGCATTGAAAATGACGCTGGAACCAGCTACTAAGCAATGAGTTTGTTCTTGCTACTACTGTACCAAAACAGTATCAACAGGGAAAAAATAGTGGAATGTTGACTGTAATGTCCCGAAAAAATCCATACAAAGACCCGAGTACCACCTCTGGCAGAAATCACTAAGGACCAAAGCCTTAGAAATTAGATGAGAATTTACTAAGTGTTAAACTAGATTATCTGTGAAATTGGCTCTGACCGCTTTAAATACAAACTGCAAGACCCAAAACTAGCAGAATTGCTAACGCTACATTACCTAAAAACCTAGGATCCATCTTAAAACCCAGTTGCTCTCGGGAGCATCAAGAAACTCCGTATCGTACCTGGACCGCGTGTCGAAAGTCCGATTACCCCAAAACTATACGGTTATGACCACCTTATTGGACTTGACCACCATCTCGAAAATCAAGTCCTAATAGTACCCAGAAACGCTCAACTTGAGCCCGGAGCGAAGTGTGTGAGAAACGTGAATATCTTTAGGAAATTAACTAAAACTTAAGTGAATTTGAGCTAGCTGTTCGCTTGCAGGTCAAATCTGAGATTTCAGACCGTCAGATTATGACCCAATTACACCCTCAGATTAGGAAAAATTTCCAACACATGTCACTGTACTCGTGGCCCTGATCGAGTATCGGTGACCATTGAACTGAAGCAGGTCGGCCGATCCACTGATCCGATCGGACCGGGATCTTAACCTGACCTAGATCTAATGTCAGGGGGCTTACTCCCGACCGTATGCAGAAAATGGGCCTCCAGATGTGCTTCGTTGGACCGAAACAGCCGCTCTTTGGCTATAACCTAAGCATACCATAGCCCTAGGGCCATTGAGGTCAGTTTTGAGCCTATATAAAGGCCTTAAACCACCCCTCTCTCATTCCATACGATTTTTCCTAACCTTAGGAGAGAGAAGAGAGAAAAGAGGAGGAAAGAGTGAGGAGAAGAGAAGGAGAAAGGGAGATCATTATTGGGATTCATTCCCATGACTCCACGCGCCATTTTACCTCCCCACCATCACTACACCATCTGTTTTAACTTCGATTTGGGTAAGGAATCCTAACCCTAATCTTGTTTTAGAAGTCCAAATAGGGAAATCAGTGAAATAGCTAACATATTTTGATGATTCCGTATTCAGGTGCGTAGGATTCGAACCGAGTTCAAAATGAGCAATCCGACAAAAGGTGAGGATTATAAATGTTTAGGTTATGGTTTTTAAGGCTTTTAATGTCAGTTAATAATTTATGACTGACTTGATTGCTGTCATATGCGCTTAGATGCGATGATTTTCATGTATTACGCATATATATATATATGAACTATGTTAAAAATAATGTATTCTATATGTTTGTTGAAATGTCTAAATGAACATAGAATTATGATTTGTGCCTGCCATGAGTATTGGTTGAGAATACATGATTTTTATATGTGTGGCAACTCCTTTGGGAAAGGATTTGCTATAATATAGGTTATAACTAATTTATTTCATATATGGTGGAATGTGTAGACTAAGTGTTTGATAAAATGTCTGAATGAGATATCGTTTGATGAACTATATTTAATAAGGGTGTTGAGATAGAATTCTAAACCACCTTATCTATATGCATTAGGGGTGCACACGGGTCAGTTTGGTCTGGTTTTGGGGTAAAAAATTTAACCGTTCATGTTTTCGGAACCACATTAGAATTCCGAACCGTAACCGGATCTTGAAACCGGTTCGGTTCGGATTAATTCCACTGTTCGCTTTTTAAAAAATTTAATAAAAGAAAAAAAAAAACGGTGAAAAAAAAAATCCCTACATATTCAAATCGTCAATCATATCCATTTGTTTACAAAGGAGATTTAACCCTGTGTTCGAAACCATGCATGCATTTGAATGAAATGGACGTGTAGATAAGCTCATGGGCCACGCCGATTTTCCTCCAAAAGCACTCTATTCCCGATGGGTTTTCGTTCAATCCCATGAACGGAATTTTCTAAAAGACGTCTATACCAAATTTCACGATTATCTATTGAAAACAGCTTGTCATTTTGTTGTGGGCCACCATCATGCAAGAGATGGATCTGAACCGTTCATCAGGTAGAGGGGGTAGAACCCATCAAAACCATGTTGAGCTTTCTTAGCCGTGTACATCCTCGTGATCTCTACAATGATCGAAAGAAGGCCGTCTGACTGCTTTTAAGGCTTAATTATTCAAGTGGGCCATATCATCAGATAATCAAAGCTCACTATTCACGGTCTAAATTCCAAGAGGAAGTCAATGGACGGTGTGGATCTGGGTCACGGTTTAACGGATCGGGTCCACGGTTCGGTTAACGGTTTGGTTCGGTTCTGCGTGCCCCTTAAACCTGTCCGAACCATATCCAACTGCTCTTTTGGAACCGAACCGAATTCTTGTCTGTAAACCAGACCAAACCTGGATCGATCCAACGGTTCGTCCGGCCCTGCCACATTCACCTAAGAAATGTGCACCCCTAATATGCATAGTTTCCTTCATGTAACCTAAATTCCAATTTTACAATCTATGGATGAAATGCAATATATGGCAATATGTGCAATGTGTTCGATGAAATGCTCGAATGAGTTTATGTTGAGAATGTTTGTTAAATGCCTATATGATTATCACATGTCTCCATATGTTGCATTTGAATATGATTGGGACTACTATGTAGTCCAGACAATCGATAATAATTCCTGTTTGAGTGGTCGAATTAGTCTAGCCACAATTGATGCATTCGGTGAATCCGAGTCGTACGAGGATCACCGACAGTGGTACCTTGTCGTTTAATTCAGCGTACGCTCATACCGGTCGAACTCATCTTATAAACTGATTGACCTATTGTGTGTTTACCATGTATGGACACTACTGCTTGAACCTAAGGTACCCCTTACCAATGTAAACACCCGTTTCAACCATAGTATCATGATCTGCTAAGACTCATGAGCCGGGCATGGTGGTATGGGACACCGTGGTCGAGCTGTTGGCCTACGCTGGGGCGACGAGCCTCCCCGTAGTGACCAGTGAGCAACCTAGACTCGTGAACCGAATATGGTGGTATGGGACACCGTATTCGAGTTGTCGGCCTAAACTAGCACAACCTAGCTGTGGTCCCCAGTCGGGTTGGTAACAAGCCTTCGAAAATATACTGTCAGTTGGTAGGGCGTTAGTGTTGTAACCTCAAGTATAAAATAAGCCTACCACGGCGCACCCTTGCTATGGTGGTATGAAACACTGTATTTGAGCTGTTGGCCTAAACTAGCATAGCTGTTGTGTGGTCCCCAATCGGGTTAGTAACGGTAGTTAGGTAGGGCGTTCGTATTGTAACCTCAATTACAAAATAGGCCTACCCCGGTGCACTCTTGCTATGGTCCCCAATCGGGTTGGTGACAAGCCTTCGGAAATAGACTACTAGTTGGTAGGATGTTGGTGGGGTGACCTCGAGTGTGAATTAACCTACGTTGACGGTGACGAGCTTCTCGTAGTGACCTATGGTGTAAACTCGTGAATTTGCCTATCGTATATGATTAACTAAGATTGACGACCCTAAATAGATCAATGTTTGAGTCAATGATATAAGTAGAGGTACCTTAGCTTCCCAAACTTGTTGTATGAATGATTCTAATTAAGAACTTGGCTAATCACGCACATACACCGCATTTGCATGTGCCTTTGTCATTGAAGTTGAGCACAGTAGGAGTGTTGCATGCCGCGATCGTGAGATGGTGTCGCAGGGGGAGTGCAGGCGAGGGTATACATCATTATTTCATATCATCCTTGCATTAACAAGAGTACTTAGGACATGAGTATTGTACTGTTTTATCATTACTGCTTGACTAAATTGATAACATGTTAACCTTTGCTTTATAGCTCCACTGAGTTGATCACTCACTCTCACGTTCTGGGATGGTGTTTTAAACTACCAACCAGACTCTGTTTTAGCTGCAGATGAGGGTGATGCTTACGAGGTAAAGCTGGACTTTTATGATGATGAGAAGTTCTCCTACATGCAACTCTTTGGCGGGTCTATGTAGACCTGGAGTTGCGTCACTGGAGCTACAGGGACATGGATTAGAGGACATTACACTTCATCATTTTGTTTATTTTAGAACTATACATGTAATTAATTAACCTGGTGACATGTTGATACTTTGGGGACTTACCACTTATATGCTTTTTATATTTATCACAATCTTCTGCTTGCGTAATCTAATTGTCTCTGGAGTATGATATGTCGATTTAGTGTAATCTCATTCATATTTAATGTGCTAATACAAATAACATTTAATCATTATTATCTATATTGCATAAGTGATGTGTTGACGGGCATCGTTCTGTTTCTCTTTAAGTCTTGCATGCTGCTGCGAGCTGTTTTGCGCAAACATAATATAGTTTAACAACAAAGGTTATAACACTTGGTGTGCAACCTTGTTATGGTCATTTGAGACCTTTTCTTTAACTAGTATCTTATTCTCAATAATGAGGTCTTGAGATCTGCCTAGCTGGTAATTGTGGGCTCTTACTACAATCAGGAAGAATGTGTCTAATCTCCTCTAAGTTGGCCCTTCACTTCCCTTAAAGACTTTTTTTATGTTCTATCTTAGAGAAAATGTACTTGTTCTCGTTATCATCATCACCTCATCCATTGTTTTGCAGACTCTGGAGTTGGTGGTCATCTTATATAACCAGTCTTGTCATGAATATAACCTTATAACTAAAATATAATGTTATAATAACACTCGACTTTAAGGCGCACATTGATGTATTTTACTTACATCCAGGGCGTCTATCCACCTGTAACACCACGTTTTCTGGCCTAGTAGAATTTAGGGCGCACACCACGATAGACCCCAAACAAAAAATGTAGAATAAGCGTATGGTACAAACAAGTGTAGAGGAACAGGGTTCATGGACAGGAGTAAAATATGTATGAGAGATCCAAATCCACTCATCATCCCAGTGATGTCCCATTACCAAAAGATCTTTTCATATTACAACCCTAACCTGCCAGTTTGTTGAGTAAAAATATACGCTTAAAAAATATACGGTTGAAAAAGTAAATGCAGTAGCAGTGCCCACCCAACTGAGGAAATTCCATCACTGGGGATCCAATATATCTACGGTGGGTTACAAAAGATCATTAATTTGGATCACCAAATCATGGCCAGCTGCATTAACTTCGATTATATGAAATTGCATTCGTAATCCCATCTAATCCTTATAACGTGTCCATATACACACCCATGTATGAGATCTAAGCCTCCAATATTTTATTAAGACTCCCCTGTCACACACCCCATATGATAATACATTCATAAAATAGATCCATACACAACGAAGTGATATTGAAAATTTGTAATCACACATATGGCTAAAGCGATCGGAGAAGGGGTGATCACAACATGCTTGTAATTCTGATGACAACAAGAAGGATATTCAAAGTGTCTTCCAAACTGAAAATATAAATGAAAATATTTTAATACGTGGTGGGAAACACTGCGGATGGAGTATTACAAAACATATAACCGATTTCGTTGATCCAACCATCCCTTTGTTGAATAATCAAATGGATAGTTGGTCACCGTGATTTACAGATAAACGTGTAGGTAATCAAATGGATCATTGGCAAGACATTCAAAATGGAATTTCTCCTATGCACATTCGATTGAGTCTTCCCCGAATAAAGTCCAAACACAGATGAACGCCCACCGTGGTTTACAGATACCATCCAATAACCTCGCCATTAACGTAGGGTGGGAGAGAAACTGTGGAGAGAGGAAGGAAAGAGAAATAACACATACCTTAGCCTGGGATATCACAACATGCACGTTTGCCTCTTTCATCTCCACCTCTCCTTCGGCTGCTATATATACACGAGTAACTCCTTCCATCTTTGACTACAATGGAGGAAGCGAGATGTATCCTCAACATCATCTCCCATCGGAGTAAAGGCGACGGTTTGGTTGTGAGATGTATTGATCTATGCGTTCTATAGGGCATCTGAAGCCAGAGATAGCCCTGCTCCTCTGTCTGTGAGAAGAGAGTACGAGTTGTTTCTGTATTCAGCTGTCTTACCGAATAACATGAGTCTCCTTCAGATATGGACGCAGATAGACTACGAAAGACTTTCGCATGACCCTCCTGCGACGAGAAAGTTAGGTGGGCCCACCATGATGTTTAGTGGAAATCCACCACGCCCATCAATTTTGCAATATCATTTTAGGTGATGGGCCTAAAAAATGATCTAAATCTAAAACTCAAGTGAGTCATACATCAGATAAATGTGTGTAGGTAAATTCCTACCATTGAAACCTTCCCGGGTCCACCATGTTTCTTATATACCATTCATACCATTCGTAAAGTAAATTCTAAATGGATGAAGTGAAAACTTAAAAATTATCATGATTCAAATCTTGTATGGCCCCACGCATGTCTCAACGGTGGACATTCAATCATTTGTTGTGTGGCCCATATGAGATTTGGATTTCCGTATTTTTTGGTTCCGTGTCCTAACATAGTGTTGAAAAACTTATGAACGTGGTGGATTTCCCATAAACATCATAGTGGGCCCCATCTAGCTTTGCTTCGCATGCAGTTCCTGCGAAAGGCTTTCGCAGGAAATCCGGATCCTTTAAATATTTGTTCTGAAATCTTTGACAAGTGTGGACCGCGAACGACATGCAGACGCTATATGATGGTCACAATGACTTATAAATCATAAATCCACACCGTCCATCCATTTTCAAAGGTATTTAGAAGGCATCATCGGAAAAAATAAAACTCAATGAAATCTTAGGTAGACCACATCACAGTGCGTTCACATGATTGAATGGTGACAATTAAAAACTTCATGGACTCCAATTGACTATTACATTTTTTAGGTGGGGACATAAAAACCTGATATAATTCGAGTGGAAGGAGTAGATGTAATCACATACATCACAGGGGGCCCACAGTCAAGCGTCACACTCAAGTCGGTTGATTCATGCGGATGTCACGCAATCCCCTCAATTGGGATAATAAAGCAAGATATTAAAAACAACGATAGTACCATTCACGTTCATGTGGCTTTGTGATGCTTGGTGGGGCCCATCATGAACTTTATGAAAGATCCAAACCGTCATTTCGTTTGAACAGATAATTTTAGGTACCTCCAAAAGTTTTATCGCCCCCACGATCCAGAAGACGCCGTGAGAGCATTTTCTACCATTGAAACATTCCTTGGCCCACCAAGTTGGTTCCCAAATAGATTTTCAAGTTTTTATATGAAAATGATGAGGAGAATCCCTTGGACGGTGTGGATTTTTTTAAACATCTTCCGATGGGCCCCACTAACCATCTAAGCGCACATACATCCAATCCACATGCATTCTATCATGATAATTGGAGAAGTGGAAGTGGTTTACCCTGTGGGGAAGTGGAAGCGAATCCCATCCTACTCTTGTAAGAAATTACATACGGACGTAGATTGATCTCGATGTGGCCCCTTGTGAGGTAAGATAAACATTCACACCGTTCATCCATTTCCGCTATTTATTTTATGACATGATCCCAAAAAAATGAGACAGGTCCCAGATCCACTGGACCACACCAGAGGATGCATCGGTTCTATTTCATTCTCGGTTGTGGTTCACTCCATTGTAGTCCACTTCATTCCCTGCTCGACTTCATTTTCCTGTTCATTTCTTAAAATGACCCAAAAATAATTTTAGACGGCATGGATACCACCATTTACATCATAGTGGGCCCCAGAGCCCTGCCTTTTCAGTCACCGACGTAGGATGCAAACCATGCATTTTTTTTTGGGGAATAACAGTTGGATTCAACGAATCCAGGAAGGATTGCCAAATCCTTCCCCCTCGACCCGGGGTTTGGGCGGGAGACCCAATGTAACAGTCGGGCCAATCAGAACAATGTCCTAAGGCGTTCACGAGTGGATTGCCATAGGACCGCACAATTTGATCGCATGTGTGAGGCCCACCACCAATTAATTAAAATCCTACTTGGCCCCTGAAATTCAAGGCATTACACCCACAGATCCCTATCTCGGGTTGAAAAATGGGCTCCAAACGTACTCATATGGTGGATTAGATGGGATGACGAATGCAATCCCATCTAATCACAACCAATGGAGATGGCCAAATGGGCCCTTAAACTCTTCGGAGTCCGCTGTGATTCATGTATGTTGTGAACCACACACACATGTTGGGCCGTGGATTTGGCGTATTGCTATGTGTGCAGGCCCATGCATGTAATTATACTTGTAAGTCTAAAGGTTTTTGTTACCTTTTAAAATTTCGATTTGCAACGGTTATTTGTTTTATATTTTAAAAAAGAATCGAAAATCAAAAATATTTTTTCTTCAAAAAAACCCAACAGCCATTTCTGTTGGTAGGAGTGCGTACACACTCATTCGAGACAACCTTTGAAGTATATATAATGGACTTTTCTGGTTTCAAATTATATATTCGATTCAATCTTTTAGCTTTCTCTCTCCCCTTCGAATCTCTGCAATGAATTTGGTTCAATCTTCGGGTTAGACTTACAATTACGATTCGGGTCTTCGTAAATCGAGTCAGCTCACCTAATGAACTCATTAAGTCAACTCATCTGGTCAGCCTACCCAGTCCAAACAACCCAGTCAATTCACATAGTTAAGCCCAAAACCAAGCCCGAATCAAAGCCCAAAATCAAGGCCAAACAGAGTACAATGCGCAACAACAGTACAACAACCTTTACAATAGAGCCTCCATATGAGTAAGGGAGGTGGCCTGCCAAAAGAGGAGTTCTAAGTGTGGACCAGCGATAATCCGGTTGCAGATAGCCACGTGACACCCCCTTTTCAAGCTAGCATCCCTCAAGCATGTGGAGTCTCTCTTTTACAACCTCTAGTGTGTAGTTGATGCGTATTTACCCTGATGCCCATCTCCTTACCCAAATTTACCTTTTTGCCACCTCATCCAACCCATGAGATGATGCCATGTGGCAATCTCCAATCCTAACACTTCAACCACTTTTTGCATGCCATGACCCATAAAATCATCGTGTCAAGCAAGAGAACACCAAAAGCCAAACGAGGTGAGGTTAGTTTGACATTCAATAAAAATCGACATCTATCGTGATCATCAATTCGCGATCCGATGGACTGGATCATCTTTCAAAAAAATTTAAAAAATTATTTCAATAAAAACTAACGTCAATCATGATTGTCAACTCGCTATTCGATGCATTGGTCATTTTCAAAAAAAAATCTCAAAAATATTTTCAATAAAAACTGACATCAATTGCGACCATTAACTAGCGATTTGATGGGCCAAATAATCTTTTAAAAATCTCGAGAAAATATTTTTAAAAAAAGTGGCACTAATCGAGACTGTCGATTCATGATATGATGGATCGGATCATCTTTCAAGAATCTCAAAAAATATTTTCAATAAAAACTAACATTAATCGCGAGCGTCAATTTATAATCCAATGGATTGGATCAATTTTTTTTTTTAAAAAAAAAACATTCAAAAAAATATCACAATAAAAACTGGCATCAATCGCAACCATTCGATTGTGATCCAATGGACCAAATCATTTTAAAATTTTTTTACAAAAATATCCCAATAAAATTTGGCATGGATCGCGACTGACAACTCGCGATCCGATGGACCAAATCATCTTTCAAAAAACCCAAAAATATTTTTTCAATAAAACCTGGCATCAATCGTGACTGGCAACTCACTATCCAATGGATCATATCATCTATAAAAAAATATCAAAACGCTTTCGAATCCCCATAAGAGTCACAACCAAAATTTGTACATATAACGGGATGACAAACCCGATTAGTCACAGATTGGAATCTTAACCACCAACGATGGACAAATATACACCATCCCTAATAAAAGTTGGATTGAATTGTAACTAATATTCCGGATTAGACCAAAAACAAAAGTCAAATTACCTTGTTAGACAATGGAACCAATCAACCATCCCTAATAAATCGGACTTTTGATCACAACCACTAATCAGACTTGCGCCAAATGAACCATTCTAATAGATCTTAGTCTTGATTGCAACAACCAAAACTCAAGGAATGAAGTACGAAGTCATAAAATTCACAATCCCTAGTCGAGTCAATTTAAATTGCAACCATCATACACAGCAGCCTCTTACATGTTTTTAATAAAAACCAACTTACTTGAAGTCCCATAGGCATCACCAGTGGAAACAACCAAGTAAGCTGGACTCGTTTACAAAATCGTTTTGCAATAAAACCCCCATGGAGTATCACTCCTTAGGCTAGGGCAACTTTAAAAAAAATCTCAAAAAATTTTCTGAATTAAAAGCAATAGGCTTCCGAGGCACGAAGAGATCTTCCATATTTCTGGGTGGGAGTCAACGCAAAACCAAATAAGATCTAATGTCTCGTAATTTCCCTGGAGATTATTAGGATTCAAATACATATCAAAGTATGATCAGAATGAACTTTAATGTCAGATCCATCGTACCAAATGCTAATGCATTGAAAGACGATAGGCCAAGATTGGTCAGAAGAAATCATCTAAATGGTGAAAAATACAAATTGTAACCTAAATGTCAAAACCAAAAGATTGCATGGAAAAATGTCGCCCGCAAATACCTAGGCATGGATGCTTGTAGAACTTGATTGAGTCAAAGTTGATGTAGTGAAATTCTTGTAAGGCCACAGAAAGTGCATGGTAAGCTAACCACTTTGACGATTTAGTAAAACTAGTACTTTTGGGGTGATATGGGAAACAACGGATATTCAATTTAGGTCAATATCCTCGTATGGCCGTAGAAAGCACCGCAGTTCTACTGTACCTTTTCGATGTTAGTACCAATCAAGAGCGAAAAAGTTGCAATTGGTGACCCGTAATGCCGCAGAATGCGTATGAACAATTACAACATTTCCATCAAACCCTCGTGATATGTGCAAGTTACCTATTTCCAAGCAACCGTCTATAGGGGCCCACTATGATGAATGGGTTTTATCTACATCGCCCATCCATTTTTCATATCACTTTAGGATATGAAGCCGAAAATGACGTAGATCCAAGGCTTAAGTGAACCACACAGTTGGGATTGAACTCCCACCATTAAAATTTTCTTGTGAACTGCAGAAGTTTTGAATTTATCTGACATTTGTGTTTTCCCTTCATCTACGTCTATATTACCTTGTGAATAGGTTAAATGCCAAATAAACATCACGTTGGCCCTCATGAAGGTTAGTGGTGATTTTTATTATCGCTACTACTTGGTATGATAGACTTAAGCATTGGACCGGCTTAATTTTTAGACTCTGTGGACATTAGCGGAAGATTTCCCTCCCTCGGGGTGCCCCACTAGGTGTCCAGGTCAAACTGTTTGATTGGTTGCATTAGTCAAACGATGGATATGTGTGTGTGTGGTGAAAAATATAGAAATAGAGTTTACTCATATTTCTAATGTGATAGGATCCAGATGCCCAGCAAGCCAAAGAGCATACATCATACATAAACCTAGCATATTGTATGCTCGGTTGATGCGGGTGATAGCATGTAAAGGCCCAGATTTGAAATCCATCCATATTCAGTGAAACTCATAGTCAAGACCTCCATACCTGAACCTCGCAGAGGGGTTGAGAAGAGAGGTTATGATTTTTAGATTCTTGGTTGATACGTGCGATTGCATGTGAATGCCCATATTTGAAGTCTATCTAGTTCCAGTGAAACCCATAGCTAAGACCTCCATACCCGAAGCTCGCAGAGGGGTTGAGAAGATAAGCTAATAATTATATTATACCATTCATTATTTCTGAAGACAAAAGCCTCTTTTTATAGGCATCTCTAGAGGGTAGGTTCAGAGCTCACGTAGGTTTGGATGCAAGGTTAGGTTCGTGTGAACCATGCCATCTCATGAGTCGTGGATGGGCATGGATCATGGCACGGATGATGACATGGATCCTGGCATGGTCACTGATGAATACAACCTCAGGTGTTTTCATGAGGCTCGTGTGAGCCGAGTTGACATGTCAGCGAGTGGTTAGATAGAACCCACAAACGGCTAGAGCCCAATCGTATCTACATCGAAACGGCTGGGCTACAGCTATTTTCATGTGAAGATGGTTGAGCCCCCACCATTTCGATGTGAAAAGTGAGAGGTGTTTACGGGATCATACCTTAAAATGATCTTTAAAAAATGGATGGATGGCATGGATAAAACCCATACATCACGGGGGTCTCCACGGAGCCCTTGTTTGGATGCATTAAGGCAGGCCAGGATGCAATCCACTTCTTGACAATCCCGATTGATGAAGGACGCAGATAAAATCTGACCTTGCCTATCTTTAGCCATAAAGGGTCATATTTGTGTGGGTGCCCACCGTTTTGTATTTGTTTATTCACGCAATCCATCCATTTTCTCATAACATTCTAAGGTATGAGAAAAAATAGGTAGATCCAATGCTTAAGTGGACCACACCACATATGACTTTTGCATTTAATGCAACCCAAGCTTATTATTTGGTGTGGTCCACTTGAGTGTTAGATTTGGGTTATTTTTGAGCTCATACCTTAAAATGATAAGAGAAAAGGGATAGATTGTGTGGATAAATAGATGCATCACATCACGTTGGGTCCTACATAGATTTGCTCGTTCGTGGCCAGAGACGGACGAGGTAGGATGTAATCACCTTCCATTGATGAAAGCATTGTCACACTAGTGCCACTAGATCTTTTGTTCAATCTGTTGGAAAATGTTTTACAAATAATAATGAAAACTAAAAAATAAAATAAAATTAACACCAGGCTGAATCACATATGTAATATGCTGTCATTAAAGCTTGATTCACCCCCTTCTCGATTGAAATTGAGACTGCCGATTGGTTATAAGCAAATTGCTTCCAGGATCAGATAAGGATTTTTCTTAAGGTCCTACGTGCGACAATCACAAAGGGGCCTATATAGGGACTCAGTTAATGCAGTTTGAACTTTGACAAATTTGTTAAGTGATCTAACTCAATGACCGAAAAAAGATTTGAGTCATTGAACGAGTTCTTCTTGAATAATCTTAAAATGAAAAGCCTAGATAGATCATATCAGATTGAATTGGTAGAACTTGGATGATTCTAGACTTAGAGGGTCCAGTTTATATAGCATATGGGGTGCAGACCATTGTCAGGTGGTCATCAATGGTTCAAAACATTCGTGAAACTTTTTTATTTAATTTTTTATTTATTTACCATCGACACTAAATTATGAATGTTTCTAATCGTTGGATCATCAAGAGCCATTTGTTTTCGGACCATTTTGGCTATTAACTAGCCATTCTAAAAAATGGTCGACGATTTTGGATCCATTAATCCAATCATTTCTAGCAGCCTATAAAGCTCATACCACTTCGCACCTCTCTCACACCACGATCACACCGTCTCGCGTAAGGTCACGAGGGAGAGACCACTTTGCATATGTGTGAATTGAAAGTACACCATCTAGTAGGGGTGCACATGGAACTAGTGGTACCGGTAAACCAGATCGGAACCGACCAAACCGCACGGTTTGGTCCGGTTCTGAAGTGCACCAGTTCTAGTTATGGTTCCGAAAATCAAAGAACCGTTTGGTTCAGTTTTTCAATTTGGGGTTTTGTAGAACTGAACTGAACCATAGATATGAATCGTGGACTCGAACTTGGAACCGAACCATCCCAAGCAATAAATGTTTTAAAAAAACAAAAACGAAAAAAAAAACCCTATTATCTTGATTCTCTTCATGCTGCCCTCGTTGCCCCTTTTTCTCTTCTCTCTCTCTCTCTCTCTCTCTCTCTCCACAGGTCTCTGCTCCACACACACACACACACACACACACACACACACACACAAAGACAACCACCCAGACCGCCCACCACTCGACGCTCCACCTCACCCAACTGGCAGCCACGGTCTCTCTCTCTCTCTCTCTCACTAAGTCATTGGTTCTCTGTCTCTCTCTCTCTCTCTCTCTTGTTCCCAATTGGGCTGGATTATAAAAAGCCTAGAACCGTAGAACTGATCCGGAACCGAACAGGTTTTTACGGTACAGTTTCGATTCGGTTCTAAGGTGCAAACAGTCCAGTTCTAGTTCCGGTTCAGATTTTCTTGAAATCGTTAGTAACAGTTTGGTTCTGGTTTCACCTCAGAACTGAACCGAACCGAACCGACCCAAGTGCACCCCTACCATCTAGCTCCACTGTCCACGCTCGTGCCCGAGTGCGTGACCATCTATGCATCCATTTCTCCAAGCAAGAATACTCAACAGCCAAACACTTATAAACAAAAAAGTTTTCTTCCTGCCTATCCAAAGTGGTATTAAACACAAAAAATAATAATAATAAACAAATAAATAAATAAATAAATAGAAGTAATTTTTTCTTTAAGTTTTTGAAATTTGTTTAGGTAGAGAAGGAAATTTTTGAGAATTATTTTAAAAAAAAAAAAAACAAAATCTTTTCCTCCCTGTTAAAAATAAAAAAGTGAAATGACAAGATGCTCAACCGGGGGGGGGGGGGGGGGGGGGGGATGGTCAGGGTCCACAAATTTAACTGATGTGGATGATACAACGCAGGCCATAGATTATTTATTGGCGGGATGTGCAAACAACAGCCACTAGAGGCTTCTGCAGTCAGAAGTTAGGTGGAAACTGTGATGTTTGCTAGGAATCCGCCCCAGCCATTCGATTTTCCAGCTCATGTCAGGACACACAGGCCAATGAGTCTAAAACAAGACGGATCCATAATTCAAGTGGTCCACACTTTAGGAAACGGTGAGAGGAAAATACCCACCGTTGAAACCTTTCAGGGTTCCACCATCATGATAAACTTGAAAACAAACAAAAAAATATTTAGCGTGATCGAGACCTTCCATGGCCTTACAAATGTTGCAATGATTCAGTCCTCATTTTTTCTTGTTTTGTGGCCCACTTGAATTTTAGAACTACTTCATGTTTTGGCCAATGTCCCAACGTGAGCTGCAAAGCGGATGTACGGGGTGGATTTCTTAAAAACCTAGCTTCCGACCTTGTTCGAGGGTGGCAGGCGATCCACGTCCTTATTTGCCCAGCTTCTTTGGTAAATGTCTGGCCCACCGGATGTGGGGTCGCACCAATGGCTGCCTGTTTTGATGATGTGTCCTCTCCATCCTAAGTGGATCAGCCTAATTTCCGTATCTGGTGATCATAATGGTGGGGTCCACATTTTTAATGGATTGGATCTTTTACACATGTGACATGTTGGCAGGAAAAAGAGGCTGTATTAAAACATATGACACAGCCGCTGTATCGGATCATTTCTCTTCACAAAGAAGGTAGACGTGGATATCACCTGAGAACAACTTTGATACTCCGGTTTAGCGCGGCGGTTGATACGCAGGCACTAAAACATTAAAGTAAACCGCGCAACACGTGGGCCACGATCTAGATGGATCATATATCGATAACTACACTGGCTGAGTTGACAGTTTAGTTCACGGTCAGGATTCAATAAACGGATATCCACTAATCGGATATGAAATTACTTAATTATCCTGATTTTTTGTGCTGGTAAACTAAATTCATTGGATCCCTCAATTTGAACGGTCC
Source organism: Magnolia changhungtana (assembly GCA_030180095.1). NCBI lineage: Eukaryota > Viridiplantae > Streptophyta > Magnoliopsida > Magnoliales > Magnoliaceae > Magnolia > Magnolia changhungtana. Next base: position 4,516,567 of record JASAUF010000586.1, on the reverse strand, counting down.
AATTTGAGCTAATATTTTCCACGTGTACAATTTTAAACGCCTGTGTATCAATCACATACCAGAGTATTAAGTAACCCCATATCAATTCCTCCGGTTTGGCAGCTCTACCCGCACACCCTGTGATGTGGGCCCGACTTTACTCTAAAATTGCAAAAATAAATAAATAAATAAACAGGGTACTAGTCAATATTCAATGTAAAGGTGAGCCTACTTGATATGGACGGACCTGATTTTTTAGCCACGTCTTCCATGAGCTAATTTTCAGTTTGTGCACGGATCCTTATTCTCATGCACGTGCTAATTTTCCGCGTACCGCGTGTAAGAGGAAATATCGTATACGCAACCTGAGGCTTTGGACATTGGACGCGGATTGCGTCCAATCCCCGTGATGTAAGTATTTTCATATAGTTAATTGTTTTTATTTTTATATGATTATTCTAAGATATGAGACAAAAATGAAGCAGATAAACCGATTCAATGGACCACATCAAAGGAAGCTACAGTGATAATGACACCCACCCTTGAAACATTTCTAAGGGTTACCGTGATGTTTTTTTATCACCCAACCTATTAATAAGGTCATGCAGACTTGGATGAAGTGAAAACATATATTTAATCGTGATCCGACATTTCTTCAGCTCCTAGGAAGTTTTTAATGGTGGAAGTTTAATCCATAATCTGTGGTCCACTTAAGCCTTGAACTTACCTCCATTTTCGTTTTATATCTTAAAATAATCATATAAAAATAATTAATGGTGTGGATAAAATACTTACATTACTATGGGCCTCACAGAGTCCTGCTTGGACGGATTACCGTCCAGGCCGCATATGTTTGATTCCTGGGTGAAATGGTAAATGCCGAGTTAAAAAATAATTATTATTTCCCTATGGTAAATGCCGTGTTAAAAAATAATTATTATTTCTCTGTGCATTTATATCATACTTGTTTTAACTGCTTACTTTTTGACACAAAAATCAAGAATATTGCAAAATCTCTGTGGTTCCTACTATGATGCATTTTGCTTATCCACACCATTCATCCATTATTTCAGTTGAATTTACAGTATGAGTAAAAGAATGAGGTATATCTAAAACTCAAGTGGATCACGTCATACAAAAAAGAAAATTGAATACTGACCGTTAAAAACTTTGTAGGGCCACTATTTCTTTTGGCGTGGGCCACTTAAGTATTGGATCTACTTCATTTTTTGTCCCATGCTTTAAAATATTGTAGTAAAATAAATTAACAGAATCAATATATCATAAACATTATCATGCGGTTCAAAAATTAAAATTACCTCTTTTGAATCAATTTCAAAGACACGAATTCCTATAAATTTTCAAACAAACGGGAATTACCGTTTATAGTGTGTTTACCGTCTCTTTGAAAAAACAAACGGGAATTACCTTTTATGTGTTTGAAGAACTTTCAAACACATAAAATGCATATATCTCACTTTTCTCGGTTCAAATATGCGTGAAGCTTTTAAATTGTTCTGCTTTAGGTGGGTGGCCAAAGGAAATGGTTATAAATTACATTAAAAGTTGTTCTCCTTTAGGTTGGTGGCCAAAGGAAATGGATATAAATTACATTAAAAGCTGTTCTGCTTTAGGTTAGTGGCCAAAGGAAATGGATATAAATTACATTAAAAGCGTGAGTAGGACAAAGATTCGGCATATTTTATATATATATATATATATATATATATATATATATATATATATATATATGAGAGATGCTCACACACAACCAGTTGGGCCGTGAGTTTTGGTTCAACTAGCAGGGCATTTAATGAAAAGATTTTCTATTTTATACGATGCATGCATATACATTAAGGGATTTTAGAATGCATGCTATAGTTATGTAAAGTGGCATGTTTGTTAAAATCTAAGTCATTCATCATTTAGGATCCACTAAGGATAACTTATATAGGGACGAAATTCAGATCCATTCATCTTTCAAGTAGGCCACGCCAATGTAAGTAGTTTGGAGGGTGAATATTTCTTTATCAACTATTTCCAGTTGTGTGGTCCACCTAAACCATGGATGGGCCTGAAATTTGAGCCCTAAGTGTAAAGTGAGGTGACCCATCAAAAGTTCAGGGTAGATTTAAAATTAACATCATAGTCTGCTTACCCGAAGGGGCCACTCCTTTTCAAAGTTGTGTTTAAACACTCGTGGATTGGCGTTACGAGGATTAATTACCAAAATAAAGGACCCGAATTTCCTGCAAAAGCCTTTCGCAGGAAGCTCCGGCACAAGGATGCTGGGTGGGCCCCACCGATATGTTTGTGTGAAATCTACCTCATCCATCCTTTTTGAAAGATAATTTTAGGATGTGAGACCAAAAAATAGATATATCCAGTACTCAACTGGGTCACACGAGAGGAAATGGTTGTTATTCAGTGAGCACCATTGAAACATTTTTATGGCCATGAAATTTCTGTATCCGGTTATATTTTTAGTGTTTTCACTTCATCCAATTTGGAATGACCTTATAAACTGTTTGGGTTGCATATAAACATCAAGGAGGGGTCTAAGAAGGTTTCAATGGTGGAAATTTCTTTCCCCAATTTCTCCTCTCGTGTGACCCCTTTGAGTCTTCTATCGACGTCATTTTTGGTATAACGTCCTAAAATGTGTTCGCAAAACGGATGGACGGAATAAATTTCTCACATACATTGCACTGGGCCCCACCCGACATCCTTGCACAGTAACTTCCTGCGAAAGCCTTTCGTAGGAAATCCTCGTCCCAAAACAGCGCCACCTCTATGCCAGCGTTATGACCATTAATTACAGCTTTAAATTATGCCAAATGGGAACAGGTACCACACGCACTCCCACCTCAAATTTTTTACGGGCCCACTCTTAAATGTATATAAGATCCACTGCGACCATTAAACGTTTAATCTAATAATAGCCTTATAACAAAGAAATTAGGCTAATCAGTGGTTTAGATGAGCCACACCAATAGGAACAATTAAGAGAGAGACATCTGCTCTTGATTTTTTTTCAGGGCCCATGGTAAAGAAACTATGAAATCCATTCAAGCCATTAGATATCACACCAAAATTATGCCTGAGTCCTAAAAATGACGTCCATATATGATTCATGTGAGCCACACTGATGGAAATAGTTTAGAGGGTGAACCATTCTATATATACTGTTTCTAATCATGTGATTCACCTGTACTAAGGATGGGAATGAAATTTGAAACCTTGATCTAACATAGGGTGACATACCTAATGGACGGGGTTGATTTTACATTAACGCAATGATGGGCCCACTCAAGCTGTGGGCCCTTTTCCATGCCAAAATGTAATTAGTCTACCATGGAAGCATTTACTTACATTAATTAAGGGATTTTTTTTTCATTAAATGTAGAATTGACTACACACTTATTATAGATTTGGACCATCCAACTAAAAATCAGATCCGTACATTAGATAAATTACATTATCAACTTGTTAGGGGCAAAAAAAAATAAAAAATGATGATCTTACTATCAAACATGTCAAGTACTTATGAAAATAATGGCTTGTTAATAAAATAGTCCAATGATCTAGATTTAACATGCCCACTTGTACTTTTATTAAAAGTGTAGTTTCTTAGTTTTTAGCATATTAGTTCTCCTTAGTGGATCCTAACTGATGAATGGCTTAGATCTTAACATATATGTCACTTTACATAACTATGACATGCATTCTAAAATCCCTCAGTATAAGTGCATGCATTGTATAAAAGGGAGAATTTTTTCATTAAATGCCCGGGTAGTTGGATCAAAACTCACGGTCCAACTAGTTGTGTGTGAGCATGCCTATATATATATATATTATATATATATATATATATATATATATATATATATATGTGTGGGAAAAGGTACTATGCGCTGGAGCGTAAGCGGTCCTCCGTGAGGTCGAGTTGATGTGGGCCCCACCGTGATGCCGTTCGAAAATCTACCCCCTCAGTCAAATGCACCATTCCAGAGGGGACCCACACGGCTGAAAATCAAGTTCAAACCATGTACAAAGTTGAGAGGGGTGCACCATTGAAACATTCAAAACCATTTGTGGGGACCTTTCGAGACGTTTTTGATAATCAACACCATCCATCATGTGTGTCCCACTTGGATGTAATTTTAGACCAAGTTTCGGGTGGTATCCACAACTCGGTGGGCCACCAAGTGCTTTTACATGTTTTTCGTGTATACTTATGTTTTTCGATAATATGGCCCACTTGAGTTACGTGGACAACTAATTTTGCCCACCACAGGCTGTTCTGCTTTCTTCAAACAACATCACGGTAGGGCCCACACTCGACCTCATAGAGGACCAAAGGAAATCACCTGGATATTCGTACGTAATTTTTTGACATTAAAAAAATCGAACGTGAGTAGGACGACTTTGATCTAAAACTTTGATGGGCCATCGGCATTTCTATTTGCTTTGGCCCATAGATCAAGGTAAAAATTTGTCACACGAGGTTTCATGGGATTCCGCATATATAGACACCCATATGTGCAAAGGTGCGCATATATATTCTCTCTCTCTCTCTCTCTCTCTCTCTCTCTCTCTCTCTCTCTCTCTCTCTCTCTCTCTCTCTCTCTCTATATATATATATATATATATATATATATATATATCACGTGGCAAGATTTCATTGATTCATATGAAGGTGATGGGACAGATGTAAATACTATCCATTGAAAGCATGGCTACCAATGGAGGGTTAGAAGTAAACCATCATGTGGTTCAAAATTAAAAGGAAAAAATCAAATGGCTAATATCAACTTTTCTTTTATCATGTATGGAGAGGTGGGTCGATGTAACGCAAAGCTGGTTTTATGGGATGCGTAGTTTCCTGCGCTGATAAGCTATGTGAGGCTTATTTTGATGTTTTTGAGAAATTCACTCTATACATTTATTTTTTAAGCTTATTTTAAGACATAAGACAAAATATAAGCTAGATACAATATAGAGTGCACCAAAAACATAAGAATTAAACGTCTATAGTTGAAATATTCATGGGCCGTTTTCAGTTCATCTGTGGATGGCATTAAATATCACCATCGGTCCAAAGAGGTTTCAACTATAGAAATTTCCCTACCCACTCTTTCCTTTAATGCGGCCCACTCCATTCTTTAATGCTCCTTAAATTTGACTTAAAATTCTAAAATGACCTCACAAAACAATGGATGGATGGTGTGAATTTCTCACGAATATCACAATGGGCGCTACTTAGGGCTGAAAGTCAGGCGGGTTCAACCCGACCGACCCGGGATTGACCCGACTTGGGGTTAGGCTCAAGCAAGATATTTCGGGTTCAGTCTCGGGCTTCGGCCATAGAAACGCTAACCCAACAGAATTTCGGTCAGACTAGAGTTAAAGTCTCGGGTTGCCCGACCCAACCCGAATCCGATAAGTATAATATAAATATATAAATTTATAATCAGACGGATCGTTTTATGTGCCCGCATATTTCCGATGAAGGATTTCTCTCTCCCATGTGTCGGATTTTACTCTTTCATACGCCGGATTTTTCTCTCCCTGGTTGCGTGGGATGCCAATCCGCTGTGAAAGCCTTTCGCATGAGGTTATGCTCAAGGATGCAATGTGGGGTCCACTATGATGTTTATGAGAAATCCAACCCGTCCATCCATTTTTCTAGCTCATTTTAGAACATTCCTCCAAAAATGAGAAGAATCCAAAACTCAATTGGGCCATACAAGATGAAACAGTGGGAAAAGTAATTCCTACCGTTGAAACCTTTCCAGGCTCTGCCTTGATGTTTATATGCCATCCAAACCATTTATAAGGTCGTTTTTACTAAGATGAAGTAAAAACATTAAAAACTTGTCTTCTGAAACTTTTGTAACCATATAAATATTTCAACGGTGGTCACTAAACCTCCACTGTTTCCTCTCGTGTGGTCCATTTGAGTTTTGGATTCATCTTACTTTTGGTCACATGTCCTAAAATAAACTCAAAAAATGGATAGACGGGTTTGATTTCTAATGAACATCACAGTGGGCCTCTCCCAGAATCCACCCAAAATCCTTTCACAACAACTTCTTTGGCAGGAAATCCACGTTAGATTGCATTCTCTAATGGCAGCGGAAACGGATTGGCTGGTTAGTGCTCGATGGACCCAAACATGATAAACATGATGTACGTGTCTCATCCATGCCATCCATCCATTTTTCCAAATATTTTTATAGTATCATCCCCAAAACTGAGGCAAATCAAAATCTCAAGTGGACCACACCATGGGAAAACAGTAGTGATTGAAGATCTACCATTAAAAATGTCCTAGGGCCCATGGTAATGTCTATTTGACATCAAACCTGTATATTAGGACTAAAAGACTTGGATGAAGGCAAATAAAAATATCAGCTTGATCTAAAACTTTTTGTAGCCCCAAGACAGTTTTAAGAAGATTTTAATGGTCGGAGTTTAATCAACATTGTGTGGCCCATATGAGATTTTGATCTACCTCAATTTTGGGCCAATAACATAATTTTATCTGAAAAAATGGATGGACGGATGAGACACATACATTATATTAGGGTCCACATAGCACCAATCACAAGCCATTGGCTAGTGAAGAGAAGTCAATATGTGTCCCACGGCACAACTTCTATCCAGATTGCGTGATCCACCGCATGACTTTTAACATGTAATAGTTCTTTGGCCCCACGGTGATTTGTGTTTTACATCCATACCGTCTATCAATTTTTATGGATCATTTTAGAGCATGACCCCAAAAACGAGGCACATTCAATGCTCAAGTGGACCACACCACAAAAAGCAATAGGGATTGAACAAATTACCGTTGAAACTTTCATAGGGCCAAGCTCGAGGCTAATTTCCATCTAACCTGTTCATAATACCACACACACCTAGAATAAGTTAAAATACAAATATCAGCTTGATTAGAGTCTTTTGTAGCCTCAAAAATTTTCAATGGTAGTAATTTAATCCCTTTTACTTACTGTAGTGTGGTCCACTTGAGCTTTGGATGTGTCTCATTTTGAGGCTCATGTTCTATAATGATATGTAAAAATTGATGGACAATGTGGATGTTAAACCTAAATCATTGTGGGCCCCAAGAAGTTTCACATGCTAAAAGTCTGGTGTGTAAGTAGGGTTGTACACGAACCGAGCTAGCCCGATTAACTCACTCGGCTCGGCCTAAAAGATTGATTTCGGCCTAAAAGATCGAGTTCGGTCCGGACGAACCATTTTCTTCATAATCGAGAACAGTCCTGGACTCCTCTGACGAAACTTGGCCGGCCCATTTTTTATATATATATATATATATATATATATATATATATATATATATATATATATATATATATATATAGCTCACGCTCCGTCCCATGAGGTCGAGCTGTGTGGGCCCCACAGTGATGCATTTCGAAAATCTATCCCATCAATCAGATGCACCATTCCATGTTGGCCTAAGTCCCAAAAATTAAGTCAATTTGTGACTTGTGTGGACCACACCACATACAGAAGTAGAGAGGGGCCGTACACCACTAAAACATTCATAACCATTTTTGAGGGCCCACCAAGATGTGGTTTGCAAATCCAGCCCATCCATTATGTGTGTCCCACTTGAATGAGAGTTCAATCCAAGTTTCAGGCACATGCAAAACTCAAGTGAGCCCCCGCTAAGTGCTTTTATATGTTTTAACTGTCTTCACATAATTTTAGATGGTATGGCTCATGATTCGAGTTCCGTAAGGTATACGATTTTTGGGATATCCCATAATTTAAAGGGTACCCATTAAATGCACGGTGTTGATGTTCGACACGCATCACGGCCCACATAGCTCAACCTCACGATAAAGCTTTATCGTCAGCTCGAGCGTATTGTACCTTATATATATATATATATATATATATATATATATATATATATATATATATATATATATCCTAAATCCTTACCCTAATCATTTGAGATAGAGAAGTAAGAATGCTGCCTGACTCATGAACTTGCTGTAAGGTCTGAAACTAGCCCAAACTCGGCCCGAACTCACCCAATCGCTGACCAGGCCGAGTTCGGGCTGGACATGTTGGCCCGATGGCCGGCCGGGTGGGCTGAGCCTGGTGACCGCGCCGGGCCGGGTTGAGCCCAGTTCAACTCGGTTTGGCCCAATGTACACCCCTATGTGTAAGGCCATTTATTTTGGAAAGAAAATTTCAGGGTATGAGAGAGAGAGAGTCAAAGAGCCCTTCTGTGCAGGAGATAGATCTTTGGTGATGGAGAGATATCGAGAGAGAGCATCTCATAAGATATGTAACTATGTATCACCATCAATCTATTATTCTCTCTTTCTCTTTACATTGGTTTGACCGTTTTCCTTTTTATTATTATTTTTTTCCTTTTTGTTTCCCTACATTTGTAATTATTTTGATATTTTTTCACGGTCATGATCAACATATGCACACAATGCATGTAAAGATTTAGTTATATATATATATATATATATATATATATATATATATATATAATCATATCATGAAATATGAAATGCACATGATTAGTAATGTTGATGCAAAAATCTGGTATGCCCTCCTTGGATCTTTTACCTGCACAGGAAGAAGACAATGGAGACCCTAGCTAGAGCCAGGGACCCTCGATGCCAAAGTCAGGGCTATGATCGTATTGAAGGGTTTTGGAGAGAGTTTTTGCGTACCTTTTACCCTTGAAGTCTCTTATATTTATAGGAGGGTGAGGATCCCATCGTGCCAGGATTCTTTCCTAATATTTCGGGGATTCAATATGAATCCAATTTAGGACTTCGGCCGATCCTGAGATCCTCGGGATCGGGGATCTTCTTCCTGGATTTTCGGGAAGGTGTTTCACTTTACATGGTTTCTTCCTTTCTTGGGCATGGTCGATTCTACTGATAAGTGAGTTTCGGCTGGTTATAGAAGGTTGATCTACTTGTCCTCTGTCGGATGAGACACGACCAACCCATAATCAGCGCGCCTTCCTAATTTGATAGCCGACTCTATAACCGACCCAGGGGTAGGTCAGTTTTATGGTCGGCCGTGTGGCTTCCGAGCATTGGGCCTTAGTCGGCCTATTTGGAGCTGCTGCCTGGTTTGTCAAGCCAACTTCGTGCACCTTAAGATTTTTTGTCTTATGGCTCAGGACTTTGTAAATCATGGTTTGAATTGGTTTGTTGAAATTTGAGTTAAGTCTCTCCTTTAGGCTTTGGACATGTGTGCCTCAGTCAGGCTTGTTGCCTCGGGAGCCCGGGCTATGTCAGTAGAGTTGGTCCATTCCATAACCGAGTTTTTAAACTTGTACTATTTTTCTCAAACAAGTAATATTGATGACATATTTTCTACATGTCTCTTATGTATAGTTTTTTTTTTTTTTTTTAAAATTTTATTTTTATAATATCAGGATATATAAGTGGACGTCCGAAATGGGTGATAATAATGCTCCTATTGATATTACGGATAATTCTATGGTTAGTGAACAAGTGATATAATTTTATTTTATTTTATAAATAACTACATATATAATTAATCAAATCATATGTATAAAAAATAAGATGTGTATTGAAATATAATAGACTAATATAATAATGAAAATATTATCACGATACCAACCCGTCCGAGCCCGCTTGAGTTGGGCTTGGGTTGAGAATTTTTAACCCAAAGTTGGGTTAGGTTGAGTTAGGGTCGAGGTATCGGAACCTTGAGTTGGGCTAGGGTTGACCTCAACCAGACCCGGGGCAACCCAACCCGACCCGACCCGACCCGCTTTCAGCCCTAGCGCTACCTATATTTCCAGCGACGCATGAACTTCCTTCGAAACGTTTTCGCCGGAAATCCGCGTACCGGATTACACCACCACGTGAGTGAGCCGATGAGGTGGCAGAGTTGTGACCACGCAATCCACGTTCGTTTTCCATGCCGAGGAGTAATACGTGCGCGGCTTGAGTATCCTCATAGTATCCACGGGTTTTATTCTGACAAGTGGGGTCCATTTTATTAAAATCCATACCGTTGGTTTACTTCTAAGCTCCGGGAATAGATGAAATAAAATTTAATATTATAATTTATAGCCTAAACGTCGACCTTCAAGAAGAAAATTACATAAACGGTCCATATTCAACTAAAATAGGTCCCAATATTGTTTCCGAAGATCATCCAACAAGGATTTTTTTTGTTGAGTCATCTATCAGCATAAGGATTTATCATTCAAAAGATCTGGATCGTAGAAAAGTAGGCCTCACAAGTCAGAATTCAAAACCCGTGTACAGTCTACAATACTCGGGCCACGGATCATACACGTCTTATCCCTTTCTCTATATAAACTCCGGCCTCTCCTGCAATTTTCACAAATCGCATTTTCCCTTTTTCAATAAAAATTCCCCAATTTCTAGGTTTTGCAAGTTCGTTCGAAGGTTCTCTGCAAATCTCTCGTCACGAATTTCATCTCTGTGAGTACATTTTCCTTTAACGTTGTTTGAATTCTATAGTTAGTTGATTTTTGATGTATTTTTTGCTGATTTGTTTGATTGTTTTCGTTTTTCCTCAATTTATAGGGTTTCCGTTCTAGATACATTTTGATTCTATTTATTTTACTGTTGTTTTTCATTGGCTTGCTTGATTCTTTTCGTTTTCCCCCAATTTCTAGGGTTAATGCTTTTAAATCGGCGTTTTTTTTTTTTTTTTTTTTTTTTGATTTGTCGTTTATGTTAAGATTCTTGTTAGAGACCCTAGTAATTGAGAGGGGAAGAACGATAAATAGAGGAAATTGAAGAAATTGGAAGGTATTGTTTGATATTGCATTGTACGCACGTGTTCTATCAGGTGGGATTCAATGCGTTGCTCCATAATGTAGGATTTTCCACAGATCTTGTTGGCTGTTTGTGTGTGTGATGAGTAATGGTCGCTGGTGATTTTCTTCTGCTCGTCTGTTTTTCTTTTGCGAGCGTGGCCCACCTAATGAGAGGATTGGGCTAATTAATGGGCAGGCATGTTGCCCAGGCTTCCATTCATGGATTTATTCTTTCCTGGTGCTGTTGCATATCAATTCGAGGTTTGTTTGCTACTACCGCACTTCTTTTATGGCCCAATCAGCTCCATCTCCTAATGGTTACCAACATAACATGTGGAGTGAGAGTCAGTTGGTCTATAAGTGGACCCCACCTTGTAGATTCCCTGGCCCAAAAATTAGGTGGGTCTATTTCTAAGGTGGGTTGCCATCTCTAGAACTAGTGAATGGATGATTATTATTATTATTATTTTTAAATTTTTTTACCGATATTATCTGTTTTCCAACATAACATGTGGAGTGAGGGTCCAATCGGTCCAAAAGTAACCTTGTAGATTCCCTGGCCCAAAAATCAGGTGGCTGGGTGTGTGTGTGTTATTTTATTTTATTTTATTTTATTTTGTTTTGACCTTGTAGATTCTCCGGCCCAAAAGGTATGTGTGTGTTTATTTTATTTTATTTTATTTTATTTTGACCTTGTAGATTCCGTGGCCCAAAAATCAGGTGTCTGTGTTTATTTTATTTTATTTTATTTTATTTTGACCTTGTAGATTCCCTGTCCCAAAAATCAGGTAGGTAAATCAGGTAATTTCTAAGGGGTGTGTGTTTATTTTATTTTATTTTGACCCTGTAGATTCCCTGGCCCAAAAATCAGGTGGGTCTATTTCCAAGGTGGGTGTGTGTGTGTGTGTGTTATTTTATTTTATTTCGACCTTGTAAAATCAGGTGGATCTATTTCTAAGGGATGTGTTTATTTTATTTTATTTCGATTGTGTTCTATTTTATGTTTTATTTTATTTTATTTTGACCCTGTAGATTCCCTGGCCCAAAATTCAGGTGGGTCTATTTCTAAGGGGTGTGTGTGTGTGTGTTTTTATTTCATTTTATTTTATTTTACTTTTTTACGGATGTTGTCCGTTTTCCATACACACTGATCTACCCTACGAGCAGGCAGGCCTTTCTTTTGGGCCAGGGCATCTACAGGATGCTTCCTGTCATATGGGCGTCTCTGGCCATGCAAATATGTCCTAATGTTACAGGGAAAATCCTTTGGAAGAAAATAATTGAGTCTCTCTTTGATCTTTCTTTTTATTTTTCATTGATGATTCCTGTTTTCTTTTTAAATCTAGTTTAAGGTGTGTGTTTAGTTGCATCAAATTTCATGATGAGCAGAATATCGTTAGGGTTGGCAATGGGCCTGGTCGACCTGCTGGTCAATTGGCCCTACCTACTGTGAACATGGGTACGGATCAAGTCGGGCGCTCAAGCCAAAAGATTAGCCCATTTAGTCAAATGGGTTGGGCTTGTGTTAAGCCCAACGCAACCCGATCCAGCCCATAACCCAAACAAACAAACCCATGCTATGTTTTGACAGCTTGACGTCTTGGAGATTTTAGCAGTACTTCTACAGAAACAGCTGTTGTTGACTTCATGTCTTATTATTATTATTTGTTAACATATTTCAAGAACTAATAAATGTTAAAGAATTCAAGTGGGCCCATTGTTTAGGAATCTAGACCATTGGGTTCTTAGCTCTGCGATGAATGAGCTATGAGCCTACGACCATGTTGCTTTAGAATTTATCTCGTTTGGATTGTATGGCCAATATGGCAATTTAATCATAGTTATTTAAGCTATGGATGACTTCAATTGATATAATCTATGAGCCCTAGGACCATGTTGCTGTAGAAATGATCTTGTTTGGATTGTATGGGCTTTTCCCTTATAGTTTAGAGCCTTCAACTTGAACAAACTCACTCCTTAAAATTCCCCTTCAGTTTCATTGGTATGCGACAATCACATACTCCAGAGACATCTCCAGTTCTTCCACTCTGCTCTTAACTGTACCAGCAACATCTTCTCAATCCCTCTGCCTTCCAAAATTATCAACCCAAGATTATAAATAAAAAGGTCATTTTAGGTTGTTTATTTATCAACAATCTTAACTAATTCCTTGTTTCCACTCCAATTCCTTGTTTGCACTTCATTTTTTCTAGATTTGTTTCATTTGTGTAATTTATAAATTGGAGGAGATCCAGTCGTCCTTCATGGTGATATTAACTGTCCATTCATCATAAGGTTGGATTATAGACCAAAAATTACAATGACCAAACAATCCTAACCATGTAGAAGACTCTGTTTAACATAACGTATAAATTTAACATTCGTTGCTAAGATTGTAATTGTTGCACGCACGGGTTCTTGTGTGCTCAGCTCATGTGATTTTGGTTAATTCCAAAATTTCAATCATCACCGTTTATATATATTTTTTCCTGGGGTTTACTCTTTGCTACTTCCATTGCTGGTGCAGCACCCTGGCCTAAGCTCCCTTTCTACATTTTCTGATTTCTTTCTTAACGGCCTTCACAGGAATATTGAATGTTCTTCTGATGGAAGACAAAGGTGGTGAAGAGTCCAGCAGTAGTAAATCTTTATTCTACGAAGCTCCTCTTGGCTACGGCATTGAAGACGTTCGTCCTCACGGTGGAATCAAGAAGTTCAGATCCGCTGCTTACTCCAACGTATGTCCCACAATCTTTATATTATCTCTTGCTCAAAAGACTTCACTATTCACAATGATCTTTAGTTCTTCTATTTTCTTGACTGATGTTTTAAGAATCGTAATTATGTTATCCCTAATACCTATTGATGTATTAAAACGGCAAACTTAGTTATGATTTTGCTAATGCATATCTTGTCTTTCTCATGTGCAGTGCGCGCGCAAGCCATCTTGATATGCCACCGAGCTGATAATCATCTGACAAACTCACTGTAGTTTGTTTTTCTGTTTCCGTTTTTCGTCGTCTGCTTTCCTTTCCTGTGAATTCTCCTTTCTGCTATTTATTTCCTCTTCACTGCCGAGATGGAATTGCCTGTCTCTGCAATTGGATTTGAAGGCTATGAGAAGAGGCTTGAGATATCTTTCTTTGAGCCACCCATCTTTGCTGACCCTGGTGGAAATGGCCTCCGAGCTCTATGCCGAGACCAGATCAATGAGATCCTAAAACCTGCAGAATGCACAATAGTTGCGTCTCTGTCCAATCACCATGTCGACTCATACATCCTCTCTGAGTCGAGCCTCTTCATCTACTCTTACAAGTTAATCATCAAAACCTGTGGCACCACAAAGCTGCTCCTCTCAATCCCGCCCATCCTCGAGCTGGCCGGGGCTCTCTCCCTCACTGTCAAAGCTGTGATGTACTCACGCGGGAATTTCACGTTCCCTGGAGCACAGCCATTCCCTCACCGCAGCTTCTCAGAAGAAGTTGCTGTCCTCGACAGCTACTTTGGCAAACTCGGTTCTGGTAGCCAGGCATATGTCATGGGCAGTCTCGTTGAGTCCCAGAAATGGCACATCTACTCTGCTTCTGCAGTGCAGACAAACTCCCGCCCACTTTACACTCTCGAGATGTGCATGACTGGGTTGGATCCAAAGCGGGCTTCTGTGTTCTACAAGACCCATACAGGTTCAGCAGCCAAGATGACTGACATCTCAGGCATAAGGAAGATTCTCCCAGGCTCAGAGATATCCGAATTCGAGTTTGATCCCTGTGGATACTCCATGAATGGCATTGAAGGTGATGCAATCTCGACAATCCACGTCACTCCAGAGGATGGTTTCAGCTATGCGAGCTTTGAGGTGGCAGGTTATGATATGGAAGCACTGCACCTGAACCAGCTGGTCGAGAGGGTGCTGGCATGTTTCCACCCAAAGGAGTTTTCCGTCGCCGTTCATGTCGATGTTGATGATGTCAGAATCGATGGTCTGGATCTGATGGGGTACACCTGTGGTGGGAGGAGCTATCAGTGGCTTGGAGAAGGTCGATCAGTGACATACCAGAGCTTTGAAGTTAGCAGCGGGTGTGGGTCATCGCCTAGGTCTATACTCAAGTGCTGGGAAGAGAAAGATGGATACGACGAAGAGGGATCAGTTGAGGAGGAGATTTGATGGGGTGCAGAAATGGCCTCTATGACCTAGCTATCGTTTGCATTCTGATATTTGTTGTTTGGATGACTTAGCTATCGTTTGCATTTTGATATTTGTTGTTTGGATGACTTAGCTATCGTTTGCATTTTGATCTATGTTATTTGGACGCTTTGCCTTTTCAGGATATTTGGTATTTGAATGCTCTGCGTTTTCAATTATTAGTAAATACTTGTGTCAAATACGCAGAAATGATATAATTGTGATTTTTTTGGTGGATTAAATCATAAACATTAAAAAAATTCTTATGTATTTAAAATTTATGCTAATTTAATAATATACAAGAATTTTTTTTTAAAAATATTTTATTTTCTGGCAAGATTTTCCTAGAAAAACCTGAAAATTTAAATCTCCTGAGAAATTTCAAATTTGCTGCAATCTATGCTGTCCATAATCCAAGGTGTTGATGCACATGGACGGTTTATAATGTATAGTCAATAATCAACTGTAATATAATTTCACAATTTATTCTATCCTAGGTCCATGGTGTTTGACAAACAGAGGATGAAACGTATGTTGAAGTCAGACGTGTGTTTTGGAATCACTCACTTGAAATTGAATTTGCTCTCTATGGACTATGTCCCAAGTACAATGGAATTCTTTGAGCAATTGACCTTCAAGATGCAATGACTATCCACCGGATTTGAACCATTTGTAGTATTTATCTTAATGAAAAAACACTTAATCATATTTTAAAAGCAAAAAATCAGATCTTTTCTTATATTCATTTTTTTACACACGAAAATCAGATAAAGAAAATTCTTTTAATAGACTTTGAGAGAATCCCCTTTAGGGTGTGTGGAGATAAACTTTTCAAAAAGGATTCTGACTATCGAGTTTAAACTCAATGTGCGACCGTTGGATATGATAAGACAACTTTTCCAAATAAAAAATATAAAAGGTTACCACCTATTAGACTTACAGATGAAAAAGATGAAAAGATACATCAGTGACGGAAATTTTGAAACACCAATTTATTTTTAAAACAACCTAAAGAAACAGTAACATAGATATCCAAATGGGTACTATGTTTCCTACCTGAGTAAGGATCAGCCCAAGCGTAGAAAAATGGACACAAGGTCCTCACCCTGACTCTTGCTAACAATGACAGCCTCTAGCCGGACCCCAGTTCAAGAAACATTTCTGAAACTGTGGACTGTTGTTTGATGATCTGAGACATCAATCTGATGGGCGTCCATAGTGGTTTGCTGATCCAAGACAGTCATCTGATGGGCCTTTTGCTACAGATGGACGGAATTTGATAATCACTCTTTATTATGAAAACAGTTAAAAGGATGCGGAAAGAGAGTAGAATCATCCAGATCGTCCATTCTACCTATGGGCTCCCAAACATGGCCTGATCCCACTTTGAGTGGTAAATGGGCATTTTATTATGAGGCCCATGTACGAGTATAAGGTCCAATCCATTACAACCCAAATCAAGACATGTAAGGCCCAATTGGCGACCCTACCGCTTTGAAAGCAATCTCTGATATCTCCCACCTGAAAGTTTTTTACCACTGTACTCCTCACTTTTGAGCAACATACCTTATCAGGCCCGTCCAAACTTACCTTTTTAGACTACTCCCCTGCTGTACGGATGACTTTTCACCGGACCAAAATACCCATGCCTCCCTTTCGGAAGCGAATTGGCTGGTGTGCAAAGACGAGCGCTGACGCTCCTTGAACTCGGAGTTGCACGAACGGTTCAAAAGAGATCAAAGTTACATGGGCCCCATAGTTATGTATTTATTATATCCACAACGTTCATCCATATATCCAAAGATCAATTGGACCACACCACAAATAGCAGCGGAGAAGTTGATTTTCACTGTTAAAAAATTCGTAGGGCCCACCATAACGTTTATTTTCCATCCAATCTATTCATAAGGTTAAAAAGACTTGGATGAAGAGGAAAAAAGAATTTCATATTGATCCAGAACTTCTGTGATCCTAAAAGGGTTTCAATGGTAGATGTTCAATCCCCCACTGCTTTTTACAGTGTGGTCCACTTGATTGTTAGATCTATCTTATTTTTCGTCTCAGGCCTTAATACGAGCTCGCCAAATAGATGGACGGTTTAGATATAACACATACCTCATGATAAGACCCACAAAAGCAGTGGGGAATTGCACCAGCAAAAAATAAAATAAAAATAAAAACACAAATCGGACAAACTGTGGCAGCGGCGGTAGTACCGCCGGTCCAGCGGTAGTGCCGCCACTGTAGTCTGTCCAGATTTTTTTAATAAAAGGACAACTTTTTTCCCTTACATATTTCTCTAATACATATTTATGTAAATATGTATATATAAGCATATAAAAACATTTTTCTCTCTTTTTGTTCATTTATTTCTTTATTCATTTAACAATCATATCTCCTAAATTAGAATGAGTTACTAGACATACCATATATAATTTTAGGGTAGGAGAAGCTACTTTAGCCAACCAGCCTTGTTATTTTATAAGATTCCATCAGGTTGATGGTCGAAAATCCACTTCATTCACTTCGCAGTCAATTTCAATCAATTTGCGAGAATTTCATTCACTTTGCGGTCAATTTTATTCACTTTACAGTTAATTACATTCATTCCCTTTACTTCGCAGTCAATTTCATTCACTTCGAGGTCAATTCCATTTACTTCGCGATGAATTTTCTTCACTTCACGGTCAATTACATTCATTTCATTCACTTTCGCGGTGAATTCCCTTCATTTTGTGGTGAATTTCCTTTACTTCGCGGTCAATTCCCTTCAATTCGCAGTGAAATTCCTCCACTTCACGGTGAATTTCATTCACTCAATTCCATTCACTTCGTGGTTAATTACATTCACTTCGCAGTGAATTTCACTCATTTTTGTATTGCATTCCATTCAATTCATTTATTTCGCAGTGAATTTCCGTCACTTCGCGGTTAGTTACATTTACTTCATTCACTTCGTGTTCAAATTCCTTCACTTCGGGATGAAGTTACTTCACTTCGCGGTCAATTCCCTTCAATTCGCAGTGAATTTTCTTCACTTCGCAGTGAATTCCATTCAATTTATCTACTTCGCAGTGAATTTCTTTCACTTCGCGGTTAATTCCATTTACTTCGTTCACTTCGCGGTTAATTTCATTCACTTCGGGATCAATTTCATTCACTTCATTCACTTCGCGGTCAATTTCCTTTACTTTGTAGCCAATTCCATTCACTTCGTGGTGAATTTCCTTCACTCTGCGATGAATTCCCTTCATTTCACGGTCAATTTCATTCACTTCATGATTAATTTCAATGGCTACGCTTATAATCCGTAGCCATAGGGAACCCCAGCTTTTAGAAATGACATTTCTGATAAAGCATGGATATTTTGGTTCAGTAAATGTACATCAGTAGGGGATTAGTTTGGGAAGGTAAATTTGGAAGGTATTAATAAAGTACGTGGCTTAAAAGTGAGTCCTACGGTAGGAAAAAAGCTCCCGTGAGATGTGGCACGTGTGTATTAGAGCCCAGGAGTGGATTTGGTGCAGCCCTGACTGTGGGGCCTACCTTGATCTATGTATCGTATATCCATGCTATCCATCCTTTTTCCCAACTCATTTTAGGGCATGGGCCCAAAAATGAAGCAGATCTAAGTCTCATTTGGACCACACCACTCGAAACAGTGGTGATTGACCGTTAAAAACTTCTCGTGGGCTGCAAAATTTTCTCTTTCAAGCTGATATTTGTTGTTGTTGTTTTTTTATTTTTATTTTTTTCTTCATCATCCAGGTCTTTGTGACCATATCAACAGGTTGGATGAAAAATAAACATTACGGTGGTCATTAAGGTGAGTCCTAGAATGTTTTAATGGTTGGTATTCAATCAACACTGTTTCCTATGGTGTGGTCCACCTGGGATTTGGATCTGCTCCATTTTTTTATATGTCCTAAAATGAGCTGGAAAAGCCGATGGACAGCATGGATATACGATACACACATCAATGTGGGCCCCACGGTCAGGAACGCACCCAATCCGCTTCCTAAGAGGCCCGGGGTGTTTATTGGGTGGGACCCACAACATAGATAATGCGGTCCCGTTTCTAAGCGTCCGCGTATCAACCATCACTCTCTTCCAGAGTATGAATATAAAATGGAGTTTCTCGTTGCATTTTTTGGTAAACCTCGCAGGAGGCTAAAACCCTCTCAAAACCCCGAGAGAGAGAGTCAGAGATAGAGATGGGAAGCGAAAGCGAGACAGAGAAATCCCAGAAAGAGAAGAAGGTAATGGCGCTGGCCCCAATAGCCAAACCTCTTGCAGGCAAGAAGCTTTCCAAAAGGACACTCAAGCTCGTCAGAAAAGGTACATAAATATACGCTTTTTCTATCTATTCCTTTTCTTGGTTTTCTCTGTTCCTCTTTGTATTGTTCTCTTCTTCAATGAAAATGCGGTGTTGGGTTTTTGTTGTTTTTCACGATCTTTCTCCAAATGGGTGTTTTGGGTTTCTTTGTGTACTTCTTTTCTTTGATGAGAATGTTGTATGTTTCTTTGTATTTATATTCGTTCATCGAAAATTGCTGATGGGTTTTCTTCTTTTTGATGTTTTCTATACAAGAAAATCCTTGATACTCTGGCAGATTGTGACGTTCAATACGCTGGCAGTGGGAAATTGTATATGTGGCGTATAACTTAGATTGAACCGTCCCTATGGCGAACCACGCTTTAGATGGATCCTAAAACAAAAACTAGAATAATTTGATCACTTAACTAGTCAATGGTGGACATTCGTTGGATGGTTGAGATTGAAGATAGCCAATGGTCCAGATTCAGCATACAAGTGTTCATGAATCAGCGGTTATGATCCTTCAACCCATCTGATTTTGAGATGATGAACAATCTAGAATGGGTTCCGCAATTTGGATATTTTACTTTTGAGTTCATATATGCCATGTGTACACTTTTCGAGCGCCTGGTCATCAACCATCACACTGATGGGTTTTTTTGACCCGTTGTCCTTTCGCAATTGGGATGCGCAAAGTCCTTTCGCAACTAGGATGCGCAAGTCCTTTCATGGCCATGATGTGCAAGTCCTTTCAGTAGATGCGGAAAAAGTTTCTTAAAACTATAAAAAGGGTCCCTAAGATTTTTCACGTATGTTGAGTTGATGGGAAAAATACAAGAGGGCTATCAAAGGTGAGAGAGAGGGAAAAGAGAGAGGAAGCTTATAGAAGGGAGGTTCTGCTCGCTGGTTAGGTTTTTCTACTTTGCATTTATATCTCGGCGCACATGTCCCTCATAATCGGTTAGATATCTTCGTTTTCTTGTTTCTCTTATTGTTTATCCACTCTGGTGAGTGAAGAAGATTATAACGTTCTACTTCATAGTGGATTGTTGATCTGGATGAGGTCTCGTGGTTTTTACCTCTTTGAGGGTTTTCCACGTAAAAATCTCTTGTGTGTTGTGTGATTGATGCTTTGATTTATTTTATAACTTTATTATCCATAATTCTGGTTTGTTTCGGGAGGCTATTCCAAAGGTTTGTGCAAGGCATCCCAACAAAGTGGTATCAGAGCTAAGTTCATTGAACGGGTAGGATAGGTTTTGAATTATGGAAGGTGGCTCAAGGATGATCAGCCTCAATGGTTCTAATGGACCATACTGGAAGGCTAAGATGGAGGACTTCGCTTTATTAAGGACCTATATTATCTAATCTTAGGCATATCAAAGAAATCCAAGGATATGGTTGATGATGATTGGAAGAAGAGGTCCCGGTGGGGTTTATTAGACAATGGTTAGATGATTCTCAGTGTTTCACCATATGTCTACTAAACCTCACCGGTTTGCCCATGACTAAAATTAAAGTTGTATGAGAGGAAGACAACCCAGAATAAGATATTTCGATAAGGCGACTTGTGAATCTCAAGTTCAAGGATGATGTTTTCCATGGTGAGGCACACTGAATGAGGTCAAGCATGATATAGTGAACCAACTCACCTCTATGAAGATGGTCCTGGATGATTAATTGCGATTTACTATTGCTTAGTTCATTGCCACACACAGGTTGGGAGACATTGGTAGTGTTTAAGTAATTCCGCGCCGGACGGAAAGATATCCATGAAACAGTAACCTTTTGTCTCTTCACTGAGGAGACAAGGAGGAAGTCTCGGGTCTACTCAAGAGAGAACCCTCTTGTGGACGCAGAACTTATGTAGGAAAGAACGGGGAAGGGCGGGAAGGCCCGAGATAAATCAAGAGGCAAGTCGAGTGCATAAAAGATGTTGAATGTTGGAATTGTGGCAAGAAGGGCCACTGAAGCATGAATGTCGTGGTAAAAAAATAGACAAGAAAGGAAAAGGGAAGGAAGATGAATCGGTTCCATTGAATGCGGTCAGCTTCAGGATGGCGACATGGTAGTTATTCTTTCTACGGATCATGACGTATGTCTCGAGTCGAACACCGACCGGGTGATAGACTCAGGGAGCTTTTTTCATGCGACTCCACACGGACTTCTTCACAAGCTACAAGTCGGTGACTATGGGATTTGTGAAGATGAAAATTCGCGTATCAAAGATCGTGAGTCGGTGATATTTGTGTGAAAACCGATGTGGGGCTGCACATTGGTTCTCGGGGATGTGAGGCATATCCCGGATCTTCGCCTCAACTTGATGTCGACGGAAGGCCATGATGATGGCATGAAAGCTCAGCAATTTTGATAGGCGATGGAAGCTTATCATCGAGGGTTCGTTGATCATGGCTAGAGGAAAGAAGTGTTGCACCCTTTGACAGGTAAGTGTCGTATGTGCGAGGGTGGATTGAACGCAGCTAAGATTCAACTATTGACATGTGGCACAGCGTTTCTAGGCCACATGAGTGAAAAAGAGCTTTAGCTCTAGTAAGGAAGCGGCTCCTTCCAGGACGTGACATATAATATACCTCTCAAAACTGTCTTGATTGTTTATCGTAAACATCATAGAGTTTCATTTGTTAAAACAAGCTTCTCATATTAATAAAGTGCATGCATTAGATTTGATTTGGTTTATTCGATGTTTGTGGTCCTATAAGGACAAAAACCTTGGGTGGGCATTGTATTTTGTTACTTTTATAGATGATGCATCTCTTAGGAGGGTTTGGGTTTATGCTTTGAAATCCAAGGACGAGGTCTTTGGTGTGTTTAAATTGTTTCCATGGTTGTCGAGAGAGATACGGGTAAATCATTGAAGTGCATCCGCCCGACAATGGTGGTGAATACATTGACGACTTTCATGAGTACTTTAATTCCCTGGTATACGGCATGAACAGACGGTTCCCAAGACCCCCAACATAATGGTGTAGCTGAGCAGAATGAATTGCATCATCATGAGAGAATCGATGCATGTTATCCTTGCTAAAATTGCCCAAGACGTTAGGGAGAAGCAATGCACACGGCAAGTTGTATTTGATAAATGTGTTTCCATCACCACATTGAATGGAGAAGTACACGAGAAGGTGTGGTAGTGACATGATCCATCATACAATCTCAGTGTTTGGATGCAGGGAGCATCCGTTCACGTACCAAAGGATGAAAGGTCCAAGCTCGATATGAAGATCGAGCAAAGTGTGTGTTCTTAGGGTACGGTGATGAAAAGTTCGGTTATAAATTGTGGGATCCGACCGAGAGGAAGCTCGTCAAGAGCAGTAGATGTGGTTTTCTTTGAAGATCATGTATAAAAGACATTGGTAAGCCGAGAAGAACTAGCCTTTAGTTCTGTTGAGCTAGAGGACATGGATCCGGTTAGTCCTCCAAGCTATGCCCGATGACGGGAGTACAACAATGTGCGAGAGGACGAGAGAGTTCCTTCCGAAGATGGACCGGGAGCAGCCCCCACTTGATCCACTGTTGAGCCACGGTGAGGAGGTCATCTGTGACGATGCATACCGTCAAGTGGTACTCTCCACATGAGTATATTATGCTAACTCAGATGGGGAGAGCCGAAGATTATCCCGAGGCCCTCAGCCGACGAGCTTAAGGGGGAGTGGTTGAAAGCTATGCGAAGAGGAGATGAAATGCCATTGCATAAGAACCACACCTATGATATGGTGAAATTGCTACGGGCAAAAAGCTTTGAGCAACAAGTGGGTGTTCGGAAAGAAGATTGAGCGTAAGAATTTGATATGAGGTTCTAGGCCGAGTTGTGGTGAAAGGGTTTGGTCGCAGAAAAGGTATAGACTTTGAAGAGATATTCTCACCGTGGTGAAGATGACATCCATACGGGTGTTTGCTTGGGTTGGCGGCTAGCATGGATCTGGAGATAGAGCGGTTAGATGTTAAAGCGCCTTTCTCCATGGTGACTGGAAGAAGAGATCTACATGCACCAACCAGGAGTTTCGAAGTCAAAGGCAAGGAGCATATGGTGTGTAGGCTAAGGAAGAGCTTGTATGGAAACAAGCTCCACGGCAATGGCTACAAGAAGTTTGACTCGTTTATGTTGAAACATGAGTATGACAGAATCCGAGTCGGACCACCGTGTGTTCACGCGCAAGTTCTCGATGGTGATTTCTTAGGATTACGCTTATTATACGTTGATGACATGCTCATCATGGGAAAAGACATCAAGAAGATCGATAGTTTGAAACAGAGTTGGGCAAGTCTTTTGCGATGAAAGACTTGGACCGGTTAGACAGATCCCTAGGAATGGAGATAACCCGTGATGGGTCAATGAAAGCTTTGGGTCAAACCCAAGAGCGGTATATTGAGAAGGTCAAGAGAGGTTCAATATGAATGCATTATGGCTTCTGTCAAGACTACTTCTCAAACTCGTTTGAGAGACAGGCGGTATCCCAAGACGAAGGCGGAGGTGGATGAGATGCGAGAAGATACCCTACGCTATGTGTCACCGTAGGAAGTTTGATGTATGCTTTATGTGTACGCGCCCATACATAGCATATGCGGTTGGTGTTGTTATCCAAGATCTTGCGATCCCAGTAAAGAGCATTGGCGTCATGAAATGGATATCATTGCGCGATTCAAGAGGCTCATCCAGTTTGAGCCTATGCTTGGTGATTGGTAAACCTGTGTTAGAGGGCTGACATTGATGTTTCATATAGCGGGTGACATGACTCGGAAGTCACATCGGGGTTCATGTTCACGTTTGCGGGGAGCGGTTTCTTGGTAGAGCAAACTATGAGAAGGTCGTAGCATCATGTCAACTATGAAAACCGAGTACATTGCGTGCGAGGCATGTAAAGAGATCATTTGGATGAAGAGTTCCTACAGGAACTTAGCTCATGAAGCGGAGGAGCACGTGGTCTATGCGATAGTCGAGTGCTATACACTTGAGCAGAATCCAAGTCGGCATTCCAAGTCAAAGCACATAGAGATTCGGTATCACCGGATCGAGGATACTTTGGAATGAGAAGGTGTTACTGCTTGAGAAGGTCCACACGGACGATAATGGGTCGATATGATGACTAAGGCCTTGCTTAAGGGCAAGTTTGAGGTTTGTAAAAACCTGGTGGCTTAAAGAAGGTGAATCCCTCCGGGTCAAAAGGGGGAGATTTGATGGATTTTTTTCACCGTTGTCCTTTCGCATTGGGATGCGCAAAGTCCTTTTCAACATGACCGGATCGCAAGTCCTTTCAATGCAACTAGGATGCGCAAAATCCTTTCGCAATGAATGCGCAAGTCCTTTCGCAACTATGATGCGAGAAAGGAGTTTCTTAAAACTATAAAAAAGGGTCCAGATTTTTCTACGATGTTGAGTTGATGAGAAAAATACAAGAGGGCTATCAAAGTGAGAGAGAGGGAGAAAGAGAGAGAGGAAGCTTATAGAAGGGAGGTTATGCTCGTGGAGGTTTTTCTACTTTGCAATTTATATCTCGGCGCTTTTATGTCTCATAATTCGGTTAGATATCTTCGTTTTCTCTATTTCTCTTATTGTTTATCCACTCCTGCGTGAGTGAAGAAGATTGTAACGTTCTACTTCATAGTGGATTGTTGATCTGGACGAAGTCCTGTGGTTTTTACCTCTTTGAGGGTTTTTCAAGTAAAAATCTCTTGTGTGTTGTGTGGTTGATGCTTTGATTTATTTCATTGCTTTATTATCCATAATTCTGGTTTGTTTCGGGAGGCTAGATCCAAAGGTTTGTGCAAGGCATCCCAACACACACTCCACCTGAGTATCAAATAACTCCCCTTTGTATATATGCTCTTATTAGCATTTTAATAAGCGCTAGTGAATTGCATGTGCGTTGCACATGATGAATGCTCAGTAGATATTAAATGCTAGGATTGTCTAATAACCATTTCTATGACCTTCACATATGGTGGCCCACCAGATCAATGGCTCTGATCATCGTGGATGATGGTCACTCATCGTGGGGCCACCCTCTAGTGAACTGTCCTATTGGTTATTCTTTTTAACCATCCATTTTTTCCTTGCACATGTGGCCTGAATTCAATGTCAGAGTGGGCAGATCTCACATGCTTGTGCCATTTTGGTAAGGGTGGGGCACAAGCATTTGGTATTCATAGACTTTTAAGTAGCATTCCCATCTATTGTGAGACTCTTCAGACCATCAGAACCATCCACTAAACTATTCGACTCACTTGTACTGATTGAGCATATCAAGATCCTAAATGTTTATTGGTGGGCATCTATCGAATTAATCTAAAACTGAGTTTTGATTGGAAACAATGTTCCTTACCATAGCTAATGCACAGGACATGTTTCTACCATTGGATTATATCTCATGGGCATTGCCTAAAAATGGTAACAACTGGTCAGACGCCCTTCTCTCTATCCCGAAAAAATAGGACAGAGAATCCAGATATCCTAAGGGACACAAGAGGTCCCTGTGCCTTTTCTACAAGGGTTGCGTGTGGCGTGTCATGTGTATGGCATCTATCCTGTCCGGTTTGCCCCACCATGAAAGTTGGATGCTTCAATAATCAGTGGAATCCAACTGTCTTGTGGATCACCATGTGAATGTGATTATGTTTTCCATGGTGTGGCTCACTTGGATAGGCATGATTTTGAGTCATCCCATTATCACAGTGGATGTCACTTTATGCAGTATTGGATGTCATTCACACAATTTGGTGGGCCACACACAGGCAGTAGTGAATAAAGAGGTCAATGAATAGGTGAATAATCATTTGAATAATATACACGCGTATAAATTAAATTTTTTCTTTCACTGAGGTGAATAACTTGTAGAATAAGTGCTACATGGATTTCTAGAGGAACCCTCCTCCACTTATGTATGGAAGTCACCTTTAAATGGAAAAAAAAATCATCTGATATTCCAGGTGCATATGACACTTGATAGATACACAGGAACTCATGAATTTTATAAGTGGAAAATAATAGCTAAAATTAAACAGTTTAAAGTGTGGCAAGTGGTTTCACTGAATAACAGTTCCAAAATCAGGTTGGTTAAACAATCATGACCCCCCATTCATTTATACTTGTTTCATTGAAATAGAATCGTTGGCTATTTTTCATTTCAACTGCCCAAAAAATGATCACCAATCTGATAGTCAGATAACCAAATAAGCTTAACCTTTGGTTGGTGTTACATCTAAACTGGGGCCCATAATCTAGACGGCTTAATTTGACTTGGATATAATCCAAGCATGCAATTTCTCAGCAATTTTGAAGTTCTTGCTTATCATCCATCACAGTGTCCCCAAATTATTAAAAATTCTCCCCTGTTGACCCAATTAGCCAAGTCTTCTAGCTAAAAAGGGTGTAACCGTGTAGCTAAAAATTCCCCCCTGTTGACCTAATTTGACTTTGTTTTCTTAGGCGTCATGGCTCGCTAGCTCAGCGGGTCGTGCCTCCCTTCTGCTGTTTCGTATTTTGCCTTTTATATAATATATCGTTACTTCTCAAAAAAGAAAAGAAAAAGGGTGTAACCGTGTAGGTTACCTGTTTCCAAACCCAGGATATTTTCGTGCTTTCAAATTGTGTACCACACAAGTGGCACATATGTATGATTTTCCCAATCAAACGTATTGTGGGGATAGCCTTTGATTGGCCCCCAACGAAATTTTGCTTGGACTGTTCTAGACATCTATAAATGAGCCTTTCCTCTCTTACTTAGAGCCATTGCTATAGCTTGACTTTGGATGTTGGATTTGAAAGATCCAAATGGTTGATCTGATGAGATACGAAGATGAAATGACTGCCTCTAAAATATTCAAGATTGGAAGATTTGAAATTGTGGTTAAGCCAGGGTCCATGTTCAAAGAAAAAGAGTTTAAATGATCAAAGCAGAAAGTTATTCTAATTTGAGACTTCTATTATAATGCATCCTAATCTATGGTGTGGCCCACCAATGTAAATGTTTGAATCAACAAACATAACTTCAAAACTAATTGCTATGGTAGCGATCTATCATATAGGAATATGCAATGTATTCTAGCATGCCTCTTTGAATAGTTTTCATTTTGAGAAGGTAGAGGACTCTTAATTTTTCAGGGTGGGGAGGTTGAAGGAGTGTTACAGGCATCCTTTGGCTAGAAACTTCCCTAAGTCGCTGTGTGATGAGGTTGGTTGGAATACATTTGGATGTATCGCAATAGGATACATCATGGCTTTAGCCTTTGAATCTGGGTCATCTTCCATTGATCCAAGCTATTTACATGGCGAGTCTCACTTAGTATGGTAAATAGAAAAAAAAGCTCTTAAATCGGATAGTTTCAACCCTTTGATATATTGGATTCTTTATGTGAATGTGGATTGGATGGTCGCCGTAACATTTATATAGAGCTGTACATGAGTCGAGTAAGCTCGGTCAACTCGCTCGATTCGACTTGGAAAAGTTCGACTTGCCTCAGCTCGTAATTAGATTTGGACCGAGTCGAGCTGGTTTTTGGAGCTCGAAAAAATTTCGAGCCGAGCTCACGAATCGGCTCGGTGACTCGGTTATTTTGATATGAATGCTACTCGCCGAGTGTTTGATGAAATGACTCAACAAAGTGTTGGTGAGGAAGGAATGGATACGTCGGCTATTTGATTTTGATGCCGCTCGCCCGGGTGTTTGATTTTGATGCTGCTCTCTAGGTGTTTGATGAAATACCTGTAAAATATTGTTATTGTTTTACATTCTGTGAGAAATCGAAAATGCTTTCTATTTCTACTTGTTTGAGAAAATGCCGAACAGGCTCGAACTCGGTTTGAACTGGCCCGAGCTGCTGACCGAACCGAGCCGAGCTAGCGAGACAAGCTTG
Source organism: Magnolia changhungtana (assembly GCA_030180095.1). Classification (NCBI taxonomy): domain Eukaryota; kingdom Viridiplantae; phylum Streptophyta; class Magnoliopsida; order Magnoliales; family Magnoliaceae; genus Magnolia; species Magnolia changhungtana. The sequence goes on along the minus strand of JASAUF010000586.1, from coordinate 4,488,379 downwards.
AGGACCGAGCTGAGTCGAGTTCGAGCTGGGGTTAGCTACTGGCCGAGCCGAGCCGTGCCAAGCTTGACTCGGTTCGACTCATGTACAACTCTACATTTGTATAATAAAAAGTTTTAGTTTTTTCTTGCACCTCTGTCCAAGAGGATCCCTATCACATAATGGCTTGGGTCAATGAAAATTTGAAACAAACCCAAATCCAATGTCTAGCATATCGATGTATCCAAATGCAAACGAGAGATATATTATAAGTATACAGTTTACAATCAAAATCGTTAAAATGGACTAGAATCCTTAGCAAAACCTATGTATGTAGTGGGTAAAGCACCCTAGCTATGTGGGGTCCACCGTGTGCATGGTGTGCTTTCTAATGCATACCATACATGCCAATAGTTAGCCTGATCCAAAACTCCAGTGGCCATGAGAGAAAATGCAAAATCATGGCTAAAACATTGTTGATTTCAAGTGGTTTGGCTTATCTTAGTTTTGGATCATGCTTATTGTTGAATTGTATGTTTCATATCTAATGAATGGATCACATGAAATATATCCACCATGGTGGGTTCTGAATGCAAACCTATGGTGGGTGTCCTCTCCTATTTTTACCTGCAATGTGGTGCCCTTGGGTTATGGATCATGTTTATTTTAGTCCACATGGACTAACATCTGGAGGCACATATGATGGATGGAGTGGATATCAGTCACAACATGATGGGCCCCACAACCTGGGTGTTTTACCAGTGAGCCTGTTGTAGAGGATTGCAGTTCCTTAAAAACGGAAATAACATCTTCTCTACTGCAGGAAAGGGAACGTGTGACCCCTTTAATAATTCTCCATTTTTGATATGTTGGGAAACATTTAAACTTGTAATGATGAAATGACTATGTGCCTTGATTAAAATCTTTCAACATTAAGTCATTTTCTAGTTAATGCTAGTATTCAATGCAAAGGAAAATAAAGGCTCTGAAATGAATGGGAATTTTTAAATGTAGAGAAATATTTAATAAAATTAAATAGTGAAGTATAATGAAATTACTCAAAATCCTTTAATATGTTGACCCAAAATAACTTTTGACGGGCATTTTAGTAATTTCACGGGGTTGGAGAAAATAAAGAGGCAATTGGCTTTATTATTTATTGTTTATAGGGATTTTTACTACAAAATTCCTTTAGGAATTGGATTTTACCAAATAATACCTACAATAACTGATATGCCTCGACAACGCTTTTTAAGAGGTGAAATTACATTACTGCCCTCCTTTGCTTTTTCTTTATAGCAAATTGGAAAATCGGAAGTTGTTGGGCCCACGTGGTATGTCTCACAGCCAACCTGTCCAACAGATGCATGCCAACATTATTATTAGACGATTAAAAAACATGGCAAATCCAATTGTAAGGTGAGCCAATCCATAAAAAATAATGTACACCATTCAAAATATCCCAATTCAAGTGTAGCCCATCTGATGATCTGATTGACATGTTGTTTTGTTCTTATCACCATGGTATGGTGCATACATTTACCGGTTGTATGGTATACACATACCACATAGGCCCCACAAATCTTGAGTTTTACTACTTAAAAAAGAAAATAAATGAAGGCATTTTTGTAATTTCATCCCTCAACAAGCACCTCCATGTAATTTCTAATCATGGAGGCATTGTTTGGTAAAATATAGAATATCATATTGCATTTACCCAGTTTTCGTAACTCCTGAAATGGGAGGGCTTCATTGTAGATATAAAACATCCATATTTAAATTACTTAAAATTAAATACCCTTTTCTAATTTTGATTTTCAGAGGGCATATATGTAAATTTATGGGTACAAGAGAAAATTACTGTAATACGCTTAATATGTGAAGTGTAAATAGGGTAATTCCTTAATTTCACAGGGGTAGTTGTGTAATTTCATAGGAGTGTTAAAAACAGGAACAACTTGGCTTTTAGTAGTAGTATAGATTAGCTTGTTAACAAGTGCAAGAGAGGAAGTGGTTTGCAAGATGTGGGAGAGGTGGAGCACTGTAAAGGGGAGTTATTTGATACTCTATGAGTATTACACCTGAAAGGATATTACGGGACATCAACCATTGGATCAGGGTCGTCTTCAATGACCAAAACCATCTATATGGTGGGTCTAACTATGGTTGGGGATGCCCAAAAATAACTCTCATATTGAAAGGAGAAAAGTCAAGCGACTGAATGGATAAATTCATCCTAGTCTAAGAGGATTTTTAAAAAAAAATTCTAGATACCCCATCTAGGCGAGACTTGTCATGTAAATGGTTTGGATCATTGGAAGATGACAAGGCTATAGTCCTGACTAATCCTATATCAATATGTTAGGATGTATTCTAGTAGGCCTCGTTTTGGTGTGGGTGTAGGTTGTGTGGGCTACTCACATCTACATTTTAAAATGACAAAAGTGCTCCTATAGAGCGGGTAAAATGTACACCATTGATGATGCTAAGCGGGTAAAATCTCAACCATTAGTTGCTAAGAAGCCAGCCACCTCCAAGTTGCCTAAATCGTTCAAATCCCTTCCCATGTTAAATCCAAAGTTTATTACTCGAAAAACTAATTGTGTGGAAAATAATTGCCCCTAACCACTTGTGTTACATCTAGTAGAGATTACACTCACCCATATAGATTCTACTAGCTAAGAACTACTTTCATGTTGTAGAATGTTTCTTATTTTAATGCCTCCACCTAAAATATCAAGAACATGCAAATTTCAATTAAAAGGCAGCTTCTAGCTTAGTTTTAATGAGGGCAACTAGCTGGTTGGGTACATTCCTACTTGGTCATGACTATCAACATGTATCCTCTCTTTTGAATGAAACCGTGGTGTTGGAGGTTTAGTTCTCAAGCATATTTTCCTCCCATTTGATCCTTTCTTTTGCCAGTTTTTACTATGTTTTGAAAATATGGTGTCGGGCTTCTGGTTTTTTCAGCTTCTGAATCAAAATGCTTGAAAAGAGGAGTGAAGGAAGTGGTTAAGAGCATCCGACGTGGTAACAAAGGGTTAGATTTCTCATTCTTCCTAGTAAATCTTTCTTTCTTTCTTAAATTTTTTATTTTTATTTTTATTTTTTTTCTTTTCGGTTGGTAAGCAGCCTTGAACCTGAAGAAGGTTGAAGCGATGAGTGCCTTCAATTCAGCTACACTGCTACAGGCTTCGAACCTTCTGAATAAATATTTCTTCCTTTTTCATTTATGTTCTTTATTCCTTATGATAGTTCATCTCCAAATGAACAAGAGTGGGATCTGTAATTAATTGAAAACGGAACTTATCCATGTTTTGGAATAAATTAGGCTCAGATAGCAACAGATTACAACAGAACCTACTCTTAGCGGTTGATACTATTGGAAGATTACAGTCACAGCATTGCTAGCAAAGATTTGGGGGAAATCATGAAACTGATGTTTGTGACTAGAACATATCAATAGGATTTCGTTCCTCTTGAGAATAAATTTCAAGCTATAATTGAATGGTAATTGATTTCCATAATTTTCAAGTAGTATTCATTCTCGTTAGCGGGCTTGTTTGGCATTGCAGGCTCTAGACATGAAACTCGTAACTTTTCCTTCATGTTGTGCTGCTAAGATGGAGCATGGGGCGTGACCATGTTGGCATTTTAGCCGTGTGACCATGTTGGCATTTTAGCCCTGTTGATAAACATGTATTGGCAGCAAGGTATTCCAAAATGGTTAACAGCTGTAATGGCCGTTACATAATGATAACAGTGGTAACAATTACATGTTACAGAGTTGTAATGGCTGTAATGGCCATTATGGAAAATTGCCTGCAATGGCTGTAAAGGCCCTGCAATGGTCCATTATGGGGCTGAAATAGGTTTTCTCAGAAAAAAAAGGCGTAACGGCTGTTATGGGGCCTGTAATGGCAGTTATGGCCCGAATCGTAACGGTAACGGCAGTGGCTGTTACGACCACCATTACCGTTATGGAATGCCTTGATTGGCGGTTTCCTTCCTATTTGTTGCAGCAAACTACTTGATGATTGCTCCTCAATGCATGGGGTTACTTCGTGCATATCAGCAGTTTGTCTAGCATTGGCAACTACCCCTCCATGATCCTACTTTCCTTGCTTGCCCTTTGAGGCATGTGTGTGGTAGTTGGGCTGGGAGTTAATACTAAGTGGGACTGTACATGTGAGTGGTGTCAACACGAGCATATGCCATGGTTAGTTCCAAGATCTTGGGTAAAAGAGAAGTTGATTTCTGGTGAGCAGCAAATTGTAAACTTTTGGTAATCTACAATTTAAGGGCATGTTTGGACACACAGAATCCATGCGGAAATGGAAATTGTTTTCTATGGACGACACAGTTGGGCCGTTTTGGATACATGGATTCCACAGTAATCATGACGTTATTCATGGTCAGAATTCTTTGGCACGAGAAATAAGGTGTCAGTTGTCTATTAAATTTGAGGATTCCACTTGCTGTCCAAACATGCACCCATTTTTTTTTTTTTTTTTTTTTTTTTTTGAAAGATGAGAATTTTATTAGGCAAAGCCAAAAGAAGGAACTACAAAGATAAGCAAAGAAAACACAAAACAAAAAACAAAAAACAAAAGCAAGAACAAAAATATAGCTAACAGCTCCACGGCTGGAGACCCCGCTAAAAAAAAAGAAAGAAAGGCCAAGGAGTCCAATCCTTGAACAACACTAGGACCCTGGAGAATACTCTAGTTGAGGTTATAATAAGATTTTTGAAGTAACGATTATTCCTCTCAACCACATAACCCATAGAATTGCCAAAGGAAGGATCCCCAATTTCTTTTTCCCTAAGGCTCCTCCTGAATCCGCATGTCATGCATAGAATAGATCATCAATAGAATTGGTCATAGCCCATGAAACCCCAACCAAGCGAAGAACGCTCCGCCATATGTATGAGGAAAAGGGGCAATGAATAAAGAGGTGATCCACTGTCTCCTCCGCCCTAAGGCAAAGTAGACAAACATTCTGAAGAGACATTCCTCTTTTCCTGAAATTGTCAATCGTCAGCACACAATTGCTGCCCACGAGCTATCTGAACACTTCTACCTTTGGTGGCACTCCATAAAACCACATTGGATTTGTGTGACAACAGGGCAAAGAAGATGAAGAGGCTGCCGGAGATCTATACAACGAACGGGCATAGAAGAGATCAGAACTCGCCAATGACTAATATATTGAATCTATCAAGTTTGAAGACAACAACCGATCCTGCAAACGAGACAATAAGTAAGAAAACTCATTGATTTCAGCTTTGGAGAGGTTTCTATGAAAGGGGGGGAAGCTAAACACCTTTATCTCTTTCTACTGTGAAATAATTAGCCACGAGAATATTAGGGTTAGGACTGATGACAAAGAGGGCAGGGAAAGATTCAGCCATGGTGGGGGATCCACACCACAAATCCAACCAGAATCTAATTTTGGATCCATTACCTAAGGAGAAAGACACCCTTACAAAGAAAACTTGGGCACCTTAGCCATGCCTTTCCAAAGAAAGGAAGCATGGTAAAGAGAGGAAGATTTGGTCTGCCAATTTTGGGGAGTTAGTCCATATTTATCACCAATGATTTGATGCCAAAGCTTATCGTCCTCACATCCAAATCTCCAAATCCATTTTCCAAGGAGAGCCTTGTTAATAACCTCTAGATTCTTAATTCTCGCTCCCCCTTCATTGTAGGGACGTCCCTCTAGTTTAAAAGGGAAAATTTCCTAGCAGCTATCAGCTTGTCACTCCTTGCCATAAAAAATCTGTACGAAGTTTATCGATCTTCAAGATGACAAACTTCGGGCAATGGAAGAGGGACAAGAAATAGATCGGAAGATTAGAGAGATGCCTTAATCAAATTCAACCTTTCACCCAAAGATAACAAATTGAACTTTCAAGTGGAAAGTTTCCTCTTCATTCTTTCAATAATATTATCCCACAGGTATAAAGGATGTTTTCCTACACGGGTAGACTTAGGTAAAGGAGGTTTCCCTATACATAGGGGTAGACCCAGGTAAAGTGTGGGGAGAAAGAAAACCTACCTTACATATAAATGATTTAGTAAGAGAAGAAGTTACTATTGGGGCAAGATTTATCCTAAAGATATAACTTTTCGAGAGATTAACCTTTGAACCTGAGACTACCTCAAATTAACAAATAGTCATACTCAAGAAGGTTACCATGTTTTGGTCAGCCTCACAAAAAAGAAGAGTGTTATCAGTAAACTGAAGATGGAAAATACTCGGGGAGAAATTATCCACCCAAAAGCTCCTAAAGAGACACACTTCCTGAACATGCCACTCGAAGCTTTAGTAACTAGTAAAAAGAGGAAAGGGGATATGGGGTCACCCTGTCGAAGTCCCCTGGAGGCCCTGAAGAAACCAAAAGTAGATCCGTTGATAAGAATTGAGAATTTTGGAGAAGAAACACGGATTCTAATCCAATCCCTCCATTTAGCACCAAAGCTCATTCTATCCAATATACAGTTAAGAAAGGCCCAATCAACATGATCATAGGCTTTCTCAATGTCGAGCTTATAAAGGATTTCCGATCTCTTAATTTTCAAACATGAGTCCGAACATTCATGACAATAAGCACACAATCTAGAATCTGTCTTCCTTCCCCGAAGGCAAATTGGAAATAATCTTAGTGATTATCAGTCTTAATCGTTGGTTCAAGATTTTAGACATAATTTTGTAGGGGCTCCTAAGAAGGCTAATTGGATGAAAATCTTTTATATTTTGATCCTCTTTCAATTTGGGGATTAGGGCTAGGAAGGTGCTCCCCATCTCAATGGGCAACCGATTGTGCTCAAAGAAATCTAAAATGAACCAGAATAAGTCCAGTTTAACTAAACCCAAAATGATTGAAAGAAAGCAATTGGGAATCCATCTAGACCAAGAGCTTTATCTCGCTAGCCCCCAGACTGCCTGTTTTATCTCTTCAAGCTCCATGGGTCTCTCAAGGATCGCCTCATCTTCATTAGGAATAGAATGAAGAGGTAGATTATCAATACGTGGTTGAGAAACATCATCAAAGGACAATAACTTCAAGTAGAAATCAACTATATAACTGCATATGGAATTTTTATCAGACACAATAACATCATCAATACAGAGGGAGGAAATAGAATTAATCCGCACCCTAACACTGGCTATTTTGTGGAAAAACTTAATATTACGATCACCCTCTTTTAGCCAAATCGCTTGGGATCGCTGACTCCACTTTATTTTCTCCTCTTTTAGTCTAACACAGTAATCATCATATAAGTTAGCTCTGGATGCCATCTCTTCCTCAGACAGCTGGCCGCCTTCCTCCTTTATATCTAGATCTGAATTGCACCAAGCAAGGAAGACATTTTCGCTTCTCTTTGATTGAAAATCTCACGGTACCAAGCATTCAACTTATACTTCAACATTTGAAGTTTTTTTTTTTAAAAGCCTGAAACTCAGGAGACCCTCAATAATATAAGAAACCTACCAGTCAAACACCAAATCTCTAAAACCTTCCATTCCCAACCATGCTAGTTCAAATATAAAAGGTTTTGGTCCTTAGTTAATTTCTTCAGTTTCCAGCGGCACTGGATAGTGGTCAGAGATAGGTTTGGGCAAACTTCTTTGGCGGGCAAACGAAAACTGATGGATCCAGTTAGGGGAAACAAGGAATATATCAAGAAGGGACATTGACGGAGATGATCTACCATTATACCAAGTGTATTTTACATTCCCTATCGAGAGATCCAACAATCCGTGTTTGCCCACCCAATTTGAAAAACCCCGCATAGAGGAAGAGACATAGAACCCGTTCAGTTTCTCATGAGTAAGCCGCAACACATTGAAGTCACCTCCCACACCAAGGAAGATTCCACTTGTCAATTACAGAAGACAACTTATTCTAGAAGAGGAACGAAGTGACGGTCTGGATGGGCCATAAACCCTAGAGAAAATCCATCGGAACCCTGATTGCACTCTTGGAATACCACATTAATTGAGAATTGGCCCATCTATCTATCTTCCATTACTCTACTGGAAGAGTCTCATATTACCAAAATACATCCATCTGAATCAACAGAGTTAAGAGCTAGCTAGTCCCTACCTTTTTTCCTCAAAAGGGAATTTAACAGTACCTCTATCGATCGATTGCAGCTTAGTTTCTTGGAATCCGTTTTTGGAATCCTATTCCTACAATGACTGTGGAAACTATCATTGGGTTATCATTACATTATCCATGTAAGCCAAATAAAATCCACGTATCCAAATAGGCCCTTAAGAAACAACCCCAAATTGTTGGGAGAAGATGATGCCCTTTTGAAGTAGGGTTGGTTGCTTCATCTCTCTGATCAAAAGTGTAAGACACATTCCTTGATCGTTGCAGATTGAGTCCTTTATGTACAAGCATATTTCTATTAGTAGATTTACAACCAACAAGGTTTTGTTGATGGTAGTAGTGACACCACGCGCTGGAACAATAGCAGGATCGGTCGAGTAAAAGAATAGAAAACCCAATTTGAAGTTGGTTTTGAGGTTGAAATCTCTGTGAGCAAAATCATAGGACAACTTATCGGATGATTGCATATTTAATCCTTGATGTCCAAACATATTTCTAGCAGTGGATTTGTAACCAGCGGGGTTGTATGGGAAGAAGTGTATAGACCAATGTCTCAAGGAGGAGCTGGCTTGCAAAAGTTGGAGACGATGAACATGGCATTATTGGGTAAGTGGGTGTGGAGATTTGGGGTTGAGGAAGGTGGTTTTTGGAGATGTGTTGTGTAGAAAATATGACATCGAGGAGGGGGGTAGATGGACAAAAGTTTCTTCATTGTATAGGGCCTCATCATTATGGAGGTCGGTGAATCTATTAAAGGATAAGGTCTTTGAATGTGTGGGATTGGGAATGGGAAGAAGATATGATTTTGGGAAGGCGTGGGCGGGGAATAAAAAATTGAGTACATTATTTCCTCATCTAGCTCGTATCACCTTAGATTCAAATATCTCGATTGATAGGTGTTATTCCATTCATGGTGAGGAAGTTATTTGGAGTCATTGTAGAAGAAGTTTGATCGATGAAGAGGTAGAAGAATTGTTAAGGATGCTAGCTTTTCTCTTGAATCACCTCCCTTTAATTTCAGAGGAAGATGATTTGGCGTGGCTCATCAAAAAACGTGAAAAAATCTTGGTAAAGTCCTTATACAAGAGACTAGATGGGGGTTATATTGAGCAAGGTGAGTGTCATACAATGCTTCTTTAGCGATATGGTGCTCCTACTAAGGTGGCCGTGTTTGCATGGTTGGTGGGTATGAGAAAGGTTCTTGCAGTTGACAATTTGCACAGGCGCGGTATGATAATGCCTAATGTGTGCTTTCTATGTTATAGTGATGAGGAGTCGGTTGATCATCTATTCATTCATTGTCTCTTTGCATCAAATATGTGGTTCAACATCTTCAATCTATTTGGAGTTTCATGGGTTACTCCAAGATCGATTGATTGGTTTTCTTGGCTTGGCATGGAGGGGGAAGTAAGATTGGGAAATGAATTCGTCATTTATGCTTATTGGCAGGACTTTGAAGCATTTGGTTGGAGAGAAATAAACGTTGCCTTCAAAATCGAAAGGGCTTTTTATTTATTTTATTTTTTTAAAAGGTTTTTATTAGGGCAAAAATGAATGTAATTAAGTGGGCGTATGCAGCTAATGTTTTCCTTGTAGGTCAATTTCCAATTAGCTGGTTGGATCTGCAGGGGTTCTCTTTTCTTTGTTTTCTTTTGTCTGTCCTTTGGCCTTTTTCAATAAAATTTTCTTTTATCGTCTCAAAAAATAAAATAGAAAATGGTGATAACAGTCGCATAGGAATAAATAGCAAAATAGTGGATTAAAAGGGCAGAAGGATACATGCTTATGGAGTCCCACCACGAAAAGAGCATACTAGAGTCTCCCATATAGATGTTTAGAAGCATCTCCTCTCTAAGGAATAATTCCTGTTGATGCAAAAATCTGGTCCACTCTTTTTAGACCTTCGAGTACCTGCACAGGAAGAAGACAAAGGAGACCCTGGCTAGACCAAGGGACCCTCCGATGCCAAAGTCAGGCTAGGAATCTGGGTCTAGTAGTATCGAGGGGTTTTGGGTGAGATATTCTATGTACCTTTCACCATTAGAGATGCTCCTATTCATAGTTGAGGAGAGGCGGTAATGTAGAGGAGATCTCCCTATTTAGTAGGGACGTACTGTAGAGGGATTCAGATTCGCGTGGGGGAATCTCTCGAGATCTTTGGTGAAGATATCGGGATCCCGAGCGTGTCGTAGATATCCTCTGACATTTCTGGAGAAGATCTCTGGCAGATTTCTCTTAGATATGATCTGATTATTCGAAATCAGCGGAGATGTGCAGTAGGAGGCCGAGGTGGTCTTGGCCGACCCGACCTGGGGTAGTATGTCGACCCGACCTGGGGGTAGTATGCTGCCCTGAATTCTCTGGCGAGCCTTGACTCTTATCCTAGTGCCGTACATATTGCCGACCTGCCGACCTCTCCTCATACTTCGTGTTAGGGTAGTGAGGCCGACCTCATTTCTTTGGTAGAATTCAGATGACATATGTTGTGAGGGGGTCGAGCTTAAGAGTCCGAGGTGGTCTCGACCGACTTGGATACTCGGATGAGCTTCGAGCCTCTCCTTATCATTGCGTAGATGTCTGACCTACCTCAAGAGTTTGAGGTGGTCTTAGCCGACCTGGATACTCGAATGAGCTTCGAGCCTCCCCTTATTATTGGGTAGATGACCGACTTGCCTCAAGAGTCCGAGGTGGTCTTGGCCGACTTAGATACTCGGATGAGCTTTGAGCCTCCCCTGATCATTGGGTAGATAGTCGACCTGCCTCAAGAGTTCGAGGTGGCCTTGGCCGACTTGGATACTCGGATGAGCTTCAAGCCTCCCTTATCATTGAGTAGATGGCCGGCCTGCTGACTTGCCTTCATATGTAGTGGGTGATCGACCTCTCTTAGTCATTGAGGAGCTCATTGGTCATGACCGGCGCTGGCTGACCTCGTGTCTCGCAGAGATGTCCGAGCTAACCTTTTCTCTTTAGCCAACCCATTTTTACCCATAATAATTCCCATTGCATTAAAGAAAAAAAAATCTTTATTTCAACCTTCAAACCAAAAAAAGAAAAAAAAGAATATTTTAATAACATAATCTCCGTAGCATCTCTTCTGGTTCTATGCATTTGGCTTATATAGCCTCATGTTCATAAGAATCCTAATTAAAGCTAAAGAAGCCTTAGCTGAATTCCTTTTCATCCATTCATTATTTCCTAATTGTCTCAAACTTCTCCTAAAAGACTTGTAATAAAAGATGGGAGTTATTAAATAAAGAAACTAATCTGAGAAGAAATAAATAAATAAATAAATAAATAAACTCTGAATAACACGAGAAGACTGTATGGCCCCATTTTCACTTATGTGTTTTTTATATCTAGCTAAAAATGTTTAGTGGGACCCACAGTCCAACTGGTTGATAACTAGGCCATCCCATTGGATGTGTAGGCCTCACCTTCTGCTTAGACCCTTGATTTTGTCTGAGTCTTCCATTGGGTCCCTTGATTTGGTCCAAATCTTCAATCTGTATACTTGGATGGGCCCGTTCTTCAAATAAGCAGCATCTGGCCAATCATGGACCACTTTCAATGATCTAGTGCCTGATGGTCTCGAATCAATTCCCCCCTCGTCTTGAAAGATCTCATCCTTGAGTTTGTACCAATCACTTGCCACATTTCACCCGTGTCATGCCTTACCGGCTATGGCGGGAGCTGGGGATGCAATCCTATCAATTGGATTGACTTGATCTTCATTAGATCGTCTACTAGCGTGAGTTGTTTCTTCTTGTCCCTTATTGCAAGTTGGGATGTTCTATGTGTTCATCTGAGTCTTTGACTGTTGATCTTCAACCTGTCTCCTTTGATTGTTGTTGGGAAGGAAACTAATTAGTTCATTGCAAACTCAAACGAACCTCAAATTTGCTGATCTGACCACTAACCAGTCTGTAACTTTTTCCATCAATCTTGCCTTCGACCTGTCCATTTCGTTTGTTTCCTGTGTCTCCGAAGTTATTTTTGTTGATCCTTCATACGATTCCTTGATTGATTTATCAGTATCTTCATCAATTGATCCATTTGAATTTCATCTTTCTCTCCAATGGTCGTCACGGTTTCCTCAGATTGCTCTTCCTTCAGAGGTTTAGATCCTGCTGCATTAGCATTTCCACTTGGAATTGCCACCATGCATAGGGACCATTGTAAGAAGTGTAGGAATGACTGCTGCTCATAGACATCTCAATAAAGAACGCATAACCGGAATGGGCTCATGTAGGTGAAAAGTTTGTATGGAGGATATAAGACAAGCAAACCAATAAGTAACCATGGATGGAAGTTGATGGATTTAAGTTTGCAGAGATTTATGGACTGGTTATTGTCAGTTAGGGATGGGTTTTGGAGCTGTTTTTTCGTTGCAAAATTTGGGATTGTTTTAGGCACAAAAATGAGAGTACACTGGGGACAGATTTAGGACAGTACTTAGGGTTTTGCAGGTTAAATTTGGGCTGAGTTGGGGTTGAGATGTGGTCTGATGTTGGGAAGAGTGAATCGGCTATGGTTATTGTAACACCCCGAAAATCGAGGGTCGAGTAGTAACTCAACTCTCGAGTTCCAGAACATCACTTATGCAACAAAATGAATGATGATTGAATGTGATTTAGAGTAGTGACATGAGTGAGATTAAGCCAAAACAACATATCATACTCCGAGAGACAGTTAATTTGCAAGCGGAAGACCGTGATAGATAGATAAAATATATAAACTATGAGAGTCTACAGTGCGTGTGATAACATTACTGGTTAAATAATTACAAGTACAGTTCTAAAATATACCAAATGTGTAAGTGTAATGTCTTCTATCCCAAGTACTATGGTCACTGGGTTCTTTAGAGACCCATCAGAGTTACATGTGGGAACTCCAGATTAATAGTCCGTTGAAACTTTAGTTGGTGTGTACAACACCGTCCCGCAGAATTGAGTCTAACTCGGGAACAATAAAGCATAGGTTAACATGTTATCAATACGAAAGGAATGATTCAAACACTCCTAGCTACTCTTATTAATGCAAGGAATGCAGGTATGATGGATGCCCTCACCGACATACTCCTCATGCGACACCATCTCACGCTTTGCGGCATGCTTTCATCCCACGGTTCTTCCAGGCACATGCAATGCATGATGAGCATGATTACCGAGTTTTAATTAGTCCATTTCAAACAAATGGGATTGGGAAACTAAGGTACCTCCTTGTATCATTCCCAAACATGATCCATTTTAGGGTCGTCGACCCTAGTTAATATCGACGATGGTGTGTTTTCTAAGTCACTGCAAGGCTGTGCACACAAAGGTTACACCACTCCCCATCACCCCTTAAACGATTCATCACAATACGTAAACAGGGCCTAGTTTATACTCTATATATCGCGGTGAACCCTAAGGCGTCTTGCGATTTCAGTAGTATGCTCGAGGTCACTACAAAGGGTAATTGCGCACAAAGGTTGCACCGCTCCCCATCACCTTATCAATGTAGACGACAAAGACGAATATAGTGTCCCATACCACCATAATCGGCTCACGAGTTTGCTTCTAACTGTCAGATACGGGGAGGCACACTGGCCCCAGCCAGAAATCCGACCACGACCACGGTGTCCCATACCACCATGCCCGGCTCATGAGTCTTAGCGGATCGAGGTACCATGGTTAAAAGGGTTTTCACCGGTAAAGTTTGGTACCCTAGGTTCAGCAAGAAATCCACCAAACATGGTGAACATACATTAGACAGATCGGGTTACTTGACGAGCTCGGCTAGCTCGAGCGCACAACAAGTTGAACGACATGAAGTGCATAAGCACTTCGCGTGGCCAACCACTATCGCTAAGTACGACTCGAGTTCGTCGAACGCATCTCACGTGGCGAATGAAACTCAACCACGATCTCCAATCTGGTACCGATTGTCCGGACTATAATCATAGTCCCAAACATCAATTGTCATGCATAATGTGGAGTAAAGCATGATAAACAAAGTAATTCAAGCATGATAAACAAAGTAATTCAAACATGCTAGAGGCATGTTATAAGCATATTATAAAGCATGATATAAAGCATGTTGTAAAGCATTACATCAATAGAATACAAACACACGTATTGCAAGTAAGCGGTTTTAAGTGATCAACCTCATGGAGTAATCATACATGTCGCTAGGGTAGTTGAGAATCCAATCTCAACACCCTCCTAAGGCATCTACATCCAAACACTTACTCAAGCATTTCCACAAACACTTAACATACACTATTTCACATACTTGTGTATGTTAGCAAACATGTATTAGACAGTCCTTTCGCCAAGCAAATAATTTACACATATAGTATATTTATACAATAAATAATCATGGCAAACACATCTCTAAAATACATGTATACAGTACTTTCTACAATACAGTATTTGTACATACATAGTGTATATTAGTAAAACATGTATTTGGGCGAATCCATTCACCAAATAAGTATTTTATCCATATATCATATATTCATACAACAAATAATCATGTCAAACACATTTCCAAAAATATATCGTATACGGTATTTTCTACTAATACCTAGAATATGTAAAATTCCATAATTTGCATCTTTAATCGAAATGCAATCGGAAAGCACTTTGTACATGTGCAATTGCATGCAGATCATGAATCTATCATTATTTGACATTGAAAGCGTTGAAAACCATAACCTATACACCTAAAGTCCGCACCTTGTGTCGTAGAATCGTAACGGAGTTGATAGGTTTGCTAAGCTCCCGTATTTGGCAGTTTGGCAACCTATGGAACGAAATACGTTAGCTATTTCATAACCTACAACCACCGAAGCCCCAAATCATGTTAGGGTTAGGGTTTCTTACCTAAAACTGGCTTAATCGCCGGAAAAAGATGAGAATGGAGCGGTTGAACACGTATAGCAGCGGCAGGGAGATGCTCCCACATCTCCCACACTTTCTCTCTCTTTTCTCTCTCAATCTCAAATTCGTATGGCTGCCATGAGAGAGGGTTTAAGGTCCTTATATAGCCTAAAAATTTACTCAATAGACTTATGTTCAAGGTATACTTACATTATAATCAAATCGGCATTGTTTCACTTTCAAAAGAGGGTTTCAGCGGCTCTCCTTGAGCCAAAGGTCGGACTTAAGCTCACTAACGCTTGATCTACGTTCTATTAAGTTTTCGTTTCGGTCGGGATTCCAGATCACGCGTGACGGACCACTTTCAGTTCAACGGTCAATGGATCTCGATCGGAGATTCCGAGTACATGTAAATGTGTATGAAATTTCTCTGATCCGAGGGTGTAATTTGTTCTGTGTTCATCTGATTTGCACTTGCTTAAATCATGCCTGCTGATTACTATTCAAGATATTTTATTTTGAAATTATTTCACATTTCTCACACTATTCACTCCGAGCTCAAGGAATAGTCTGGACACCATCTGGATTTGATTTCCGAGATTTGTCAAGCCAATGAGGTCCCTAATTCCTTAACTTCATTATTATTCGGACTCGACGTGCGGTCCATCCGATATGGAGTTTCGAGATGCTCTGTGACAGCCATCGGTAATGAGATTGATCCTGAGGTTTTAGGGTAACCTAGCGTCAATGATTCTACAAGTTTTGGGTCTTGCGTCGTATTTAAAGCTATTCAAATGGAGTTCATGGCTAATCTAGTTTAGCACTTTGTTAACTTTGTCAAATTTCTAAAGGATTTAATCCTAAAGTGATTTCCGTCTGAGAGATTAGTCCTTCGTAGTTTGTATATAGAGTGATCCAAGTTATAATACTTAACTAGTTTAAGATAGTGTCTAGGGTGAAAGTACGTGAGGAAAATTGAAAGAACAAGATGGTGAAGAAATTTGGATTTGTGAAGGAAATGGGTTCGAAGCGATTTTAGACTGTGGGATTCAGTTCTGATAGGTTAATAAGGTGTTAGGAGCAACCCATTGCCTAAGGACGTCTAATTCCAGGTTGGCAAAAATCCGGGGTGTTACAGTTATGGACTGATTTAGGGGCAGGTTAAGGGCAGATTGGAGACAGTTTCGTTTTATGGTCTGTTAGGGGCTGGTCTATGGACTGGGTTTTGGGGCAAAATTGGGGACAGATTAAGGTTGTTTAGTTGGCTGTTGCAGAATTGTCTGGCAGTGAGACTGGAACTGATTTTTTCAAGGGCTGGTTGGGTTCTGGGCAAATTAAGCGCCTGTTGGACCCTTTGTTTTTTATAAAAGGGTGCACAAAAGTTTTATTGGAGGGAAGAAAACAAGCAGAATCAAAGAGATGATGTGGCTTCAACCCTACATAGAGGAAGAAGCCTCCCCTAAAAACCCTATAATAATTCTAGAGGCCTTTTTGCAAAATCCTTGTGCAATATATAGCCAATCTATATTGCAATATAGGAAGAAAATCCTTTGGGCACAATTGGTAGCCCATAGAGATGAAGAGCATCTTCCTGGCCCTAATCCCGAAACTGGAAGGGGCTCAAAACATAAAAGATTTTTGTCCAATTAATCTTCTTGGTAGCCCTTACAAAATTCTGTTTAAAATCTTGAGCCAAATATTAAGAATGATAATCCTTAAGATTATTTTCCCATTTCAGTTTGCTTTTGTGGAAGGAAGACGGATTTTAGATTGTGTGTTTATTGCACATGAATGTCTGGACTCCTGCTCAAAAGCTAGGGGATCGGGAATCCTTTGTAAGCTTGATCTTGAAAAAGCCCATGATCATATTGACCAGGCCTTTTTTGACTACATGTTGGAAAGGATGAGTTTTAGTGTTAAATGGAGGGCTTGTATTAGAATCTGTGTTTCTTCTCCAAAATTCTTAGTTCTCATAAATAGATCTCCTTTTGGTTTCTCCAGGGCCTCCAGGGGTCTTCGGCAGGGTGACCCCCCCGTCCTCTTTTCTCTTTGTGCTGGTTACTGAAGCCTTGAGTGGTATGCTATCTAGGGGCTAGGAATTGGGCCTCTTTGGGGGCTTTTAGGTGGAAAATTCCCACCTTGGTATTTGTCATCTTCAACTTACTGATGACACCCTTCTTTTTTGTGAGGCTGACGAGAACTTGGTAACCATTTTGAGTATGCCTATTTGTTGGTATGGGGTAGTCTCAGGTTTGAAGCTAAATCTCTCGAAAAGTGAGATCTTTGGGATAAATCTTGCTTCAGAGGTAATTTCTTCTCTTGCTGAATTCTTTGGATGTAAGGTAGGTTCTCCCTACGCTTTGCTTAGGTCTGCCCATGTATAGGGAAACCTCCTTTATACCTGTGGGATAAGATTATTGAAAGAATGAAGAAGAAACTTTTCACTTGGAAGCAGTATTCGAAATATTGGTATCGCGTATCAGTCATCACATGGGATATATCAGTTGTATCGTGTAATGTATCGTTGTTGTTGGAAACATGTGAAAACATTGGGAAATTGGTTGAATTTTTCAATGAAACTTCAGCGATTGTTAAAAAAGACATCAATACACATAAATCAAAACATTACAAAAAACAAGTGCATAAGTTTTCTTTGTATGGAGTCCTAATCTATGCGTTATCTAACTGAATTGATGCAAGTATATTCAAAGTCTATTCGTATAATTTATAAATGTAAGAAGATGTGTGGAAACACAAGCAATACATTCAAAAACAAAAGAAGAATAACTAGATCAGGTTACGTACATGTTTGATTTTATGTTTGGACATAAAGATTGCAATCGATTTGCAAGAAATTGGGAAATTTTGTTTTTTGTTTTTTGTTTTTTCAATTTTCCACAACTCAGCCCATCTCAAAATCTCGAAATCGAAGCTCCCAATCCATGATTTTTCACACAAAACATGAAAAATCATGAATTTGTAACAATCTGACACTGATTTAACATGATTTACATGAAAAGAAAGGATCGAAAATCGAAAATGCTCACCGGATCGAACATGTGGGATATATATCCCACTACTTGTGTGTTTCGCATCGCACATGTGGGATACAAGATATATCGTGGGATAAATTGGCCGATATCGTCGATACTTAAAACACTGCCTGGAAGTTAAATTTACTGTCCTTGGGTAAAAGGTTGAATTCGATTAAGGCCTCCTTATCTAATATTCCGATCTACTTCTCGTTCATATTCCATTGCCCGAAGTCTGTTATCTTGAAGATCGACAAACTTCGTATGGATTTTGTTGTGGCAAGGAAGTTTAACCACTAAGAAATTTCCCTTGTTAAACTGGAGAGAGGTATGTTCTCCCTACAAAGAAGGGGGAACACGAGTATTAAGAATCTGAAGGTTGTTAACAAGGCTCTCTTCGGAAAATGGATTTGGAGATTTGGTTGTGAGGATGAGAATCCATGACGTTAGATCATTGCTGTTAAATATGGTTAAACTCCCCAAGACTAGTGGATCAAATCCTCCTCTCTTTATTGTGCTTCCTTTCTCTGTAAAGGTATAGCCAAGGTGGCCCCTATAGTCTTTGATAGGATATCTTTCTCCCTAGGTAATGGATCTAAAATTAGTTTTGATTGGATTTGTGCTGCGGATACCCCACCCTGGCTAAATCTTTTCTTGCTCTCTTTGCTATCAGTCCCAAACTTAATATTCTAGTGGCTGGCTGCTCTGTGGAAGTAAAATATTGAGGCGTTTGATTCCCCCCTCCCTCGTAGAAATCTTCCTGAAGTTGAAATCTTGACGCTTACTCGGTTACTTTTTTATTTGTAGGATCGATTGCTATGCTCAAACTTGAAAGATTCCATGCGTTGGTCACTAGAGAGTTTCGGCCTCTTCTTTATCCGTTCGCTTTATAGATATATGGTAGCCTCTCCAGTTTCTTCGGCTTATTGTCACATGAATCTAGTGTGGTCTTATGGTGTGCCCCCAAAGGTTGCAACGTTCGGATGGCTCGTGGGCAGGAATTGTATGCCGATTATCGATAATTTGAGCAAAAGAAGAATGTCTCTTCTGAATGTATGTTTGCTTTGCCTCAGGGCGGAGGAGATAGTGGATCACCTCTTTATTCACTGCCCATTTTCCTCAGACATCTGGTGGAGCATTCTTTGCTTGGTGGGGGGTCTCTTGGGCTATGCCCAATTCTATAGATGACCTCTTTTGCACTTGGCATGTGGATCCGGGAGGAGCTTTAGGGAAAAGGAAATGGAGGGTCCTTCTTTTGGCAGTTCTATGGGTTGTGTGGGTTGAGAGAAATAATCGTTATTTAAGAAATCTTAGTATTTCCTTGGCTGGGGTGTTTTCTAGAGTTCTAGTTCTATTCAAGGATTGGGCACCTTAGTTTTTTGGATTTCCATGGTCTACTCTCTAGCTGACGGGCTAGTTGTATTTTTTTCTTCACTTGCTTCTGTTTCTTTTTGTTTTGTTTTTTACTTTGTAGTTCATTGTACCTCTTTTCTTTTGGCTTTGCCTAATAAAAATTATCATCTTTCAAAAATATAGTCCAATCTATGAGTAGTCTTTTTGCTTTCAGAACGACCACAACGAGTGATTTTTTCCTGAAAAGGCCTATTCTGATTGAGCCAAATTGCCTACAAAGAGGCAAGAAGTGTGCTGGTACAAGGAAGATCTCCCTTTGCAATCCTTGTGGCCACCGTGCCATGCTTAAAAAGTTCCCAATCGAAAGCAACATGAACCATTCCATTCAACTCGAAAAGATTGAAGAAGTTCCATTAGATCCCCAACCTAAGGGAACGTTGCGTGGATGGATATTCAATTGTTTATGCATCCTTGAAACATAGTGGAAAACGTTGGTCATGTTTGTGAGCATGCCACCTCCATCTGATGATCTAAGGAACTCGCAAAAGGAATGGACTGAGAAGCTCCCTAATTTGTCCTTTAACCAAATCATTCTCTTTCATTCCTCACTAGTATGCAATGTTGGAGGCGATCAGGAAGCCTCACGAGCTCCTCAACTTCCTCATCCTACAAGTTTCTTCGGCAAGTTGGGGTCCAAACAACATCATTTTTGAAGAAGCAAAAGCATTTACAGACCATGATAATGTTTCCCATAGAGAGGCAGATAATTCTCGGGTACACTAACGGGAGTGGGCATTCTCCAATCCAACGTCCTTCTAGAACTAGACACTCTCCCCATTTCCAATAGAGAATCCGACCCCCTCACTAAACTTTGCCTTTAGGATAGATATCCCCCTCCACACATATGAAGCTCAGTAGAGAGACAAGTCCCTAACCCCCCACCCTCCTTGACACCCATACTTTTTCTACTATGACTTCTCGCTATAAGGCATCCTCCTTTAGCTCGAATCGCCATAGCAACTTTCCCAAGAGAGCTAAATTCGTCATGCCCAAGTCCCTAATACCAGCCCCTCCTTGAAAGACACCGTCATGAAGCCCATAATAAGATCTTTAACCATGTTCCAAAACTCTTGAAAGAAGGCCAACGGGAACCCATTAGGACCCGAGGCCTTGTCCCTTCCCAAGGACACTGCATCTACTTTAACCACGTCTTCCACAATGGGTTTCTCAAGGGACTTTGCCTTGATGTTTGAAAGGCAACTGAAAAGTCTGAAGGTATTCTTATCAAAGAAAAGTCCAATACACCATTATATACATGTCAAAAATACATACATACATACATATATATACATATACATATACATACATACATATATGCACACACACACACACATTCTTGAATAGTTCTTTCCTTGTCTTAAATTTGCTGAGTCGGGTTATTTCAATAAAATGTCATGTTTCAAAAAAAGTGATACATTCTTGAATATGTTGCTTCCCTTTTCTCTAATATTTTCCTGTAAATGAGTATCTTGGAAATAATTCTGATTAATACTGTCAAATATGGGGCCTATACCAATACAAAATGCCGTATCGTATTGTTTTTCGGCCGGGCCGATATGTATGCCGATTCCGAAATTTAAAACCATGGGTATGGGGGTGGAGATGGCTAAATAGGATGACGACATAGAAACAACTTGAGCTATTGGCATTCCACACCCACCTACCTGAACCAACAAAGTGATTCCTTGGGCATTAAAAAGATCCACGAGACCCACAAAGTCACTACTCTTCTTGAAAGTCAGGTTTCTTGGGAATCAAGGATTTCATGCCACTTGGTCTCCCACCTTAAGTGGCACATTAGGAGAAATGGGCATCTACTTGGGTGCTAAGCCTGAAAGGCTAGGGAAAGAGATTAGGGGGGCTGTCCCAAAACCACCTGTCCATCTAGAATTTGATTCGAGTACCATCCCTTGGCGCAAAAGATATCTCTGCGAAATAGGGGACTCACTTTGAGCACATCTTTTCATAGACCAGAAGCTCTATACTGAGAAGACTGCCAAGATGACCAACCTTCCACCTCATATTTACAAGCTATCATGCTTTTCAGTAGGCTGCCTTCTTCCTTCCTAAATCTCCACAACCATATTTGCCCAAGAGATCAAAATTCATGAACTTTGAGACCTCTAATGCCAAACTTTTATTGTCAGCCCCTAGCCAAAGGAAATCCCTTTGAATCCTCTCTAATATTTGAATGACTAGTTGGGCACTTGATGCAGACATTAGTGGTGCACCCTTTAGAGTGTACCAGAGGAGGAGGCGTCGTCGACAGAGTACCGAAGCGGCGGAGTTGATGTGGATGGACGTTGGGTCTATCGGACCCATTTTTTAAAGCGCTACGAGTGCAGGAGCGGCATGACCGCACCCCGACCATAGATCCATGAGTCGGATTTCACACCCTACCACACGCGTGTTTTAGTTTTAGGCGTTTTTGTTCTTTTCCTTAATTCAGTGTCTTTATTGCACTTTCTTTACTTTTAGTATTTTTTTGTTAATTTTTCTTGTTTTCAGGGGCTTTAGTACACTTTTACTTTTTCCATGGCTTATATATACGTTGTGAGAAACTCTATTTTCATTATTATTGAATGAATAGAAATTCGTATTTTTCTTCCTCTTTATTTAAGAGATTAGGGTTTCAGGATTGGCCCTTGGGTGTTGAGGATTCCACCCCGATTTCAGGTTTCATTCTTTTTAGATCTTGGAGGTGTAGGAAAAGGTAAGAATCATTCTCCTTTTCTTTTGACGACAAAAGGACCTGTACTTTCTTCATCTCGAACCCTTCATTCTTCACCCCTTTCGTTCCTCTTTGGATATCCCCTTTCTAGTTTGAACGAAAAAGATGGATGTTTAGTCAGTAGAATCAGATCCAAACTTGACCACGGACTGACTTATATTAGACCTGGGATATCCTCACATCCCTAGGTCCTCCCTTTTACTGTTTACACGATTTTTTGCTAAGGGGCATGATCCTAACGGAATGACTTTATCTTTGTTTTGAAATTTACTTAATCCCTTTGACTGGAAACGGTTAGTTAATTGATGTATTTATTTGAACATTATTTAACCTGATTATACATGCATATAGGATTAGGTCATCACATGTCCCTGCATCAAATTTGGTATCAGAGATCAGTTTTAGCGTAGGTCAGTTTATTGTCAATCTGCTTTTGTGGTGAAAATTTTCTACAGAAACCCTTTACCTGAATTTTAAAAATCGTTTAGGTTTCGGGCTCACGTGACCGACTCTGCGAAGGGGACATATTTTGTTGAGTTTATTTAACCCCCTTTCTAGGTTTTGTTGAGTCCCCATATTGATCTAGGCCATATAGGGTAGTTGCATTGCATTGGTTTCATCGTTTTTACCCTTTCTCGCACATAGATCTAGGACCATTCACTCGTCATTCCTGGTGTATGCCCACGCGCACTGGTCGTGGATTCGGTCTCCATTACACCATGGACTCCGATCAATTTGCCAAGGCTATGGAGGGCTTAACTTAGAGAATGGATCAACAGTTTCGAACCTTGAGGGATGATATCGCGCATCAGTTTGCGCATCAGCATGGTAGGTTCACGCGTCTAGAGGAGAGAGTTGTGCGTCTAGAGGTTGATATTCCAACCGCCACTGTAGGTGGAGCCCAGGCGACCCTCGACACCGGGATTGTTGATTAGTCCCAAGTTGTGGGCCTTGATCCGCCTAGGGATGGTTTGGGCGGAGGCCATGCCTGTGGGCCTACCAACAGACACGATGGGGTATATCCATTACCACCCACACACAATCGTGATCCTGTTATTCCCGCCCAATGGGAGGGCTATGATGGGGTGCATCGTCAGCACCCCCTAGTGATATCATGAGCACGAGAACCCCGTTTTTAGGGTCATGAAGGGCATCAAGGTTGACGCCCCCAGTTTTGATGAGAGATTGGACCCCAAAGTTTTTTCCGACTGGTTAGTAGACATGGACCACTTCTTTGTGTGGCACGGTCTGCTAGACCCACGAAGAGTC
The DNA here is from genome assembly GCA_030180095.1 of Magnolia changhungtana. Lineage (NCBI taxonomy): Eukaryota > Viridiplantae > Streptophyta > Magnoliopsida > Magnoliales > Magnoliaceae > Magnolia > Magnolia changhungtana. The sequence continues at coordinate 4,464,967 of JASAUF010000586.1, read as the reverse complement.
GAGTTCGCCAAGATGAAATTGGTGGGTCAAGCAAAACTATATTGGGGAAATGTGGAGCGTCGCCGTGAGCGATCTGGAGAGGGGCAAGTTCTCTTTTGGATTGAGATGAAAGAGTTGTTGCGAGAGAAGTATATTCCCCTTTCTTATAGGCAGAGGTTGTTGGATCAATGACACATTTTGTGCCAAGGATCCATGATGATGACAAAATACATCGCCAAATTCGATGAATATATGATGAGGTGCGATGTGGATGAAGACCATACTGTGGTTCTCTCTCGTTTCCGTATCGGCCTCAAGTCTGAGCTTCAGCGGGAGCTCATGCTTCACATGATCACTAGTCTGGAACACGCTTACCAGGCGGTGCAGGAACTGGAGCATTGTGTGCGTCAGTCCAGTGTAAGGGGGATTGATTTTCGACCTACTATGCCTAAAGTAGCTCCGTAGGGAGTGAGACCCCAGGTCGGAATTCAACCCAGAGCTCAACGTGGTACCCAGCTAGTCAACAGAAATCGAAGTAATAATATGGCTGGACGAAGTACTAGGCCCGTGATGCTAGGGCAGTGCTACTGTTGTGGTGGCATGGGTCACATCGTTGCCGACTGTTCGAATGAGGGTGGGCGCATTGCCTTTGTTTTCGAACACCCCATAGAAGAAGTGACAGGTAAAGTTGATGGTGACTAGGATGATGAGGAGATCATTATCCCCTCCCTTGACCCAGCTAGTGATGCCGATGATGATACTGTTGAGACTATCCCACTTGCAGTGGTGAGGTGCGCCTTGACCCAGATGAAGGAAAGCGAATATTGGCGCAGAACCACCATTTTCCACACGCCAAATGCGAAGAAAAGAGCTACAAAGTGATCATAGACAGCGGGGGCTGTGAGAATGTAGTTTTCCCAATTACTTTGAGTTGCCTGGGGTTGAAGCCAGTCCCTCACCCCAACCCATACAGAGTTTCTTGGGTGGATGTGACGTCCCTCCTTGTGACCTAGCGATGTCTTGTTCCGATTGAGTTTGGACCATACAAGGACAAGTTATGGTGTGATGTGGTCACGATAAACGCTGGTCATACCATCTTAGGAAGGCCATAGCTCTATGACAAAGATGTCACAATATTCGGGCGTATTAATAATTGTGTATTTAAGCATGAAGGAAAGAAGCTTTTTTTTTTTCGGGTTAGCTTGTTAGTACACCCCACTGTCAGTACACACTCCACTGTTAGCCAGCCACCCCACTAGGGAATCGATACTAAGACCTCAGTGTTGAAACGAGGTATCTTCACTCAGTCTACCACTTGAGCTATGGATCAGGGTATTAGGAAAGAAGCTTGTCTTGAGCCCACTCCCTCCCAAATTGTCAACAGGAGTGAAAGATGTTGCGTCCCCAGGCGCTCGTAAGAGTTGAATGGCGCCTCAGTCGAAGTCTCTCTACATCATAGATGCTAAGGAGTTTGAGAGAGAGACTAAGGCGGGGACTATGGTGTACGACCTATTGGCTAGGGAGAGTACACCTGAGGTTGCTATGAGGATACCCCAGGAGGCTCATCCGGTCCTAGAGGAGTTTCGGGATGTCTTCCCTAAGGACCTTCCAGACAAGCTTCCACTAATGTGAGACATTCAGCATGCGATAGATCTCGTCCCAGGGGTGACCTTACCAAACCTCCCCCACTACAGAATGAACCCCACCGAGCATGGCGAGTTGAAGAGGTAGGTGGATGAATTGCTTAAAAAGGGATTCATTCGTGAGAGTCTGAGCCCGTGCACCATGCCCGCGCTTCTTACGCCCAAGAAAGACGACATGTGGTGCATGTGTGTTGATAGTAGAGCCATAAACAAGATCACTGTCAAGTATCAGTTTCCCATCCAGAGGCTTGATGAGATGACCACCTCTACTATCTTTTCGAAAATTGACCTCAAGAGTGGTTATCACCAAATTCGTGTTTGCTCGGGAGATGAATGGAAAACTGCCTTCAAGACGAAGGATGGGCTGTACGAGTGACTGGTTATACCCTTCGGGTTAACCAATGCCCCAAGTACGTTTATGAGGGTAATGACTCAGGTGCTGCGACCCTTTATGGGCAAGTTTTTAGTTGTGTACTTTGATGATATCCTCATCTATAGTACGTCCCTTAGCCAGCACATCGAGCACTTGAGGTAGGTCTGTAACGCCTTGCGCGCAGAAAAGCTCTGTGCGAACCTCAAGAAGTGTTCCTTCTTGACCTCATGTGTTATCTTCTTGGGGTTCGTTGTATCGCCAGAGGGTACGTCTGTAGACCCTGAGAAAGTCAAGGCCATTGTCAATTGGCCTGAGTTGCGTACCATACACGACGTGCGAAGCTTTCAGAGCCTAACTACATTCTATCAGCGGTTCATCCATGGATTTAACTCGATTATGGCTCCCATCACCGATTGCATACGAAAAATGGGAGTTTCAATGGACTAAAGCTGCCATACGGGCTTTCTCGGAAATTAAAAAGAAGATAACGAAAGTGCCAGTCATGCGTCTACCTGACTTTACCAGAGCCTTTGAGGTAGCATGTGATGTGTCAGGAATTGCCATAGGCGGAGTGTTAAGCTAAGAGGGACATCATGTGGTCTTTTTCAGTGAAAAGCTGAACGAGGCTAAACAACGCTACTTCACTTATGACAAGAAGTTCTATGCGGTTGTGCAATCATTGCGCCATTGGCGGCATTATTTATTACTGCAAGAATTTATCTTGTTATCTGATAATGAGGCCTTGAAATATTTGAGCTCTTAAAAGAAGTTGAGCCCTAGGCATGTCAAGTGGGCACAATTTCTTTAAGAGTACACGTTTGTGCTTAAACACAAGACCGGAAAAGAGAATAAGGTTGCTAACGCACTTAGCCGTTGTATCATGACGCCGCGGTCCATGAGTATTAAAGTTACAGGCTTTGAGCAACTCAAGGGTGAGTACTTAAACTATCTTGATTTTGGAATCATTTATGCGTCATTGTCTAGTGACCTGCCCTCGAGGAGTGTGGAGTTCATCCTTACAAATGAATATCTTTTTAGAGGGGACAAGCTCTATATCTCATGAACATCCCTCCGCGATTTTCTAGTTCGGGAGCTGCATGTTGGAGGGATGGTAGGTTACTTTGGTCGAGATAAAACAGTTGCCCTTGTGTCTGATCATTTCTATTGGCCTAATCTCCAGCGAGATGTGGCTAAGATTGTAGGGCAGTGTCAGACATGTCAACTGACGAAGCAGATGAAGCAAAATATAGGTTTATATACTCCTTTGCCAGTTTCATATGCCTCGTGGCAAGATGTCAGTATAGACTTCGTGCTTGGGCTTCCCAAGACTATTCATAAGCACGACTCCATACGCATGGTTGTTGATTGATTTTCTAAGATGACCCATTTCTTACCCTGTTATAAGACCTCAGATGCTTCCCACGTTGCTAAGTTATTCTTTCAGGAGGTTGTGCGACTCCATGGAGTACCTAGATCCATCGTGTTTGACAGAGATACTAGGTTCACTAGTTATTTTTGGAAGACTCTCTGGCATCTTTTGGGTATGAGGCTCTAGTTTTCTTCAGGGGCTTTAGTACACTTTTACTTTTTCCATAGCTTACATATACGTTGTGAGAAACCCTATTTTCATTATTATTGAATGAATAGAAATTTATATTTTTCTTTCTCTTTATTCAAGAGATTAGGGTTTCAGGATTGGCTCTTGGGTGTTGAGGATTCCACCCCGATTTTAGGTTTCCTTCTTTCTAGATCTTTGAGGTGCAGGAAAAGGAAAGAATCATCCTCCTTTTCTTTTGACGACAAAAGGACCTGTACTTTCTTCATCTCGAACCCTTCATTCTTCACCCCTTTCGTTCCTCTCTGGATATCCCATTTCTAATTTGAACGGAAAAGATGGATGGTTAGTCAGTAGAATCAAATCCGAACTTGACTATGGATTGACTTATATTAGATATGGGATATCCTGATATCCCTAGGTCCTCTGTTTTTACTGTTTACGCGATTTTATGCTTAGGGCCATGATCTTGACGGAATGACCTCATCTTTGTTTTGAAATTTACCTAATCCCTTTGACTGGAAACGGTTAGTTAATTGGTGTATTTATTTGAACATTCTTTAACCTGATTATACATGCATGTAGGATTAGGTCATCACATGTCCCTGCATCAGCACTAAAATAGAGACAAAATGTACGTCATGCTAGACAAGGATGACTCGATCAAGTTCATACAAACCCAAAATATAAGTAATGACTTTTTCTACCAGATTACTTTTTAAGTAATGACTTATCCTACTACACAACTTCTACTCCATCCTCCCCACTAGCACATCTTAAAGATGTTTAGCCATCTTGCTGACATTTAAAGGAAGACTGAGGCAGGTGGATGGGAAATTATCCGGATTGCACCCAAAGACACAACAGGAAGACACTCTTCCAACATTTTACATTTTCTGAATATGGATTTCCTGCCCAGACAACCTCAAAAGCACCAAGAACCTTATGAAGATCATCAACTTGCACCTTATCTGCCTTGCAAAACAAAAGTGTATCATCAACGAACTGGAGGGGTGAGATATGAAAGTCAGCATGCTCCACCTCAGAGTCATTGATTAAGCTTTAATCTGTTGCCTGATCTAACATGTTGCAAAGGGCCTTTGAGTTGATCCCCAAAGGATCTAGTGAACTCTAGAATTTGTGAGGATTCCCTATAAGACTGATTACCCAATAATTTTGCTGGTGATATTAATGTCCCTTAAGTAGTCCAAGAACTTTCAAATGACATGATCCTGTAAGAGAAAAAAAAAGGGCAGCAAAAAGAGAGAATTGCACATTTACACTTCAAATGAACACTGTCTCAAGGATAGGTTACTGTTTATGGTGCATCCTTGATATTTCGGCATCCTCTCCTAAACCCGCAATGGACTTGGCTTGGTCGGCCTCGGATGATGTACATGCAACAAGTAAATGTATGATGCAAGAGGTACCATGTGCATGCAGCCAATAAACAAATACCCGAGTACATGAAGATGGAATGGATACCGTGTGCATGTTGGGAACAATTGGATCCCCCGAGTGCAAAAAAGGGAAGAATGTACAATAAGGGAGACTGTTGTAATACCAAACTACCCAAAATGATGCATGTAGCAGGTGAGAGGCTGGGAGTTGTCATGATGCTTCCACCAACTGGTGGAGATCCATGCTCATTTCACCCCCCTCCTTTCTCTTTCACACATCTTTCTTGCCTTTTTTCGGAAAGGTAATACCGTAATACCCTTATTATAGGGAGACAAGATAAGGCAGTTATCCTCATGGCTAATCCCTACTTGACTTGTGGCATTTGGATTTTGATAGCCTATGAGGAAGCAACACGTGGTAAGTGTGATGTGTCAGCACAACATGAGGTGGCACAATAAGATCAAAGTGACGAGGGGTGCAACAAATGAGGAAGTATACATATCACTACGAGGGGCCCACCCACGGTGGCCGCCAAGCTTCATGGGATTTGTCTCCAACACCATGTCAATGTATCCATGCGACAAATCCACGGGTGGTGCCAATTACTAAATTGGCTCGGCTCGGGCTTACCCTGGCATGGCCCAGACCCAGCTCATTGGCACTCCTATTCTTCAGATTATTGCACATTCTAATCTAGCACCATGATTTTCCTGATAATTTCAACTTTCCTTGATCCTCTTTTAATCTTCTATTCATTTTTTAGACATCTGAAAATTTAAATCTTGGCAGTTGTCTTTCAGTTTTTTCTTGTTTCTGTGCACCTTATATGGAATGTGGAGTTGAACTATTGAGATGATTTTCAATGCTGCAGGTTATGCGTAATAGCTGGAAATATTTCTCCAATTGACGTGATCACACATGTCCCCGTCTTATGTGAAGAAGCTGAAATCCCATACATATATGTACCCTCGAAGGAGGTAAGTTCAAGTCCTTTGTCATGCATTTCAAGACTTTTTTTCTTTCCCCTTCATTTTTCCTATATAATTAGTGGAGATTCATATGGATGTTCACAGGGTTGATTGACTAGGCCAAGTTGGGTTGAGCCTGAGCCCAACCCGATAATACAAGGTCCTATGCCTGAGCCTGAACCGGGCCGAGTTCTTTTTATCTTTTCTAAACCAGAGCTACCTGAATAAATTTTCTTCCCAGCCCCAGCCCCAGCCCAGCCTATTAAGCAATTTCTACTTTTACAGTAAGTGGATGTAATCATGTATACAACTTATATAAATTACTTTTAGCATGGCCTGTGTTCAAGTTGTATATAACCCAATCTGAACCAGCCCAATGGGTCTAGGAGTCCAGGCCTGAGCCCTACTCATGGAAGGCTATGCTTGTCAAACATGGTGGGCTGACCCTTGTAAGGATTTAAACCATTGCGGTGCTAAAGTCTAGAAACATTTTGCTGCCATGCATGTCAACACCACATTAAGGAAACAACCCGAGTTTAGGTTTTGGGAATTTTACAAAATAGTACCTCATTAATATGATATTTACATCCCAGTACCTTTTTAAATTTAAATTTCATTAAGCTACCTCATTAATCATGTTATTGTCAAAGGGGTAACTTCTATTAGTTTTCTCTAACTTTATCGTGATTTTTCCTAAAATGACTACAATACCCATCAATTAATGAGATTGCTGAAGAAAAGTTAATATGTAACTAGATGTAAATATCATTAATGAGGTGTTATTATAAGAAAAATTCCTAAAAAGAGAAAAAAAGTTTTTTCTTTGAATGCAGATTGCATACTAGTAGTGACGTGGCTACTGGTCAGTGCTCTGTGGGGCCCCACCATGATGTATGTGTTTTATCCACTCCATCCATTCATTTTGCTAGATCATTTTATGGTATGAGCCCAAAAATGAGGCAGATCCAAATCTTAGGTGGATCACACTGCAGGAAACAGTGGTGATTGAATGCCCACCATTAAGAACTTCCTAGGGTCCAGTGTAATGTTTATTTTCGATCCAACCTATTGATTTGGTTACACAGACCTGGATGAAGGGAAAACACAAATATCAGCTTGATCAAAAACTTTTGTTGCCCCTAAGAAGTTTTTAATAGTGGGCATTCAATCACCTCTGTTTCCTGCGGTGTGGTCCACCTAAGCTTTGGATCTGCCTCCTTTTTGGATCATTCCCTAAAATGATTTGGCAAAATGGATGGATGGTGTGGATAAAACACATACATCATAGTGGGGCCCACAAAGCACTGACCAATAGTGACGTTAGTACTGCAAGTTAAGGATCATCTACCAAAAATAATACAATACAATCAGTCCGTTTCCTCTCAGATACTCCTGCTTTGCTTCTATTATGAAACCTACCCCGATTCCAAGTTTCATACCCGCCACGTCACAAACACAGCTATCTTGAGATTTCCTAATTCCACATGTTTATGGGGCCCTATGGCCTGCCAATCCACATTTAGGCACACATGCAAACATTTTTGGGCTTGTACCCTAAAAATGATATGGAAGAATGGATGGACGGTGTGGATAAAACCCATACACAACGGTGGCCCCTCATAGCCCATCCCTTCCTAGCTAGGGACGGGCAGGGGTAGTACCCAATCTGCGTCCTTTAAAAAATGTTCATAATTACGCTCCTCTATCTACTTAAGTTTTTGTTTTGCAGACATAGGACCACCAATATATCGTCGAATGATCATAACCGTCTAGTTGATGGATGCGAATTTGGTACCATTGCACTTTTCCTTTTTTTTTTTTTTTTTTGTGTGTGTGTGTGTGTGTGGATCATAGTGGATCATAGTGGATCAATGGTGTGGATTACTGCAAGATGGGCTGCGGTTGTAGATGAGCAAGGTGCACTAAAAACCACCGTCTCTCGCAGATGATGATTCATCATAAAGCAACTTCGGAGAGGGGGAGGGGGGAGGAGTTTCTTGATCATCTGGTTGAAAACAGGCCCTAAAAGAGCATTGATGGACCAGACACGCCTCTACTAAACAGCCAATTGTGCACACTTGCGACATGCAATCACACCACGTTGATAACAGCCAAATTCAGTGGGCCCCACCATGGTGTATGTATTTTATCCATGCCCTCCATCAAATTTGCCAGCTCATTTTAGGTCATGGCCCAAAAATGAGGCAGATCCAGATCTCAGGTGGACCACACTGGAGGAAACAGTGGTGATTGAACACCCACCATTAAAAACTTCTTGGGGGCTACAAAAGTTTTGGATCAAGCTGATATTTGTGTTTTCCCTTCATCAAGGTCTATGTGACCCGATCAACAAGTTGGATGAAAATAAACATAAGTGGGCCCTAGGAAGTTCTTAATGTTGGGCATTCAATCACCACTGTTTCCTGCGGTGTGGTTGACCTAAGTTTTGGATTTGCCTCATTTTTGGGCTCATGCCCTAAAATGATCTAGCAAAATGGATGGACAGCATGGATAAAACACATACATCATGGTGGGGCCCACAAAACACCGACCAATAGCCACGTCACTACTAGTAAAACTCTTGATTTTTTTTTTTCCCTTCTTTTTTAGAAATTCTTGGATAATAACTCCTCATTAATTATATTTACATCTAGGTAACTATGTAACTTTTCTTAAACAACCTCATTAACTGATAGCCTTTTTTGTCATTTTAGGTAAAATCATACTTTAAACTAGCGGAAAGTTACCCTTTTGACAATAACTCAATTAATGAGGTACCTTAATGAAAATTTAATTTAAAAGGGTACCGGGTTGTAAATACCATATGAATGAGGTACTAGTTTGTAAAGTTTCCTTAAGTTTTTATAGATGTGGATGTATTTAACGTATTTTAATCGATATGTTTAAATGGTTTGTATTTTTATTCCATTGAGTTCTTAAACATTTTACAATTCTCGGAATTTCAGGTTGTTTGGTATCTTCCTTTTGATGCCTCATGTCCTTGCGCAGTTTATATATGTGTCTATAATGAATTTATTTTGTTTCATTTTTATTTGAGGATTTATATGATACTCAGGCTGCATATGATGCTTGATACACAAGCATACAGAAATCGTGCTTGTGGCATATATTAACTCATATAAACTGACTAGATTGTGCACCCCACTGTTGCCAAGTCACAATCCTAAGATCAGATTGGTTGAACAATTTTAACCTCTGATTCGTGGACACTTGTTTGTGGTTGGATTTTTTCTTCTTCCCCATTTTAACTGTCCAATAAATGTTCAGGAATCCAATAGTCAGACAATCAAATAAGCTTAATTTTGGTTCATGATCCATCTACTCTGGATACCATGGTTTGGACTGTTTAATTTGACTACTTGTATGCCCTTGTGCAATTTTGAAGTAATTTCTAAGTGCCTGCGTATCATCCATCACACCACCAGAGTATCGAAGTTTCTCTTTCTCTCTCTCTCTCTCTCTCTCTCTCTCTCTCTCTCTCTATATATATATATATATATATATATATATATTATCACTTACAAGAGTTTGTACTCTCTCTATCATTGCATTCTGAAGCATTATACTGTCTTCCTGTTCAACACCTCATTTCTTTCCACGATTCGGGTCTCACCCACATCCCTTGTTCCGGGGTTGTAGCCAAGTCGCACTCCTGATTGACACGGCACATGTCCTTATCCTGTTTACGTACCTTCATTTACTTTTAATGAGTGCTGCCTTTTTCAGTCCCCCTATAATTACGTCTCTCTGTGGGGAAATTGTCTTTTGATAATGCAATTTGGTTCGTCCCGAAACTGTTTTTGGCCTTTTATTGTGTTCGAAGCAACAACCAAACCATGCTTTTCTGTTGATTAGTCTGCCTGTCATTTCCCTTTATAAATACATTTAGTGCCTGTCGCAATCGATGCCAGTGCTTCCTTTCACTTTTAATTCGATTCATCTCCCCTTTTGGTCATTTTATTCATCAAGGTGGGGTCCACATATCTTGGTATTGATGTGTTTTTGGCAGCACTAGACACCACTCCGTATGAACTGATTACCTACAGCTGGCTGTATCTAGCTTGTCATACACCCCCATCTCTCCTGCCAACCATGGTTCGAAAACTCGGTGACTTGACTCGGAACTCGGCCCAGTCACTGAAGAGATATTGAGTCGGGTCACTAAGAAACTCGCTGCCCGGCGAGACTGGGTACTGACTCGGCAAGACTTATTGAGTCAGCTCGCCAACTCGGTCAACTCAAAGGCATGACTTGGAACTGAGTGAGAGTGCATGACCTGAACGTCAAACGTGTGCCTTGCTACTAGCTTGCCATGTGCTATGCTTGGAGGAGATTGCACCATTTTTGTACTCATATCATACATATCCCAAACACCTATGCCTAAAACCTCTTAATTTAATTGTTAACAAGCGAGTCGAGTCGACTCTTCCGGTCGACCAAACCCGGCTGAATATCGAGTCAAGTAGAGTTTTTGGGTTTTCGAACTATGCTGTTGCCACCAGCATGTCACGTTAGGACATGCATACCACGCAAACGGTGGGCTCCATCATGAAGATTGCCTGCCTGATTTGAGAGGTGATCTTTGTGATGGGCCCCACCGTTTGCATGATATCTTACACAAGTGGCATGTTTGATGGGAAAGATGGGCGCCTGCACAAGTTTAGCATGCAGCCGGCTGTAGGTGGTTGGTTCTCACCAAAACATTCTCATTTTAGTTTTTTCTTTTAGGGGATTGCTATTATTATTTTTATCTATTTTTTGAGGATTTTACGGCAAATTTCCTTAAAATCAGATTTTACCAAATAATGCCTCCAACCTCTGAAATTACCGACCAATGCTTATTGAGGAGGGAAATTACCTAAACACTCATTTTAGTTTTTTCTTTAAAAAATGGTGAATTGAGAATTGTGGGGCCCACAAGTTATATGTCTAGCATCCAACCCATCCAATAGATGCACCATACCATGATTACCTGAAGGACCAAAACATTGGCAGATCAAATGATAAGATAGGCCAAACCATAAAAACTAACATACACCGCTCAAAACATCTAAATTCATTTGTAGCCATTAGATTTGATCGGCCAGATTTTTGGGTTGCGCGAACGTCATGGTGGGTTTCATATGTTTAGACATATTGGATGTTGTACAAATACCATGTGGGGTCCACAATTCTCGACTTTATTACCTTTCAAAGAAAAAACTAAACAAGGACATTTTTGTACACTTCCACCCTTCAAAAAACATCTCCCAGGAATTTTATAGTAAAATGCAAATATCCGAGGAATTTTGTGATAAATTTTTTTTTTTAATGTATAAATGAATAAATTAAAATTTGAATTTGTTTCTATTGACCCACTGATCGGTTTTTGAAGTTGGCATGTCCAATATTGGCATGTATCATTGTCCAAGTTGAGAAATGCTATTATTATTATTTATTTATTTTTAAAGGTATTGAGAAATGCTATTATTATTACTATTATTTATTTATTTAATTTTCAAAGGTATTGAGAAATGCATGCAGAATGCATAGTAGATTTTCTATACATCTCACTCCCCATGTTACACATTGCAAACATGTGTGTTGATTGGGACTGTTGATCTAGTGGGCCACTGCATTGATGTGGGCTATAGTCGAAGTTATTGCTAGTTTTGCCAGATTAACATAATGTGTTTTGGGACATGGCCCTTGAACATGGTGGCCCAACAGATCAACAGTTCTAATAACCACACATTCGTCATGTCTACCATTGGGACGGAGCTGCATACTGTCTTGTTCAAGTTGAATGGGGAGTGGATTAGGTGCGGCCCTAGCCTCACCCGAGATGGTGCAGCCCTTACTGTAGGGCCCACCTTGATGTATGCATTCTATATCCATGCTGTCCATCCATTTTTCCATATCATTTTATGGCATGAGCCCAAAAATAAAGTTGGTCCATACTATAGGAAACAGTGGCGATTGATTGAATGCTCTACCATTAAAAACTTAATAGGGCTCACCGTAATGTTTCCATAATGTTTATTTGCCATCCAACCTATTGATTAGGTCACACAAACTTAGATGAATGGAAAATATAAATATCAGCTTGATCCAAAATTTGTGAACCGCAAGAAGTTTTTAATGGTCAATCACCACTGTTTCCCATCATTTTTGGGCTCATGCAATAATATGATCTGGAAAAATGGATGGACGGGGTGGACATAGAATACAGACATCAAGATGGGCCCCACAGTAAGGGCTGCACCTAATCCGATCCCACTTCCCATGCAACATCTAAATAAATAAATAAATAAAAATAAAAATGTTTGGAATGTGACTGGCTCAACTCAGTTTTGATGGAGAGTCACAAACACATTGAATGTGGACCGTTGGCATTTTTTAACCATCCATTTTTGAAAGGAGTGGCCCACTTGATGAGTTGACTGGCCGGGTTCTGCGTATGATCTTCATGGTGGGGGCTGGCCTATGCACTGCTAACATGTCCCATAGGGCTAGCAATAGGTCGACCCACACTACCTACTTTAGAAGCCGGGCTTGGGTCAAACTTAGTAGGTTCGGGGCCGGGCTCGTGTCAGAAAATGTAGCCCACTCATGTTACCTAAATTGCCAGCCCCCCCTAGCAGTCCAAAAGTATGGCCCTATGCTCCTATTATAGATTTATCTTGTAATGTTAATATATATTTAGAATGTAGATATTTATACTTTTATATATGCAGCGACATGTCCAATCGGTTGGACCGCTAGGTTATGGTCCACCTAATGGATTACTTCTGACCATTCGTGTGCGTGTGGCATTTAATTCGTCCAATGGGTTCCCACCATGAGGATTGCCTTAGGCAAAAATCAGCCACGTCCACTTGTTGAGTGGACCACACTTGTATTTTTCTATTTGTCAATGGCTATAATATATTTTTTTTACTATGCTGTTGCCCACCTGATGAGCACATGGGGTTTATTTTTGCACTATGTGGTCGTCATGGTTGGGTGGACTTATTGGAAGGGTTGGTATGTTGTACATGAAAATATACTGTATATATCTAGTATATGTATCAGAGCAGGCTCATGATCCTACTCTTGGGGTACCACACATTGAAATAGCATGCTGAGTGACCCGTTGTCGGGATGGGCTTTGGCTTGGGCTTAGGAATGAGGTTATGGGTCGACCACGGTCATCTCATCTGCAGTCATGGGTCATGCTCAGATTGACCTTGATTGGACCCGAACCTGACCCATTGCCTCCTCTAAATTGTGCCACACGCCGCCTTGGTGCTGTTGAAAACTTAGGAACAAAGCCTTCCGTATGTTGACCGTTCATTGTAGGGTCCACCCTTTTTCTTTTTCAGGATCTTGCTACTGCAGGGGCCATGAAGAAGCCCACATGCTGTGTGCTGGTGCTAACGAAACCCGCCAAGGGAGAGATCGGCCAGGAAGAGCAGGAAAAATTGAAGGCGGATTACACCCAAGTCGTATCGGACGTAAATGAACTTACATCCTGCCTCTTTTGAAGACCGAAGCTCGATTCGCTTGCTCGAGCTTTTGGCTATCTTGTATGCATTTTTGGAAAGATTGGGAAACAGATCATGTCCAGAGTTGGTAAATGAGAACTTCGTCGTCATCCGGGATGGCCCACCGGTGTCGTTCAATGTGGGACCATTGCCTACTTTTTAACCACCAATTGTCCTTATCTTTTTGTACAGGAGTGGCCCACCGGAGGAGCGGGCCAGCCGGGTTTCTGGGCCAGGGAATCAACAAAGTGGGGCCCACCTGAGGAATTTTTTTATATGCATGCATTTGCTTTTGCTTTATGCCACTGTCATTTGTCATGCTTGTATGAACATAGCTTGTGTTGGGGTGGGTGGGTGGGGACCAGATGCCTTTTCATTCCCATAATATAGCTGTGTTTTTTTTTTTTTTTTTTTTTTTTGAGCCATTGAAGGAGTCATTTGCAACCGTTGGATCATGATTATGAGGTGGTGGTCCTTATCTTTTGTTAATTGGTGAATGTTCTTTTTCATGTTTGAAAGGTGGTTTGTGTTTTTTGGGAAAGGATCTGGGACCCGGCCCACCTGTGTGTTTTTTTTTAATCAGGTGGCACGCATGTATTTGATCCAGGCAGTTTGATATATGGGGCCCTACCATGGATTTGGCTTTACTGAAAATTGCTTCTTTACCATTCGAATGCTGATTGTAGGATTAGAGGCGGATGGTACGGATGAACGGTTGCTGTTCAGGCACAGCTGATCAATGGTAGGGCCCAACATATGAACGGTTTGCGACTTGTGGATCTTGCGTGGGACGGTAAATGCGGAATGTGGAGCCCATTCGTCAGAGAGCATGGCTGGGGGAAGCGGATAGCGTACTGAGTAACTCAGTACGTTATGGGGCCCACCATGGATGTATGTGTCTTATCCACGCCGTCCATCCTTTTTTTCAGATCATTTTAGGACATGGGTCCAAAATCGAAGCATATTCGAAGCTCAGGTGGACCACACCGCAGCAAACTGTGGGGATAATGATGTCCACCGTTGAAACCTTCCTAAGGCCGACAGTGAAGGATTTTGTTATCCAATCTGTTCATAAGTTCATACGGACTTGGATTAAGGGAAAAAACAAATATCAGCTTGATCTAAAACTTCTGTGGGCCCCAAGAAATTTTTAACGGTCGGTGTTCAAGTCCCACTGTTTCCTGTGGTGTGGTCCACTTGAGCTTTGTATATGGTTCGATTCTGGGCCCATGCCCTAAAATGAGGTGGTAAAACGGATGGATGGTGTGGATAAGATAAATACATCACGGTGGGCCCCGCAGAGTTTACTCAGTAAGCAATCAGGACCGTCCTTCTAGTGGACGATCAAGGATGGAAATTGTTTCAAAATAATGATTGATCAGATGATCGTAGCCGTATGATAAATAGCCTTAAAAGGGGTCAGAGGTAGGTATTCAGTGCAGAAAATTGATGGGTAAGATTGGTATTTAAAATATGGGCCATCCGTGGTGGGTCCCACTGGATGAACAGCATATGTGCTCCTGCTACGTTCCTGTTCTACCTGCTCCACACCGATTCCATACTTATTTAATACTCTGGGAGAGTATGATGCCTGACACGCAGGCACTCAGGATACATGTGGAGCCCCTGCTGCTAACTCACAGTTCCAGAACTAGATTGGTTGAACAATCCTAGCCTCTGATTGGTGGGTACTTGTTGAAATAGGGCCATTGGATAATTTTCATTTTTAACCGTCCAATAAGTAAAAGCCAACCCCACAGGCCCATTATCAATTAATCTTAAATAATGGTTAATAATACATTAAAAACTGGGACCTGTAATTGGGACCGTTTATTTGACTTGTATGCAATTTTTAAGTAATTTCGAAGTGCCTGTGTATCATCCATCACACATTGCCAGAGTATCGAAGTTTTTCTCTTTGTACAGAGGCGATTGGATTCCCACGTGTGCCAGTGTCCATGTGAGCGTACCTATCATAAAGCACACGTGGGATGCATGTAAATCAATCTGATCAGTCCAAATCATAGCTTGAATGTTGCTGATTGAAAAAAAATCTAGATTGGACGGTTAAAAGTGAGCGGTCCATACTCAACAGGCACAAATCGTTAGGCATTGTTCCATAGACATTGGGACCCACAATTTTGAATGGCCCATATTGCTGTATTGCTGTACGTGTGCATGCCACGTGTTAATGAATTTCTATGGAAATTGTAAGGCAAGAGTCTATACATCTATTTAAAAGTAAATGGTCCCATGGAGGTTAGCAACGCTCCCAGACCTTTTAAAGGTCACATCAGGTGATTTATTGTTGATCTGAACCGTTCATTTCGATTGATCCTAAGCTTCCGATCAATAGCATGAACGTGGACAGTCAAGATGGACGAGAGAAATTAAATGCGTCCAATCATCATCGTGAAACATTTAATCGTATAGTAGATTAATCCAACTTTGTATTTTTTATCATTCTAAAGTAACTTTGATTCCATCATTCTAACCATTTATTTATGGCTTGTAAATAACGTACGGTTGTTACAAATTGGATCTATTCAAAGGGTTAGGATCATCCTTTTGGCTTGATCCTTGCACCATGGTTTTTTTTAAAAGCTTGTATTCATAAATGAATGGTTCAGATTGACAATAGACACCCCATGGACGTTAGCAAAACCCTATTTTAAATTATTCTCAGAATGATAGAATCTGAACCGTTTATTTTGGATAAAAAGGGTAGGGCGGCATGCCAATGATGCTTGCCCGATCATCTCCACCATGTGATGATCCAGACCGTTCATCTTGTTGTTCCAGCTTTACAGAAAAAATCTCACTGATCAGATATCCTCTACATCTAAGGAGGGACGCGGATTGGGTACTACCCCCGCCTGTCCCTAGCTAGGAAAGGGGCTCTTAGGGGCTACCGCGATGTACGGATTTTATCTACACCGTCCATCCATTTTGCGGTGGTGATAAGACACACACCATTGAAACCTTATCTAGGGCCCTCCGTGATGGTTAATTTCCATCCAACCTGTTAATAACGTTACATAGACTTGGATGAAGGGAAAGCACAAATATCAGCTTGATCCAAAACTTCCGTGGCCCTCAAAAAGTTTTCAACGGTAGGTGTTTAATCTCCACTGTGTGGTCCATTTGAGGGTTGAAACTGCCTCATTTTTGGTCTTATACCCTAAAATGATATGAAAAAATGGATGGACGGTGTGGATAAAATCTATACATTAGGGTGGCTCCTCAGAGCCCCTGTCCATTCCTAGCCAGGCAGGGGCGGGGTAATACCCAGGCTTTTTGGACCGTTGTTTTTAACTCTTTCACTTGGAAGTTTTTACCAACATCAAGGTTCCTGATGACCGAGATTTTTCCGTACGACCAATTATATCTGAACCTTTTAGATGAACGGCCTGGATCAATCACGAGAAAGGCAGAAAGGGTTCAGCAGCTTTGTACAGCATCCAGCGGGCTCGAACCTTTGGTACTCCGATTCAGTGGATCCGGGATCCATCACTGTGGGGCCCACCTGGATGTATGTGTTTTATATCCAGGCCGTCTATCTGTTTTTCAAGCTCATTTTAGGGGATGAGCTAAAAAATGAATGAGATGTAAATCTCATGTGTACCACACCACAGGAAACAGTGGTGAGTGAACGCCTACCATTAAAAACTTCATGGGGCCGGGAAAGTTTTGGGTGAAGCTGATATTTTTGTTTTACCTCAATCCAGGTCTGTGTGACCCTATAAGTAGGTTTGATGGCAATTAAACATTACTGTGGACCTTAGAATGTTTTTAACGGTGGGCGTTCAATCACCACTATTTTATGTGGTGTGGTCCACTTGAGATTTGTATGTGCTTTATTTTTATGTACAGAATGGAATACGTATACACCTCATCCAAAATGAGATTTAAAGTATAATCCCACCTTAAGCTTTGATGAAAATACCTTCATAGAATTCTACATATGTCAAGAGACAATGCAAGTTAAGGATGATACATTTCAAACATGTTTTGGAAGAGGTTGACTAATCATATCAGTAGATCAAGGGCCCAGCCAAACTGACTTCGGCCAAATTGTGAAGGTCCTTCGAAAATCTAAAAATGCATATCATGGATGAAGCATCTCTCGGGTCCAAACGGCCCAAAGATCCAAATGATTAGGCTAGAAAAGATCCATAACATGACCTAAAGATGATTAATGGGTTGGAACGAGGTGCCTATGATCCAATCAACTTATATAATAACCGATCTCTCAAGGTGTTTAGAAGATTCAAGGGCATGTTTGGCCCGACGCAATGGATGGTATTAAGTGGGATTTGATCTCGATTTCTATCCAATAGTCTGTTTGGATGGCCAGATGTCACTTGGGCACATAATGTCTCGTAAACTGCACCGACCTCTTGAGGGATACGTGAAATCTTTCCTTCAGACTTTGCCCATCCCTCGATGCAGCATGTGATACAGGATGTGACCAAAGGAGGCCTCATAAGCAGCCCATCGTGATGTATAACTTCGATCCACACCTTCCGTACCTAAGTTCCATTTAGTATAGAAAATCGAAGCAAAACAAAGGTAGATCCAAAGCTGCATGGACCACACTGTAGGAAGTAGTGGTGCTAAGGACTCCCACTATTGAAAAACACTTGCATATCCAAAGACTCCCACGAGCTTATAGCTGGAGGAGGGCGGAATCCCATCATCCATCCAAATAGAAAACCCAGATCATCCTAGGCTCTTCCAATCCACTGGAATTCCTGGACAACTAGTGACAATCCTCTCATTACCTTAAATCTAATTCTATCCCTTTTAATTTACTATAATGAAACATCCCAAACTAGCCACAAGGATGTATTGATCAGACTTATGAAGGTTGACTTGATTGTCCAACCACTAATGTTATAGCGATTGGGTGATTTGGAAATGGAGGGTCAGTTCTTCAATGGGACTATTTTGCCTTAAGCTAAGAACTTTTCTTTTAATGGTGATCGTGGTTCGAAGGTTTCTCACTGATACAAAAAATAAGATTAAAAATAAAAGATAATAGTCGATTTTTATTGATTTGCAAAATTTGTAATTATAATTAGTGAGAACATAAAGTAGATAAAATAAAAGATAAATTACCTATGATTGTTGGTATCGAGACGTGTGGTTAACAAGAAATGACTTGTGTGATCTTCCAAGTGTAGATTCAATTGATCGAAGATTCGATGACGGTGGCATGAATATTTACACTACTCTTATGCATATTATAACAATGAAACTGGATAACATTAGATATAAAATATGTTAAACTCTAGACTTGTTGCAGCAGAGTTAGACAGAAGTGGAGGAAATAAAGCTAAAATTAAAATGGATAGCGTTGCTTTGTATAAAGAGATTGTGTGTGTTGACGAGGGCCTCAAACTCTTTTTTGATAGCTGTTTATATAGACGTGGAGAGATGGTGGTTGCATCAAGGTTTTCTTATTGGTGCATGCTTTTATACTCAAAGGTTACGAGGTCATATCCCAGCCGGATTCAAATTATTCATCGCGTGCCTTGACCCCTTTCTAATTTTGGAAGAATCCATTTCTTAATTCTTTGTAGTCTCCACAAAAGCAGTGGTCGTCTTTGGAAATTTTTATTTTCCTCTTCGGTATGATTGTACGAGACAACCTTGCCGTGCGTATATTGTATCACGAGATTTTCAGTATCGACGAAGCTTTATAAACTTCTTGAGCATGCTGTTCGGTCACACATGCCACTCTATGATGATCACGTGTTCCTCTCACAGTGTCTTTCTTTTCTTGACTGCAAATGTGCATATAGCTCTGAGTCATTCTAATTTTGGCAAGGTATATATCACTGAAGGAAGTAGGATATAGAGATTTTCTTAGGGGTGAGTGAGATTACATCCATCATTTGTATATAGTGTCAACACGTGACAGAATTTCATTGGGCCATGTGGATTGCGTCAAGTCAAAAGAGCCTCGCACCTTCTAGAGATAATTATCGGACCTGATCGTTTGACATCCAAGTCTGGTGATAGATGGACCCCTGAAAACCTCAAAGCTCTTGAATACAGCTACTATAGGGCAAAAAATGATAAAATTCTACAATAAATATTTAAGGTACCAGTTATTAAAAGCATAACCCGTCCGATGTAATAATAACCTCTCCGGGATGGCCTACCAAAATTACAACAAATAAAGGTAAGGGTCTTTAGCCGGTGCTGTTATGGACAGATGTCTTAAATTTGTCTGGTGGTCTGTCGATGATATCGACAGAGTTTTAGATGATATCAACAGATGTCTTAAAACTGTCTGTTGGTCTGTCGATGATATCGACAGGGTCTCGATGCCATCGATAATTCACAGTATTTTTCACCACTGGTTGCTGGACAGTTTTGATCCTGTTTCCATATCATCAAGAGACCTTCAGATGATATCGAGGCTGTCATCGAGAGTGGCTCGATGACATCGATAAGTTCCGCAGATGCGATTGCGGAAACGCAGATTTTGCGGATTTTGTTTCCTATTTGGATTCTACTTATTTCTATTCTTATTTAAAGGGGTGTATGTGGGATTGAGATGTATGCTAAGGCTTTCTAAAGTAGTTCCAAGGGTTCCTAAAAGGTTTTTTAGGATTTCTAAAGGGTGTAACAAGGGTGAGATTTGAGGTTGTTCGAATAGGGTAAGTCCTCTCTCTTTGTAATTTCTATTTTCATAGTGGAGATCTGTCGCTTTGTGCCGTGGTTTTTTCCTGCAAGGGTTTTCCACGTTAAATTTGTATTCTCTTGTGTGTGCTTGGTGCCATTGGATTGCTATCCTAGATCTAGATCTGTGTGATTCCGCAGGCTAAAATCCCCAACAGGTGCATGAAGCATCAGTTGAAGGTCTATTTAAACCCATCGTAACATACCATTTAAAGGGTAGAGGTAATAGTTGTGGCCACTTATAGGAGTAGTACTACCGACTCGAAGAAGTTCGGGGTTGTTAGGGGTGACTTGCAACTGTCAAAAGACTATTACGTGTGTTATTTTCTGTTTTGATCTAAATATCTTGAAGATGTTGTCCACTTGCCCAACTAAAAGTGCATTAAAACAAAGCAAGAGATGCTATTAAACTCAAAAAAATAAAGATGGAAATGGGGACATTCAATCATCTCTTTTTACTTAAAAATCGTGTCTAATTTTTTCTGTTCTTCTCATATCTCATATCAAGCCAAACTCTACTCCACATATTCTAAGATACTCACAGAATTCGTGCATTCACGCGCTCCTTTACTTAAAAAAAAAAAACTTTTGCTTATGTGGGTTTCAAACATCTAGTGAAGCACGGCTTGATGTACCATCATTTGTTCGGCTGATTTCTTAAAAAAATTCAAAACTTTTTATAAAATAGAAACCGCACGTTATATTAAGATAAAAGACTACATAACTTCTTCCTTTTTCGTAAACCAGGCTCTTATAATAAATTTATTTGTTGGAGTCATGTAGAAGGAACCAGTCTTACAACTTTTTAATCTGTGATTCTATGTTTTTTAGCCGAAATTATAAATTTCAAGATTCATTTAGCCAACTGACACTACTCGTATTTAAACACATGTTTAATAACCGAGACACAAGTATGACACACGTGCAAGGAAAAGTATGGTATCATGAACTCACGTGCAAGTGAAAGTGTGGGGTCATGAGCACGCGCTCCCTGCGGCATTCAGAGAATCACAGTATTACACATGAAGCGGATTGCGTACTGAGTAACTCGGTCCGGTAAGCATACTGAGTAAACTCCGTGGGCCCATTGTCATTCATGCATTGTATCCACTCCGTCCATCTCTTTTAACACATAATTTTAACATTTCATCTTAAAAACGTAGTAAATCCAAACCTCAAATGGGCCACACCACCAGAAACAGTGTAAATTTAACATCTACCGTTGGAAAATTCTTGGGGACAACAGAAGTTTTAGATCAAGCTGATATTTGTGTTTTCCCTTCATCCATGTCTTTCTGATCTCATGAAGAGGTTGGATGACAAATAAACATCACTGGGGGCCTTAGAAAGTTTTCAACCGTTGAAATCAATACTTCCACTTTTTCCAGTGGTATGGTCGACTTGAGCTTTGTATATGTATCAATTTTGGGTTGAACCCATAATATGATCCGGAAAAATGAATGGACGGCGTGGATAAACCACATCAGTTCCCGGTGGGCCCAACTGAGTTGACTCAGTACGATAAGAGCGTACCGAGTCAGCACGCAATCCAATTTCACATTCCTGTGGGTAAAACGGTCAAAGATCCACCGAATCCGCGTCCGGTGGATAGACCGTCAATCAAGACCCTAGACGTGGATTGCTTTCCCATGCCGGAAAAAGAAAGAAGCCCATATCTATTTATCATCGTCGGCCATAGCTTTAAACCAACGGTCATGATTCATCAGCTTTTAACAATAATTTAACAAAAAGCTCATGTAGTGGCTGATATTTAATCAGCGGAATGTTAGTGTGCAAGCTGCTGCACAAATGTTCTGTGCATTTCACTCCTCTATGTACACATGGAAAACACGTCCACTAATTTAAGCTGTTGATCTGGTGGGCCACCATGGGGATTGGACTGTGGTAGCCATCAGAACAATATGCTGTAAAATACACGGTCAGAGAACGGTCAGTTAGAAATACTGATAAATAAACGGCTAGAATTATCCGATCACTGCAACTCTTTCCTATACACCATTGACATAGTGGCCCATCAGATCAACGGATAGGATCACCAGAAAAATACTTTCTACTTGTACAATGAGAAGGAACTGTGTATAACTTTGGGTGCAGCCACATGCACATTAACAATTTTCTTTTAATTGCTGTTGATGTATCTAATCCAATCGCTTTCGGTAACAGTTCTAAAGGAATGATTTAAAGCCGTTGAAGCCAATGAGAGTGGGACAAGAGAATTTCTGTATGGTTTTGTCATTTGACTGTCCTTGAAAAGGAGCTAAAAGACATCAGCGGTCAAGATCAGAATGACAGGCTGGATTTCATTGGGTGATATCCATTTCAATGGCATGATTCATGGCTTTCACGTGGGCCCAGGGTTTGGCACGTGTCGGCTTCGGTGGACCCCACAGAGAGATGATTTAGTGCTTTTGGAGCACAGGAGTTCCGTGCACCTGCACTGACAGTACTTGTGGCATGCATGGACTAGATCTGGACCGTACATGCAATAGGTTTAGTAGTGAATCGGCCAGAAACTAAAAACAAATCAAAACAAAACAAAAAACATTTGTCTGAAGATTGTAATGGACACAAAAAGACATGGCTCAGATTGAAGGAGAGAGAATTTTCACTGCTTTGATGGTTAGGATTGAGCTATCAAGGTGGTTTTTGGTTGTTGGCCAATCAACTGTGGAATCAGTGGTATGAATGGTCTGGATCTTTTCCGTACGTGCCATATATATACAGTAAATGTGTTCCATATTGGCACGTGTTCCCGCGTGTGGATTTTTTTTTTTTTCCTTTCCAAGTAGAAATTTTAGGACGCGGATTGCATACAGACTCTGCCAGTCGGTGCTCTGTGGGCCCTACAATGATGTATGTGATTTATCCACACCGTCCATCCGTTTTTTCATATCATTTTATGGCAAAAGATAAGAAATGAGGCAGATCTAACTCTCAGGTGGAACACACAGGAGGAAACAGCGGTGATTGAATGCCAACCACTGAAAGCTTCTTTTTTGGGTCCACAAAAGTTTCGGATCAAGGTGATACTGTGTTTTCCCTTGATAATGTGAACGCCCTCCCGCGTGTGAAGTCGCACCTGATGGAACGGTGCCTATTTTGTTTTTTGGCTTTTTGTGTTGGTTAGCTCGCATAGGGCGGCAATGCGTAGATATGGTATCGCGAGGACCGTATATGCTCAAATACAGTATAGGGAAATCCTTTTCTACACTGTAAATAGACCCTCCCATCTTTCGAATAATTCAAGTGTGCTTTGCTTGATCATTTTAGATTTATGCTATGTTGTCGTTCTACCACCTGGCTTCGAGTGGCTGATTCGCAAGATGCCCGTCTTTAGAGTGCAATTTTAGCTGTACACATGCCTTGGTGAGGGTTCAACTGAAGTTAACAGGTAGGATCTAATCCCATACAAAGTGGGGTTTCTATATATGCATCTTTTTAGACAGAGGTTCGAATATAACCGAAATGCCAAAGTAAGTGGACACCTCATCCTCATATTAGACTTAGACGTGATCTTGTCTATTACTTGCCATAGTGTTGTTATAGAGAGGCTTGCTTGGTTAAAAATTATCCTAGACATCTCATGAGGGTTGGAGAAAATATTGCAATTTGTCCATGTGCGTGTTGCAGTTTTATTTATAGGGCATCAAATTACAACCCTTTCATATTGTGATAGGCATGTGTGCATTGAATGAGTCTACGAGGGTGGTTAGAGCCCCTACGCTTTCTGTAGCCCTACGATGATAACAAACTTTGATATGGAAAGATAGTTTTTTTATGCTGCACGATCCTCTAGGATTACTTATAATACAGGTCGTTTGTAATGCACAATTGCCTGCGCATTATGCGGCTTTATGGATATCCCACATTACAATGCGTTAAGCTTACAAGTGTCCCGGACTAGAGTCATTTGAGTTATTCTTTCACCATTCGAGTTCTCGATTTTGTCACTTTGGTTGTAATAGACTTTTTTGTAGCTAGAGGTACGATTGTGCTAATCCAGAAGTAATCATTCCGTATTCCGAGACGATTGTGGTGACACTGAGAGTTCAGGATGGCCACCCCATGTTTCGCATATGATCTTGAAGAAAATCGACAAGTCGGAGAAAACCAAAATCAAGTATCGGTGTTGCGTTGGGATCCACTGAGAGGTATGGAAGAGCCTTAGTTTCTCAAATGCCATGCGCGTTATATTTTGAAGATTTTTTTAACAATTTTTTTTTTTTTTTTGGATTTTTGTGAAAGATCCCTACCTATAAAATATGGTTACATGGGGGTTTTATTGCAAAATATTTTTGAAAGATTTTTTTTTTTTGGGTCATTTAAGATATTCGCCCGATCTCATGAGTGGGTGTTGTTAGGCGATTTTTATTTTGGCATCTTTTTTTTTGAATTTTTAAATAAGTCTAACTTTCTCTTGTTTCCATTGAAGACTGCAATGGTTGCGATCAGAGTAGGTTTTCTTCTTTTTTTTTTTTAAAAAAAATAAAAAATAAAATTTGTTTAAATAGATCTAACTTATCATCTCACAATCCAGTGGATGTGATCAAGATTAGCTTTTATTGAGACGGGCTCGCTGCTCAGTGTCCAACTTTTAGTGTGTTGTTAGTCAACGCAACGATCTTTTCTTCATTATCAAGGGTTCTTCTATGCCTATAGAGAATAAAAATCGCTTTAGCCGAATGATTGAAGATTAGGAGCAGAAGGAGCGAGAGTCACCTAGGCAGTTTATTGAGGTTGTTATTTGATTAGGCGTTTCGGAGAGACACCCATGGCTTGAGTGATGCAACTTGCAACGATGATTTTTTTTTTTTTTGGGTGTTTGTTTATATACATACATGTGCACCCATTTTTTAAGGCAAACACAACTTCCTACGGAAGAAACGAAATGAAAAGATTGTTTGTGATCGTTTTGTCTATGTGATCCGTGGTTTGGATTTTAGTGCTTTGGATTGTGGGGATCAGGCACTTGACCGTTCTAACATCCATCCTCCATGAGATTTGAGCTGATTTCTGATGATTTTTTTGTGTGACCCTTAGAAGTATGAATTAGAAGTTCCTTCCTAACACATTTTTTTCTTTCTTTTTTCTTGGGGGCATGTTGGTAGAGAGGGATGGGGTTCTACCTCAGGCGACTCTTTTTTCTGCGGGAAGGAGTCGTTTAGGGTTAGTAAAAATGGAGAGAACTTTATCCCCAAAGATATACTTGACTTTTTGGTGAAGGGTCGAAGGTATAACCCCAACCTTGTATAGCCAGGGGTGGCCGAGGAGGAAATTGAATGATGAAGGGATGTCAAAGACTTGAAATGTGATTGTGGATGTATCTAGACCGATTTACAGTTCAATGTTGATCTCCCCTTAGGCCTATCTCCAGGAATTATCAAATGCTTTGATGTTAATGTTGCTCAGCCCGAATAGTGCCATAGGACTACCTTATTATCAAATATCGGTACCTCTCTTCCCTAAAGAACTAGAGGAGGTTGCGATTATTATCAAATATCGGTACCTCTCTTCCCTAAAGAACTAGAGGAGGTTGCGATTATTATCAAATATCGATACCTCTCTTCCCTAAAGAACTAGAGGAGGTTGCGATGGTGGAGGCAGTAGTTGATATAGGAGATAGGGGCTAGGTGACTTGGCTGATGTGCTGGGCTTGCCCCCAAGAGAATGAGAGGTTATGGGGGTGGATTTTCCTAAATAAGGATCATCTGGGTTGATTTGGCCCATTCATGTGACATGAAGACTGAGAAGGGATATCCTCCTTGTAGGGTGATTGACAGATATGACTGACAACATGTGGTGGTTCCATGGCTCTCCCCAAGAGAAGCACTGGCTGTTGGGTTTAAAACTGGCTGTGAGTGACGATTTGATTGGTTGCCGGGATGCGCCCTTATGGAACCAGTGGTTGGTCCCACGATTAATGTGCATTATAAACTGGATGGCGGGATGGTTCGGGGGCTTTTCCTCGGAGGATCGAGGAGGGAGTGGTGCCCCTTCGTAGGACGAGATGAGGAAACTCTTGGTCGTAACTCAAGGCTGAGTTTGCTTGAAAGACATGGGGCGGATAATTTCCTTGATGGCGTTGACGGAGGAGGTTCCTGATGTGTTGGGACCTGCCTAATGCTGAGGCAAGGGATTCTGGAGTATGTTGTTATTGCTTGTGGCAACTAGGTTAGGGGTCATGATCGTGGTTTTCTTCTGATCAATCAGATTCTGTACTGCATGCTTCAAAGAGAAACATTGTTTTGTGGTGTGACCCCTTCTTTAGTGGAATGTGCAATATTCACTTTCATTGTAGTTTGGAGGTAGTAGGTTTGGTAGAGGCCTAGGTTAGAGAGGAGCTAAAGCTGCCTCTGAATTAAGGTGGTTAGAATGTCAGTATACGATTAGGCTGTGGAGTGAATTGCCTAGTTGCTTAAGCTGCACCTATCTGCCTATTTTTATTTAGATATTGCAGATTCCACCCGGGATATTGCTATTGCAGCTATCATCCTTGTTGAGGGGTGATTGGTGCCCCCTATGCCGAAGTGATGAGATTGTTGGTTTCCATTAGATGAGGAGCATCTGTATCTTTGTTTCTAGTTCCATATATGCCTTCCCTTTCTTTAGCCTCTGCTATTGGTAGTGTGATTATGTCGGCTCTTATTCCAACTTCCACCTGTTCCCTTGCACGGATTAGCTGGGAGAAGTTGATGCATGGGTATGAAATCCGATATCTTGATATGTTTGGATTGGCCAAGTGGACGATCATGGAGATTTGCTCCTCGTCGTCGATGGGCATTTTCATTCTCGCCGCTATGGCTATCCATCGTCCAACATATGTGGATAACGACTCGTCGTTTCTTTGTCTAAGGGCGGCCAAATTTTCCCTTCAAGGTTGCTGCATTCAGATTGTATGCAAAGCGATCTATGAATGCTTAGGACATGTCCTCTCAAGTCCTAATCTGGTGGTAATCGATCGATGTGTACCATTCGAGTGTATCACCTCTGAAGGACTTTTGAAATAAGCGGATTAAGGCTCCGTCATCCCCTGTCATGGCATCGAGCTCCCGTTAGAGATTAGCTGGAGTGTGCCTGTTGAGGCACTGGTTAGCTCCTGTTAGAGGGAGGAAAATGGACTGGTAACTAACTCCTTACCAAGACTTGTTGTTGGCTCTCTTTAGGGGGAGGATGTGCCAGAATTTGAGATACCATGATTGGAGGGTATTGAAAGTGAACACGATTCCCGTCAAGGGGAATGGGTTGAGATTGGTTAATGGTTGGGTCAGAAAGACCAATGTGACTGCTTGGATGTTGCACACTGTGAATGGATTGGGTAGCTCTTTCCTAAAGCAAGAGGATAATTAGATCCTCCAGCCTATGCCTAATATAGGCGAGGTCGACCATTAAAAGATTGGTCATAGGCTGACGATCTCATTGTCTAGGGGAATTAAGGATGGGTTCTAGAATGTTCCCCTGGATTGACATGGTTGTTTGTGCATGAGTTCGGATGATGCTTTGGTATGTGCTCGTTGACTTGGCAGGGCGACAACCCTTAAACTGATTTTTGGGCACAATGGTTGCAGACCAGCCCACCATCTGTTGATTTGGTTCATTGCATTCATTTTTTGTATTTTCTTTTTCTAATTTTTTTTAAAAATCTTTACTCTTTTATTTTTCTATTTTTCTCTTTTTTACTTGAAGAAGCAAATATACATAATGTAAATGGAAGAAATGTACAAAAGGACCAGTATACATTGGAATGCAAAATGCTTGCTAGAAAGTAAAAGGACCAATTTATATTGGAATGCAGGACGTAAGTAGGAAAGTAAAATGAACCAATTTGCACTAGAATGCAAGATGCTGGAAGGAAACTTAAAGAACCAATTTGCATTGGAATGCAAATGCTCGCAGGAAACTAAAAGGACTAGTTTACATTGGAATGCAGGATGCTCGTAAGAAAGTAAATGAGACTAGATCGCACTAGATGTGGATTCAAGCAGGAAAGTAAAATGGACCAATATAAATTGGAAAGTTAGTCGGTTAGTTTGCTAGCAGGTCAACATGGGATCATTAAAGACTGGAATTGTAAAAGTTAAGGAATCTCCTAAAAAACTCTAAAGTCCCATGTTTTGAGTCGAGACTTGGCTAGTGGCTAACAATCCCTAGTTGAGTCGCCATTCTGTTTACATCTCCTGCATGCAAAGCAGCACATGGCAGAATGATGCCCATACTTTTCTCAGCTTTTTCCATATGTCGGCTTTGGCTTTGATTTGATTGAAATGTGAGGTTGACTCGAGGTAAAAATGCATTTGACTTAGAGTCTCCACTAGTCAAAAGAAGCTTGGAATCTATGACCAGTTAGAAACCATAAAATCGTTTAACAGTCGGGGAATCGTAAGATTCCCCAACTCAAGTGATTCATGCGGTTGGTCTGTGGTCGTTAATTTTGAGTAAGGGCTTAGATTATGGGAAAGGAAGGGGTTAAACACCCTTTTTTTGCCCATGTAACGCATAATCTCTACTTTATGGGGTTGTACGGTTTTTTTGGGGATTTAGAAAAACTTTCAAAAAGTTAAGCCATACTATGGTAGGTCGTAGGGCCGGGATAGGCAAAAAACAATAAACCAATAGCAAAGGAAAGAAAGAACATAAAGTTAAGCCATACTCTACAGACTTTTTAGAGTCCGGGTAGGCGAAATATTAAAGAAATGAAAGTAGAATAAAAGCGTGAGTGGGTGTTGACGTTGTAAGTCCGTAATCTATGTTTAGATTAGAATATGACTTGATTTGAGATATGAGAGGGAAAATAAAAAATTAGATACCCTTTTCAGTCAAAAGGAATGACCCGATGTCTTGAATTCCTACCCTACTTGTTGACTTTTGTGGTAGCTATCGCTTTCACGTTGACAGACTAGGGAACGTGGAGAGAGGAATAGTTTAAAGAGGACAGAGGGTTAGGCATGTATTATTTTCGAAGTAATGAAAGTCAATTGTTGTTTGACTATATTTGGACAGAGCCTACTCTCTTCGGCCAAACCCTCTGGCGACGATATTCTTCTCTCCTCTGTATTACTCTCTCTGCTCGGTACTCCCCTATGTCTCTGGCTCTCTTCCTTTGTCTGAACCTTCACAGTGAGTTTCTTTAAATAAGCAACGATCAAGTGCCACGCGAGCATTACAACTTGGACCGGATCTCACTGAACCAAGTTCGCTCAGGGCAACCTCAGGGTCAGTCAGATCAACATAAAGAGAGTCGGGGCAGCTCCATATTGGCACGTGGGGCATCTATGTGTAAGACTATATATTATCTGGATGCGAAAATCCCAGAGATCTACTATGCACAGGTCATGAAGATCTAGGGTTCGGATGGCTTACCTAATTGGGACGCCATGAATGCAATATAAGAATACACCAGAATACCAATGCTGTAATCTTCCTCTTCTTCACACCCGTATGCAAAACAATAGATGGGACTTAGATTTCTGTCACTATGTAGGATCGGGGACCCAACTCTCTTATATAGAGTCTGTGGAGATGAGAGTTTGAAACCCATCACATCTCTCTCTCCCACGCTCCACATCGCTGTATCCTAGTTCAACTCAACTTGTTGTCTGCGTAAGACAACTATAACATTTCAACCTTGATCACCTAAAGTGGGGCCCACTGCTTTACTCAATCACATAGTTCAACTGCTAGGACAATCCAGACCGTTGATCAGTAAGGCCCACCACATAGAGTTCTTACATTCTCCCACTTGGGCCTCATTGAGTAACGTCAATGATAGTCATATAAAATAATGTTGAAAACAAGTTTTGATTTTAAGAAAACATCCAAATGGTTAACCAATGAATTGTTGGATAATATGAGTAATGCTATTCAATCTGGTCCATCAAGACTGTCAGTATCGAAACGCGGTAGTCGTCACAACATTTAATTTAGGTGAAGTGAGGCTAAGCACAATCACGAGTACTTTCAATCTTAACGACATAGATCAGGAACTAGGAAATGTGGTATAAGGATTACATACTTAGTGTGATAATGTGTGTCTATCCTTTAGAGGTCCCAAAGCTTTTACATGTCTCCAATGAGACACGACTGTAGTTATATTTACTTAAAATTTGCGCATATATATAGAGAAGCAAAAATAAATATTTTATGTCAAAATCATCAAAACTAACTGTATAAAATGATATCTCTAAATGTCTGTGAAAATAAAAATATGTTCAAACTCCCACTAACTGAAAACATCTGTGGGATCTATGATTCCCATGGATGTCACATGTTCCTGAAAAGGCGTGATAGGGAGCCCTTTAGTAAGCGGGTCTGTAATCATCCGCTTAGTGCCGATGAATTCCACAGACACCTGACGATTCTGAACTATTTCCTTTACAATAAGATATTTTATGTCAATGTGTCTCAACCTTGATGAATGTTTGTTGTTACTAGAGAAAGAAATAACAACTGAATTATCGCAAAATATTCTCAATGGTTTCGGGATATGCTCCAGTACCTGCGAACCTGAGAAGAAACTCTGTAACCATAGTGCCTGATTAGATGCCTCATGGCAGACAATAAATTCAGCTTCCATAGTGGATGGGGCTGTAGTAGACTGTTTCACACTTTTCCATGATACAACTCTTTTAACCATCATGAAGATATATCCTGAGGTAGACTTCTTAGTGTCAACGCAGCCTGCGAGTCTACATTTAAATATCCGATCAACTCCAACCGATTAGATCTTCTGTATGTGAGTCTGAAGTCTTTCGTTCTCTGTAGTACCGTAATACTTTCTTTACAACTATCCAATGTTGCATTCTTGGATTAGATAAGTATCTTCTTAACATTCTAACAACAAAGGCAATATCCGGTCGCATGCAAACTTGAGCATACATGATACTCTCAACTACTGATGCGTACGAAAATTCTTTCATTCAATTCTTTTCCAAATCATTTTTTGGATACTGAAATAGCCTAAATTTGTCGCCTTTCACAATGGGCGACTGTTCGGAAGTACAATTTTGCATACTAGACCTTTCGAGTACCCTAGTAATATAGGCCATTTGTTACAGGCTGAGCAGTCCAAGTGATTTGTCATGGTGAATCTCAATGCCGATGATGTAAGAAGCTTCACCAAGATATTTCATTTCAAATATTTGAGATAAGAATTTCTTAGTGTCGCTCAACATCTTGATATCACTCTTCATCAACATACAAAATCATTATAACAAACTTACTCCCACTAATTTTAATGTAGATATATTCATCTGTAGTGTTCATTACAAAGCCAAATGAGGAAATTACTTCATGAAACTTTAGGTACCACTATCCGATGCCTGTTTCAACCCATATATGGATTTCTTTAGTTTGCAAACCAAGTGTCCTGAGCCATTGGCTACAAAACCTTCAGGCTGCAACATGTATACATTCTCATTTTAATCCTCATTGAGAAATGCAGTCTTTACATTCATCAATGTAACTCTAAATCCATATGAGCTACAAGAGCCATTATAATCCTGAATGAGCCTTTCTTAGATACTGGTAAGAAAGTCTCCTTGAAGTTAATGCCCTCACGTTGGTTAAAACCCTCGGTAACAAGTCTGGCTTTATACCTTTCGATATTACCCTTGGAGTCCTTCTTGATTTTAAATATTCATTTACAACCAAATGACCTTATTCCAGTGGGTAACTCTACAAGATACCATACTTTATTGTCCCACATGGATTCTAACTCATCTTTTATGGCATCAAACCAATGAGAAGGATCAACACTTTGGTTGACTTGTGTAAAGGCTTCAGGATCCTTTTCCACCCCTATGTCAAAGTCGTGCTCCTATAAGTATACGATATAATCGTATCAATTTACAGGCCTTCTCTGTCTCTTTCAGATCTTCTCAATGGTTCTTTTTGTTGGGTGTGATCTTTATTTTCCTCATTAGTGGTTGGTATATGAGGTTCTACATGGTGTTCTGCAGTGACTGTAGAATCGACTGCATCATTAATATCCACGTGATCTTGATTGACTATGACTGGAATCACAGTCCTTTGTTATTCAAATACAAAATTTCTTATATTCGTGCTCCCACTGTTTTCAGTGTCCTCAATGAATCTGACATTCTCAATCTCAATAATCCTGATAGAGTGGGAAGGACAGTAGAATCGATATCCCTTTGATCTTTCTGAATATCCTATGAAGAAACAACTTACAGTTCTAGGATCAAGCTTCTTTTCATGTGGGTTATAAATTTTGGCCTCAACAGGACAACCCCAAACATGTAGATATCGGAGACTTAGTTTTCTGCTATTCCATAACTTAAAAGGAGTTTTGCTTACTGCTTTGCTGGGGACCTTGTTTAGTATATGAACTGCAGTTTTGATCGCATCACTCCACAGTGATTCTGGCAATGTCGAATTACTAATCATGCTTCACACCATATCCATAATGG
The DNA here is from genome assembly GCA_030180095.1 of Magnolia changhungtana. Classification (NCBI taxonomy): domain Eukaryota; kingdom Viridiplantae; phylum Streptophyta; class Magnoliopsida; order Magnoliales; family Magnoliaceae; genus Magnolia; species Magnolia changhungtana. The sequence goes on along the minus strand of JASAUF010000586.1, from coordinate 4,432,383 downwards.
TGCGATTACGCCTCTTAGTCACACTATTCTGCTCTGGAGTACCAGACATAGTGTACTGGGCGACAATGCTACAATCCTGCAGGTATCTAGCAAATAGCCTTAGATTGTATCCTAATTCGTCATATCTGCCATAATATTCACCACCACAGTCAGATTTGGCAACTTTAATCTCTTTATCTAGTTGATTTTCAACTTCAACCTTATAGATTTTAAAAGCATCCAGGGTATTTGATTTCTCATTAATAAGGTAGAGGTACCCGAAACGAGAGTTGTCATCTATAAAGGTAATAAAGTATTTGTCTCCACTCCATGAAGCTGTAGGGAATGGTCCACAAATGTCTATATGTATCACCTCTAATAGACTTACACTCATGGTTGCACCTTTCTTTATAGTTCTAGTCTATTATCCTTTTATGTAATTAATGCATACTTTATAGTCAGAGAAGTCTAGAGAATGCAAAATTTCTTCTTGTACAAGCCTGTCTAATCTCTTATGAGATATATGACATAGCTACCTTTGCCACAACATGGAAGAATTCTCATAGTCTAGCCTTCGCTTGGATCCCACTTTATTTCCATGCCAGGTATTAATATTATAGACGTGAGAGGCAATCAAGCCTAACTGGTATAAGTTGTTCACCATAGAGCCGGTTCTAACTTTAATCGAATTAAAGTAAATACTAAAGATTTTATTTCCAAATTGAAATATCCCAATTTATCCAAACAAAAAATTGAAACTAAATTGTGTCTTATAGACGACACACAAAATGTATCTACTAAATCCAAAAAATAACCAAACTTCAACTTAAACCTATAGACTCCTATTACCTCCACGTCCACCTTAACATCATTGCCTACGTATACTGAGCGCTCTGCATCAGTTGGTGGCCTGACCTGTAGTAATTCATGCATAAAATTGTATATGTGAATAGTAGTTCCCGAATCTATACATTAGGAATCCACCAATACATCGGTAAGATTAGTTTCAAAACAAACAAGAATAAAATGATTACCTTTCTTTATGAGCCAATTCTTAAACTCTTCGTAGTCTTTCTTTAGATGACCAATCTTTTTGAAAAAGAAGTAGGGTTTGCCTTTAATCCGTTTCCGTTTTGATTATTTTCTTGATTGATTCTCATGGTTTCCAAATGGATGACCAAATGATCCATTATTAGAACCTTATTTCTTTTTCCTTTTACCTTTATTCTCTTGCCCATGCCCTTGACCTGAGGTCACCATATTAATATTTTGAACTTTAACCATCTGCCTGATCCTATTTTCTTCTTGGATGCACTGAGTGATAAGTTCATCCAATGTCCACATGTCCTTTAGAGTGTTATAGTTTACCAGGAACGTGCCGAATTAGAGAGGAAGGTTGTTCATGATCAAATGAACCAGTTGATCATCAGTGAGTACAAGTCCTAGAGAACGAATCTTAGAAACAACCTCGATCTTCTCTACAATGTATTCATCAATATTTCCTATTCTGTTGTAAGATGAGCGAGTCAATTTATTCAAAAGAATGCCCACTTCAAACTTATCAGATTTCTTGAATCGTTTTCTCATTTCAGTCAGGAAGGTTTTGGCCTTATCTGTTTCAGGCATGACACCCTTCATCGATTTAGAAATCAAATACTTGATGACTTTCAGGCATGTATCATTTGATCTAAACCACACCTCCCATTGTTTATATTCTACTTCAATTACATCATCATATGGTATTGGCGGTTCTGGTGTTATTAGGGCAAGATCTAATTGTAGACAGCCTAGTACAACTTCAATGGAGTTTTTTCATTGAGCATAATTAGATCCATTCAAGGCAGGGACTTGATGTGTATTAGTTGAAATTGAGACTGAAATAGAAGAAATATATATGTACTCACATTAGTTCATTATTTCATAAAACAATTTATGAATGTAAACGAATATCAAGCAAAGATAATTAATTCAGTTGCTAAGAGACATCAACTGAATCATCCAAGATGAAGATGGGCCCAACCATCACATCCTAGTGAGAATCTGCTACATCATTATCATTCTTCTTGTGGAGGGTAACAATAACATACTAGTGATCCTCCTGAACATGAAGTTAAATGATGTCAGTCATGTAAATCTGAGACACTCAACACCTGTGGGTGAGATGAGTCTTTCAATTTTACATTACTAATACCATTTACTTCACCTGTTCACATGACTGCCAAATGGTAATTGTCTGTGTTTTCGTTATCATATGCATGAAGATGTGAACACAACTATATGTAATCCTCCTGATCCCAATGTTATAAGTCTGTACTTATAAAATTTTCATCAATTGAGGTCACTATGGTGGCTAACACAATCGAATCTAATATTACAAATATGGACTTAAGATTGTAATTATAATCCTGCTCTTAATGGATTATATCTAAATGAGTTTGACGCGGCCCATAAGATGGTCAGTATTGATCATTGGAACATATAAGGACCTTAAAATGAAACATACGTATAGGTTTTACATTATATGTTCTAATGGTCTATATCAACTTCCAATGATGGGAATAGGCTATAACTAGAATGAATTAAGACTCTGCATGATAAATGAACATTACAATTCTAACCCTTGACATTCACATGATAGATGGAATCATTTAGCTGGATGTGTAGACCCCTGCATATGTGTTCATATGATAGAAAAATCAAGTCATATATTATAGATCCATATCCTAAAAGTTTGTATATGTATGGATATCTAGCGAATGAGTCAGAACTGTGAATGTTTAATATCACACACTATAAATTAAGATCTTTATATGTATAATCACCTAGCATTAATAGAGCCCAAAGATAACTGGAGTATGTTCACGAAATCGCGAGGACTGAAATCCAATGATTTAAAAGATTCAGGCCCAGTCAAGGACTCATACCATGAGGTGATTAGCTCTAAGATCCGATTCATGCCCAAATATTAAGCCCAATCTAGATCTAGAAATCCGGTATAGGCCCAATCCAGTCCTGGAAATCCAATATGGTCCCAAGGGTCAAGCCCATTCCAGATCTGGAGAATTCAATATAAGCCCACAAATCAGGCCCATTCATGATTTAAACGGACCCGGTTCAAGTGTCAGGCCCAGTACGGTGGATCCAGTACATGAAATGGGCTCTGAATGTATGCCAGGCCCAACTAAACGCCCAATAAAATAGGGCAGGAATCGAGTCCAAAAGGCGAACCCGAATGGATTTCAATCGGATCCGTTTAAACTGAAACCAGGTCAAGATATCGGATCCATGTAAATTGAAATTGGGTCCAGATATCGGATCCATTTAAACTGAAATTGGGTCCCGATATTGGATCCATTTAAACTGAAATCATGAAATTAGGTCCAAGGACTCATCCTCCCATAAGGTCGGTCTTCGACCTAATTCCAGTCACAATGAGAAGCAGGTCGTTTTCAACCTGATGTTTGCAGCAAGGAAGAATCTGGTCGATCTCGACCTACTGTATGCATCTTCTGAAAAAGGAAGAAAGAGAGACGAATCTCAGCTGTTCTCCCTGTCTGCCTCATGTAATGAGAAGAGATGGAGTTTCTCACATCTCTGTAATCATCATCGAAAGGAGCGACTGTGGCAGGGGCATCAGCTGCCATTGACGAACACAAAAGCTCGAGGCGCTGGTGATTGCTTCGGATAGAGGATGAAAAGAGAGGTTGAGACTCATCACCATCGTCGAGGTTCGAGAATGGCTACCAGTCCAACAGATCAAGTTGAGTGGATTTGGGATTTAAAATCCCTGACGATGATTGAATCTGAAGAAATCCCTAACAATGGTTTGGCTGGATTTAGGGATTCGAAAATCCCTAATTACTGATTTGGGGATTCCAAATTCAAAATCCCTAATTGGCTAGATTTGGGGTTATTGGTACTGAAATCCCTAATTAGCCTGTATGGGATTCGAAAATCCCTAATTAACGAATTTGGGGATTCCGAATTGAAAATCCTTGATTTCCTAAATTGGGGATTCAAATATGAAATCCCTAATTAACTGAATTATAAACAAAATTCGAAATCCCAATTTTCCTAATTTGGGAATTCGAATATCTGATTTTGTATATGAATCTGTAACAGCTGAATTTGATCATTCATGCCTCTGCACAATGTCTCTGATACCAACTGTAAGACTATTATCTGGATGCGAAAATCCCAGAGATCCATTGTCCACAGGTCATGAAGATATAGGGTTTAGATGGCTTACCTAACTGGGACGCCATGGATGCAATATAAGAATACACCAGAACACCAATGCCGTAATCTTCCTCTCTTTCACACCCGTATGCAAAACAATAGATGAGACTTAGATTTCTGTCATTGTGTAGGATCGGGGACTCAACTCTCTCTTATGTAGAGTCTGTGGAGATGAGAGTTTGAAACTCATCACAACTCTTTCTCCCACGCTCCACATTGCTGGATCCTAGTTCAACTCAACTTGCTGTCTGCATAAGGCAGGTATAACATTCCAACCCTAATACGCACTATCTGCGCAATGGATGACCTGACGTGGGGTACACTGGTTTACTCAATCACATAGTCCAACTACTAGGACAATCCAGACCGTTGATCAATAAGGCCCATCACATAGAGTTCTTACACTATGCACATATATGGTGTTGTAAGGATCGTATATGCACACAAACGGTCTCGATATATTCGTTTCTAGGATTACAGATATCCCTATATCGTAAATAGACCATGCCAACTTTTGTATAATTCAAGCACATTTTGCTTCATCATTTTAGATTCATGCTGCATGATAATTGTTTTTAGGGCGCAATTTTAGCTGTACAAATGTCTTACTCAGAGTTTAACTGAAGTTAACGAGCGATAGCTAATTCCGTGCAAAGTGAGGTGAAGAAGTTGGATAGCAAATAAAGATTACATTGGCCCCCGAGAAGTTTTCAATGTGGGTGTTCAATCACCACTATTTTCCTGTGATGTGGTCAATCTGAGATCTGGATCTGCCTCAGGTTTGAGTTCATACTTTAAAATAATCTGAAAAAGTGGATGTACGGCATGGATCAATCACCACTATTTTCCTGTGATGTGGTCCATCTAAGATCTAGATCTGCCTCAGGTTTGAGTTCATACACTAAAATAATCTGAAAAGGTGGATGTACGGCGTGGATAAAACATATGCATCATGGTGAGGCTCATAGAGCACCGATCAGTAGCTAGTCGTTAATGGTAGGACGTATTCCGGTGCGGATTAGGTACTACCCACGCCTGTTTTGAGCTCGGGACAAGTAGAGGCTCTGAGGGCCACTAACGGGCCAATGTGATGTATGAATCTTATCAACTTTGTCCATACTTTTTTTCATATCATTATAGAGTACTGGACCAAAAATAAGGCATATCCAATTCTCAAGTGGACCACACCATAGTAAGCGGCAGTGCTAAGGACATCCACTGTTGAAACCTTCCTAAGCCCTAATGTGTCATTTATTTTCCATCCAACCCCTTGATATGCTCATATACACCTAGATGAAGTGAAAAAACAAATATCGTCTTGATCTAAAACTTTTGGGTCCCTGAGAAATTTTTAAAGGTAGGAATTTAATCACCACCGTATGGCCCATTTGAGATTTTGATCTTCGCTATTTTTGAAATAATGTTATAAAATAATGTAAAAAAATGAATGGACAATGTGGATAAAGCTCATACATTACGGTGGCCCCTTAATGGTGCTCGGAGCCTCCGCCTGTCCCAAGCTCCGAACAGGTGGGGGCAGTACCTAATCCGCGCGCGACGTATGCAATCCGCATCCATAATTTTAACCGGCGGTTGGGGGTGCACTTTTACAAATTCTCAAAGAAGGCAGTTTATTGTAATGAAATTACAATGAGTGTGTATTTGCTCCAAATGTTCTGCTCCAGGGTGTGCACGGTAACGTTTTTCAATGAAACAAAAGCTTACATCTATACAGCTAGAGCTGTACACGAGTCGAGTCGAGTATCACCCTACTCGTACTCGGCTCTTAACGCCCGAGTGCTGCTCGTACTCGGCTCTACTCGGCCAACGAGCATAGACTCCATGCTCGTACTCTACTCGCCCGAGTACGAGTAGTAAACGAGTCGAGTTGAGTCCGAGTTTTCGAGGTGAGTTCAAGTACGAGCAGAAATCTGTGGGGTAAGGAAAAGAAAAGAAAAAGAAAAAAATAACAATTTTCTACCTTAAACAGGCCAGGGATGAGCTGCAGCAGAGACGGGCACCTGGGGCGAGGCGGACGGGCGCTGCGACATGGCGAAGCGTGTGAGAGCATGCGGACGGGGCGCCGGATAGGGCAATGTGAGCGCCTGAGAGAGAGAGAGAGAGAGGGAAGAAGAAGGGTAAGAGAGAAGGCAATCAGGCAAGGCAGGGACGGCCGGACGATTGCTGTGGCCGTATGGGTTAGGGTTTTTGAGGTTTTTTTTTTTTTTTTTTTGGGGAACGTCGGAACGATCGAACGAGAGAGAGAGTACCACCGGACAGGGGCACCGTGCCTGGGCAAAGGAAGGCGGGACGAGCTCCACGGACGGGGAGTGAGAGAGAGAGAGAGAGAGAGAGAGAGAGAGAGAGAGAGAGAGAGAGAGAGAGAGAGAGAGATGGGCGGGCCGGACGGCGGACAACACCTGAGGGGAACGAGAGGAGAGAGAGGGAGAGAGTATTTTCGAACGGGCGCTGGGAGGGAAGGGATTTGGGTATTTTCGAACGGGCGGGCTGCGCTGTGAAAACGATGGGCAAAACGAAAGGGGGGTGTTGGTTTTTTTTTTAAGGTGGATATATATACGGTCGAGGACGAATCGAGTATAAGTCGAGCAAACGAGTCGAGTGCGAGTCGAGCACACGAGTCGAGTACGAGTCGAGTACCGAGTCGAGTATCTCTAGACTCATACTCTACTCGTAATCTAAACGAGTTTGAGAAACCCGCTCGTACTCGGCTCTAACTCAACGAGTCGTGTACGAATCGAGTATTCCAAGTCGAGTCGAGCGAGTACTCGAGCCTTAGTCTGCTCGTGAACAGCTCTATATACAGCTAAAAAAAGAAGGCAACCAAACCATCCATAGAATCATTCAATGTCGCGGAAAGTGAATGCCACACGTCATGCCCACTCCCAGGCGCATCTGAATCTCACTCACCCACACGTGCAAGCACAATACATCTGCAGGATCTCATCCGTTCATCATATGGGCCTAATGGTTATACCCAATGGCCAAAAAATCAGGAAGTTCCGATGGTCATTGAGGCGACAATAGTATAAAAATGGACCATACTTGCAAACATGACAGATGTATGCAGGACCTGAACCGTAGATCTAATGGGCCCCACCAGTCATGCAACGTGGCTCAAAGATCCGTCACAAGAGTAAAAATATGGAATGTTTGAAATATTTAAAATGGTCCCACATTAGACTATGATAACTACAGCCAGGCTAATTTTTGGTCAAGCCATAAAAATGGTGGGACCCACCTGATGAGCGTGTTCTCAAACACACGTGCCACATTGAGTGCGTAAGGAGAGGAGGAGATGCATGGGGTCTTTTCAAAGGGTTCTAACCATAAGTGGAGAAGGGTACTTTAGACGTGATGTCTCCTCATCACAGCCTTTATTCCATAATGGTTGTATGGTACTATGATTGTATGGGCTGTCTAGATTCATCATCACGTTGCTTTTTCTTTTTATTTGATTTAAGTCTTCTAAAACACTCCAATATCTCAATAATTGCTCTCGGGTCTAGTTAAAGAGAGCTTTGGACCCGACCCATTTAATAATTAGGTCTATCTTCTAAATGGGGACCAACAATATCAATGTCTATGCTGGGTCTAAATGGAATCAAAGTCAAAATAGACCCCAGACCCAACTCATTACCACATCAGATGAAAATGAAATCAAAAGGCAAAAGTAGTGTTTATAAGAGACATTAAACCACAGGGGGGCCCGTTTGGAAATCGGGATGAGGTGGTATGAAATTGCACTTGGTCCTATGCAAATTTTATCTAGCATTTGAAAACCATGACAAGGATTTAATTAACTCAGGTAGCGTATCATCCGATGCCAATGGTAGATACTACAGGATTTCTTATTGATTTTGAAATCCTCTACATTTGTGGGGCCCCACATTATGCATGTGTTTTATCCATCTTATTCATCCATCTGCACCATTTACATGTGACATTCGAGTTGCTAATGCATACATGATTGGCATCGGTTGTAAAATATAGTCATTTGATTACAATTGCATGGTCTAACAAATGCATGTTTCACTTAATACAACACTTTTCTCAAGAAAGAATTTGATTCCAACCTTGCAATTGGATGGTCAAAATAACATGGTATTTTCAAAATTGTAATCATTGTACAATGATGGTGTTAATTTCATCTAATACAATTTCATACCATTATCTTCAAAGTTTAGAATATTAAAGAATCAAATAAATCAACTTAAAAAGATAATAGGCACATCAAAACTATATATGCTATTGGGGGAAAAATAGAACGACTTATGGAATAGATCAACTCTACAAACCAGCATGGACCCAATGAGGCTAAAACATTTAACAAGGCGTTTATTGGCAAGAAAAAGTCGACCTTCAAGTAGGTCGATACAACTGTAAGTCCACTCAAATAAGATACAACTGTAAGACCACTCAAATGGCTGACCTATTGAATAGGTCGGCTATACATCGACCTAAACTATAGGTCGGATATAGCTCGGCCATGTGTCAGCTGCGGGTCAACCTGACTATAGGTCGGACATAGCTCAGCCATAGGTCGGCATAACATCCGACAAGGTGAATGCTACACTGTTGAACGGCTCAACATTATCTACTTCCACTGAATCTGGCACCTCTACCGCCCAACCTTTTTCCGAAGTAACAGCCCAGAAATCCTTCCAACGACTCGAAGATCTCTCCTAAGATATTTGGGAGATAAAATCAAATCCCGAGGATCTCAGACAACTATAATCTCAAGAAGATTCCTAACGGATCTGGAAACCTGTTCGGGAAGATCTCCAACATATTAGGAATCCTACATGAGAAAGACTCCCTATGGTGTGATCTTCCCTCTTATATAAATAGGGGTGCTTGTAGCCAATGTAAGGTACGCATACTTACCCATATACACAACTGGTGACTCTTTTCCTTAAGATCATCTCTTAAAAAAACCTAAGATCCTGACTTAGGCATTGGAGGGTCCCTTATACTAGCCAGGGTCTCATTTGTCTCTTACTTTCTTCTATGTAGGGTTCAGAGGGTTAATCAAGGAAGGTCTATTGGAAAACTGCATCAACGTATGTTATTTGACTCTGAAATATCAATGGTGTGAGTTAGAATCCCTAGATTATTTTATTTTTCATATTTTTTATTTTTCGTGTTGCACATTGGTTGCAGCAATTTCATAAAAACAATGAAAATAGTAACAATGGGTTATATCATAAAAAAGTTCAATCAAAGAAGATAAGGTTGGTAAAAGAATATTAAACAAGCCCTGTGGATGAAAATAAAGCTCTTGTTTGGTTTTTCACGAAATTTGCATGGACAAAATAATATCTTGAGATATCAAGATGTGAGAGAGTTGGTGAAATTCTAAAACTAGAATCTGTATTGAACTATCATGGATTCTGGCATTTGGCTTCTTGAGATGAAAGAATGAAAGTGAAAATAAGGAAAATGATACTTGAAGATATAGAAAAGTTATAGACATTATTTGAAACAAGTGGAAATAAGGCAAATGATACTTGAAGATGTAGAAAAAATACAGATATTATTTGAAACCTAAGGTTAAGGTAGCCTGACTTTGTAAGTGTGGCTAGATGCACTAGAAGTACACACTCAAGATTGTACAAGAATCATGAAAGCCCACACATTCTTAGCAAGAGAACACTATAAAGAGAGCTTGAATGGAAATTTTATTTACTCACAATAACAAGCTATACAACTTATAAATCTTATATGAGCACAATTTCTCTTACATACAAGGAAAATAATACCTTGGACTTTTATATATGTAGATCTTATAAAACTTTTTAATTACATTTTAGAGCATGTATAACTCATTACCATGGTTTTTTCAAGAGCTATTCATGGGCATACACATCTTCTTTAGGGCCGGTTTGGCTGGACCGATCCCACGGTATTAGGAGGGATGGGATCGCGATATCCTGGGATATGCATGACGAGCCAAACAGACCTGATGAACTTGTCCCGGGATATAAGCAATTCCATGGATCTTAAAACAATCCATTGACATCACCATCATTACCTTAAAATTGATCCCATCCCTTGGTTGGACGGATTGGAAGGTAAAATCCCGGGATATGCCGGGCGTGCCAAACAGACCCAGTGAAGATGTCCCAGGATATAGCAATCCCGTGGATCTTAAACCAATCCACTGACACCACCATCATTACCTTAAAATCCATCCCATCCCTCCTAATCCCATGGGATTTGCTTGGCCAAACAGGCCTATTAGAAATGCAAAGGGGCTGTTGGATTCAAGCAAGGTCTTATCAACACAAGCTGTGTCAGTATAAACAACTTGCTCATGGTTTATCATACCATTTATGCATGGGAGCATAAGAAAATAAAGACAACGAGTACACTGATTATGACCTATATTGATGATTGCATGTATGTCTTTGTAAAAAGGGGAAAACAATAAAAGTAAAATTTCCTAATTTTGATGAGGGTGAAGAACAACCAACCACATGAGATATCCTGCTCTAATACCTCTTTGATGCAGGACAATTAACCACTTAGTCTAAAAGCCTGAATTAATAGAGTGTGGCGAATCAATCCTTTTATCTCATATTCCTAGCTTCACATCCCATAGATTAGGAATCGATACTAAGACCTCAGTGTTGAAACGAGGTATCTTTCACTCAGTCTACCACTAGAGCTAAACTAAACCTATATATATATATATATATATATATATAGATATAGAGAGAGAGAGAGAGAGAGAGAGAGAGAGAGAGAGAGAGAGAGAGAGAGAGAGAGAGAGAGAGAGAGAGAGAGAGAGAGAGAGAGAGAGAGAGCTTGTGCTGACACAACTTTACTACCATCCAAGTAGACTAACAAAATGACAAGTTTACTCTTTCATAAAACTTCTACCAAATTACAAACACTCCGTTATAACAAAAATAAAAAAATTTGCATGCACAAGAAAGGAAATTAGGAAGGTACCACTCGAAGTTAATCAATGTAGCTCGGACGAGCTACGTCGGGTTGAGGGTTAACCCAACCTCATGAGGAGTCAACCTAGAAGCCCAACCTAACACTAGACCCAAACCAAGCTACCCAACCCAAAATATTGAACACTCAACCCTAACATAATTCATTTTAGGTAGGTTAATACATGCAACCGGTCATGGTTTTAAGACTAGTTCCAGATGGGTGCAACTCGGCTAAGTCAACTTGGACTCAATGGGGCCCGATTTGGTTTGACACCATGACCCCTTGAGTTACTCCAACTGCACGGGCAAGTCAGGTGAATTCAGGCTACTTAGAGTCTACTCAAATTTGAACTGAATGGCTTATCATGCAACTAGTAAATTAATACATAAAATTGATTATCTAAAATAACGCTGGTAACAACCAAAATAACATCTCCAGCCAATACTGGTAAGCAAATAAATTAAAAAGAAAAAGGAAAAATAAAACTCATTGATATTATAAAAGTAAAGAGAGAACATTCCAAAGACAGCATATATATAGACGGTTCCTTTTTCGAATTGGCAGACCTTGATATTACGTTTTTATTACGTATGTGATTCATAACTTTCTGTTGATGCTTGATATATTAATCAACAGAAATTGCTCCACTGTTCTCAGAGCACCATAAACTATCATGCTCCAAGTTGCATTTGGGCACTTAGACAGTCCAATCGAATGATCTAGACTGTTCATTAGGTTCAACACACATTTAATGGGTTAGCATGCAAACATTAAATTGATCGGACAAATACTAACCGTTTGATCAATGACCTTCAATCTGGACAGCCAAGATTGTTTTGCACAAAATAGGTTCAATAAAAATTTTGAACCATTCATTCGGTGGGGACCATCGTAGATTAGTTATGATTCTATGGAATCACTTTTGTTAGGCAATCGTAACCATCCTATCCATGGTCCGGAAAAAAGGACGCCGTAGAAAATAAGACAAATCAACGATGGATTGGATATCAATGTGACTTTTACATGGTAGCCAGTAAAATATGTTTTGGACGTAATGGACGGTTCAGATTGATCAATTTGATTGTACAAGTGAAGTAACAGTGGAACTAGGAGCACTATAAGTTATAGTGCTATGAGAGAAAATGATACTTGAAAACCATTTTGGAGTTTAGGGTTTGTAGGGATCCAGACTGTTGATCTGGTGTGCTCTATCATGGGTGGACCATGCTCCCAAATTTGAAATGCTAGCCGTCCAAATCTGTGGTCTATTGTATGTTGAATGCGAGCCGTCTATTTGCAGGCTAATTAATGATCAAATGATTAATATTGTCCCATGGGGTTGGTATCTAGGTTAAGATCCATCCAAAGTGGGTCCACTGCTATCAATTCTCTTGTTCAACAATCGATGGGCCCCACCTGTATAGATTCAAGGCTCCTTAGGCCGAGGATCAGATATTTCCTCCTTGAAGGTATATGTTCTTGCTTTCTTTTAGGTATATTTAAACAGTAACTCCATAAAAATGTTCTAGTAATAAACAGAGGGAATTAGTTCCTTATAAATGGATGCAAGCCGCAGTGCGTTTGGATGCACCATGGAATTGAATTCTAAATTCCTTTGTTTCCATGTGTCTCCTGATATTAGGGTCCACAAGTGTACAATGAATATGATGTACCCACACCCAGATCCATAGCTCAACTGGCAGACTGAGTGGATATACTTCGTTTCAACACTTGAGGTCTTGGTATCGATCCCTAGTGGGGGTGGCTAACATGGAGTGTGTACTGACATGGGTGTGTCCTAACAAGCTAACCACAAAAAAATAAAAATAAATAAATAAAATTGATGTGCCCCACTGATTGATTTAATCTGAGCAGTCCATTCTCATTTACATGTGCAACACACCTGATGAACGAACCATATCTCACACACATGTGCCATAATTTCATATGTGGTCCATGCTCTCAAGGTAACCAAAGCATAATTCCCGATCGAAAAAATTCAAGGGACTCCATAATCATCATAGGCGTACACTCGTCCCAACTAAGTAAGGTTGGCTACATGAATAATGTTTTTCCATTCAACTCTACCAATGATTATATTTTCAGTTAAAATCTAGGCCATTAGTTTGAAAAAGAATAGTACACGAAGGAAATAAAGTAACTTAAATAAAGTCAGATTTGTGGAGATCAAATCTTACCTTGAATAGGCAATATCTCAAGACAGTTTTTCCACCATTTTCTAAATATTCCAACTAGTGCAAAAAAAGGAAGATGACAAATACTCTTTAGAGTATAACGAATTCACAAATTTATAATTTAACATGAAAAATTACACCTCTTAAGTGTTGAACAAATCTCCAGTTTTAATAGTAATATGTTTTACAAAACATTCAAAAAAAAGACAATTGTGAGAAAACACATTTGATAGCACTGGGCTAAGGATGGCTTGATATAGGAATGTAGTGTTCTCTCTCTGGACTATGATGTCCAGGATATTCAAATCTTTAAGAGATACCTTTTTGTAGAGATGGGACGTCGACACCCATTCCCTACAACCATTTTTTATGAATGAATGTGACTCTATCTTAATGCAGCTACTTCTACTACTTTGGACAAAGATAATTACTCAACAATATAAAATTGTTACCGCATGTGATCTAAACGATAGTCATTACAATCATTGTCACATATATAACATATGACACTAATGCCACGTGTACAACCATGTTTCAGTTACCCTCTTAATCAATACTATGGTTAAAATTTTAGGCATTAGTGGATCAAATATCTGAATACACACACACACACACATATATCCCATTTCACTTCTAATTGCAGTATGGCTTAGATTGATCCAAGCTAAGTGACAAAATGATCAGGCTCTTTATGCTCCTTGTAATGATGTGCATCTGCGTAGTGCAAAGTGCGCCTAATGAAGTGCCTGAGCGCATGCACAAATAACACCATCCTTGTGGAGATTTAAATTTAGGTTCATGTGGCAAAACCCTCATATCTTACTTTCACTCCGATTAATATTTTTAACAAAGTTCCTATGTATAATATATTTATTTACTTTTTAAAAATTAAAACTTTTATTTTAAAAATAAAAACACAACACCAATCAAGTTTTTTCTTACCATCTACACCATGCCTAGAGGTGAACTTGGTTGGTGGGTCAAGTTGATGGTCAACCCAAGCCAACACAACCTCAAGATTTATTGAGTACCCAATCCTAACACAATTTGAGTTAGGTCAGGTTAGGTTAAGTTAGCTTAGGTTGGATCATGCTGCACCTGCAATTAGTGGATTAACATATAAGATCAGACATCTAACCATAAAATAATATCATTCACATAATATATGTAACTACCAAGATTACACCTACAATCACCACTCTTCAACAAATAAAATTAAAGATATAGATAAAAAGCTCATCATGTGGGATTTAACATATATGCGGAACAGGCTCACAGATCTATTTGTGCATAGGACATGGGGATCAAGGGTTCGGATGGCTTACCTAACTGAGACGCCATGACTACCGGATAAGAATACCAGAAACCTCTGCTGTAGTCTTCCTTTCCTTCACACCCTTATTCAGAACAATAGATGGGAATTCGACTTCTGTCGTGATGTAGGATCAGGGACCCAACATTCTCTTATATAGAGTCTGTGGAGAGAGAGTTTGAAACCCATCACAACTTTCTCTCCCACGCTCCACATCGCTGTGTCATAGTTCAACTCAAGTAGCCCTGCATAAGGCTATAACATTCCACCCCTAATACGCACTGCTGCACAGTGTATCACCTAAAGTGGGGCCCACTAGTTTACTCAATCTCATAGCCAATCCAAACCGTTGATCAGTAAGGCCTATCACATAGAGTTCTTACATTCTCCCACTTGGGCCTCATTAAGCAATGTCAATGATTATCATGTTGGAAAAATAAGTTTTGATTTTAAGAAAACATCCAAATGGTTAACCAATGAAATAATTGGACAATATAAGTAATGTTATTCAATTTGGTCCATCAAGACTATAAGTATTGAAACGCTGTAGTCGTCATAATATTTAATTTAGGTGAAGTGAGGCTAAGCGCGATGTAATGCCCTGAAAATCGAAGGTCAAGCATACACTTGACTCCCGAGTCCCAACGCATCACTTATGTAACATAGAAAATGATAGTTAAATGTTGACTGTGTTAGTGCATTAAACATAAATGAGATTATACCCAAACATCATATCATACTCTAGAGACAGTTAACTTACGCAAGCGGAAGACTGAGATAAGTGTATAAAGTATATACGTGATTGTAAGTCTCCCAAGTATGATCATGTTACCAGGTCAAATAATTACATTTAAAATTCCAAAATATACAAAAGGTGTAATGTCAACTAATCGGCATCCCAGAAATCCCCGTCAATCAGGACACGGCTCACATGAAACCCGCCTGAATACTACATGTACGAGAATGCCTCCTCGCCGTCGCAAAAGTCAGGCTCCGCCTTAGGAGTCGCGTCGCCATCCGCAATCAAGACAGAGTCTGGTTGGTGTTTAAAATACCCTCCCGTAACGTGGGAGTGAGTGATCAACTCAGTGGAATAATAAGGCAAAGGTTAACATGTTATCAATTCAATTAAGCAGTAATGATAAAGCAGTACAACAATCATGTCCTAAATATTCTTGATTAATTCAAAATGATATGTAAGAATGATGTATGCCCTCGCTTACACTCCCTCAGCGTCTTCATCTTACGGCGAGCATGACAACCTCCCGAAAGTGCTCTTCCACGCCAAAGCACATGCAATGCAGTGTATGCACGTGATTAGCCAGGTTCTTACTTAGGTTTATTCATACAGCAGGATTGGGAAACTAAGGTACCTCCCTTATATCAATACCCAAACAATGATCCATTCTAGGGTCGTCAGTCCTAACCAGTCTCATACGATGTTGCGGTTTTAGGTCACTGCAAAGGGCTCGTCACCACGATGCAGTGTAGGCCTAGTTGTACTCTAGTTGCTACGGAAAGGCTTGTCGCCTCACATAGACTCAGGGTATGCTCGAGGTCACTACAAAGGGCTCGTCACCTGATCATTGTAGGCCGACAGCTTGAATACAGTGTCCCATACTACCGTATTCGGCTCACGAGTCTAGGTTACTCACTGGTCACTATGGGGAGGCTCATCGCCCCAGCGTAGGCTGATAGCTCGACCACGGTGTCTCATACCACCATGTCCGGTTTATGAGTCTTAGCGGATCGAGGTACCAAGGTTAACAGGGTTTCTACTGGTGAGTTTGGTACCTTAGGTTCAAGTAGTAGCGCCCATACATGGTGAACATACATCGAGTCAATCGGGTTACTTGACAACCTCGACTAGTACGAGCGCACCTGAGTTAATCGACATGAAGTGCGTAAGCACTTCATGTGGCCTAGCCACTGTCGACAACCAAAGTACGACTCGGATTCATCAAATACGTCCTGAGTGGCGAAAGGACCTCAGCCACTACTCGAGAAACCTTTTCCGATTGCCTGGACTATACAGTAGTCCCAATCACACTTCAATACAACAGGAACACATATGTGCTAGTCCGAAACAACAAGTAGCAACCAACTTAAATATAAGACGTATTCGAGCATTCCAACAAACACATAGTATACATGTTAACACACATAAGTATTTCAACCATAATTACGTAGTAGTGATATAGGATACAGAAAGGAAAACCATAACCATTGTTGGGGGGGATTGAGAATCTTATCTCAACACCCTCATTACATGCATATCAACAAGTATTTCCTCATTGAGGCATTTTATCAAACACTTAGACTACACATATTACACACATGTAATAGACTAATTATAACATACATCCTAGCAAGCCCTTTTTACAAAGGGTTGTCACATACATAATAAGCATATATCCATAGTTAATAATCATGGCAAGCAAAAATTCAAATTCCATATTCATTCAGTCATATCAACAAACACATGGAATACATCATATTCAACATAGTTCATATGTATGTATAAAATGCGGAAAATATTGTATCTAAGCGTGTGATAGCAATCAAGTCAGTTATAAATCATTAACTGACATTAAAAGCCTTGAAAACCATAACCTAAATGTTTATAGTCCGCACCTTATGCCAGTAAACGAGTATTGGACTCAGTTTGTAAGTCAAGTCATTGTCTACGACACGAGGGCCACCTATAGTATGAACTAAGTTAGCTATTTCATCATTTCAACTATTTGAAACCCTATAACAGATTAAGGTTAGGTTTTCTTACTCAAGTACAGTGTTGAAAACACCGGAAGAACCACACAGGAGTGGCGTTTCAGCAGGTGGATTAGCAGGGAAGAATCCCAGGAATCTTCACCAACTTCTCTCTCACTTTCTCTCTCTTTACTCTCTTCTCTCTCGTAGGGTTTTTTCCAAATTCATATGGAGGAAATGTGTAACGCCTTAAAAATCGGAGGTCGAGCATAAACTCAACTCCTGAGTTCCAATGCATCACCTATGCAACAAAATGAATGATGATTGAATGTTGTTTGTATTAGAGTAGTGAACATGAGTGAAATTAAGCCAAAATAGCATATCATACTCTAGAGACAGTTAAATTTGTAAGCGGAAGACTATGATAGATAGATAAAATATATAAACTATGGTGAGTCTCCAGAGTGTGATAAGGATTACCAAGTTAATGAATTACAAGTATAATTTCAAATTATACCAAGTTGTGGAAGTGTAATGTCTTCTATTCCAAATACTATAGCCCTGTCAATACAATACTAGGTCTTCATAGACCTGTTAGAGAGTTACATGTAGGAGAACTCCTCCTCAACATCATAGTAGTAGTCCGGCTCTGCTTCATAAGCATCGCCATCACCTGAAACTCAAACAAATCTGGTTGGTGTGTACAACATCGTCCCGTAACGTGGGAGTGAGTGATTAACTCAGTGGAACAATAAAGCATAGGTTAACATGTTATCAAAACAGTCAAGTAGTAATGATAAAGCAGTACAATCAACAATTCTAAATACTCTTATTAATGTAAGTATGAATGCAGTCATGATGTATGCCCTTGCCAAACTACCCTCATGCGACACCATCCTACGTTCGCGACATGCGTTCATCCCTCAGTGCTCCACATCTACCAGGCACATGCAATGCATGATGAGCATGATTACCGAGTTGTTATTGTCCATTTCAAATAGCAGTATTGGAAAACTAAGGTACCTCCCTTGTATCATTCCCAAACATGATCCATTCTAGGGTCGTCAGTCCTAGTAAATCTCATCGATAATGTGTTTCTAGGTTGCTGCAGAGGCTGCCAGGGCTGTTACGCACAATGGTTACACCACTCCCCTATCACCTCTTTAATGGTTCATCACTATACAGATACAGGCCTAGTTCATACTTCGTACATCGCGGCAAAACTCGTCGCCTCACTACAAATTTAGAGTATGCTCGAGGTCACTACAAAGGGCTGTCAGGGCTGTTACACGCATTTGTTGCACCACTCCTCCATCACCTTATCAATGTAGGCCGACAACACGAATATAGTATCCCATACCACCATAATCGGCTCACGAGTCTGGTTGCTCACTGGTCATTACGGGGAGGCACGTGGCCCCAGCGTAGGCCGACAGCTCGACCACGGTATCCCATTCCACCATGCCCGGCTCATGAGTCTTAGCGGATCGAGGTACCATGGTTAACGGGATTCCACTGGTAAGTTTGGTACCCTAGGTTCAAGCAGTAGCGTCCAAACATGGTGAACATACATTAAATATATCGGGTTACTTGATGAGCCTGACTAGCTCGAGCGCACAGTCAACTGAACGACATGAAGTGCATAAGCACTTCGTGTGGCCTAACCACTGTCGCCTACCGAAGACCGACTCGGGTTCATCAAACACATCCTTCGTGGCGAATTGAATCTCAACCACGGTCTCAAGTCTGGTACCGAATGTCTGGACTATAATCATAATCCCAAACACAATCAATCCTTATTCAAAGCATATGGAGTAAAGCATAATAAACAAAGTAATTCAAGCAAGGTAACAAGCATATCATAAAGCATGTTATAAAGTATGTTCTAAATAAGAATACAAACACATATATTTCATAAGTAAGCAGTTAAAGCAAACGACCACATGGAGGAAATCATACACGTCTCTAAGGTAGTTGAGAATCTCATCTCAACACCTACCTAAGGCACCATCATCCAAACACTTACTCTCAAAAGCATTTTCACAAACACTTAGAATACACTATTACAACATACATAGTGTATAGTAGCAAAACATGTATTAGGGCAAGTCTTATCGCCAAGTGTTCACTCCCCAAGTATAGGGTTGTGATGTAGTAATAACTCGGTAAGATCGAGGTCGAATCCCACGAGGACTGATCGTCACAATTCAAATCTGTGATCCTCCTTAACTAATTCAACAAATAATGGAGCAAATTACAAACACAAATTTATGGAAAATAACTATTGAGGATAGGGAAGAAAATTCAATAAGAGAAAGAGCACTAGGACTTTCGAATCCACCCCTAATTATCCTAACCTTTGTTTTGTCCGTTAATTCACTTTAATATAGATTGATCTAACTTATCTAGAGAAAGCACAATCTGTGTCCTTAATCGGGCATACAGATTGTCTAATTCCTTCAAGCAATGCCATGAATAACATATCCCATGTCCAAATCGGGCATATGGAATATGCAATTCAGTAAAGCACCCTGTTTCTTCCTCTACAGGAACCTGTTCATGATCAGATACAAGCACCTAGCATAAGCATCCAGACCACATCCATGCATAGACTCTGATCAAAGTTGATAGATGGAGACGTATGGAATTTAAAACAATCAAGCACACTAGAGAAAGAAACAAACCAATCTAATTAAAATAAAATCAACATAGAAAAAGAGGTGTTCAAATTAGGGGTTTCATCTCAGCCCTAGCTGAGAGATTAGTTACCCATGAAATCCATTAAACATATGGATAAATAAAAATTCATAAAAACATCAAACCAATTTCTCTCTTTCTTCTTTCTTCTTTTTCTTCTCTCCTTTGCTCTAGATCTGGAATTCTCCACTTTTTCCAATCTCTGAATCCCCTTCCTCATGTTTTGCAACTCTTTTTATAGCTGATGGAGTGGCTGGAGTGGTGAAATTCGGTTTGGGAAGGCTGTCATCATGCGCTAAAAAATTCCTTTTCGCAGCCAAGTTCAGGACCTCAAAACACCATACTTTCCTCGTTCAAATTCCAACAAACACCGTCCCTTAGAACTTTCTTGGGTCTTCTATATGATAGACGGTTCAGATCTGCCATATGATCAAAGATGGTGGCCCACAACCGCCTGGAAAACCGGATTTTCAAATTGAGCGAAACCTTTCGCACCCTTTCGCTGTCGTGATCGGTGGGCCCCATGGAAGTATTTTCTGGGAAATCCACTCTGTTCATTGGATTCAGGACGAAATTTCAGTCAAGAATAGGTAGTTTTAAACGTCCAATGATGTGTCCCAGAGAAGAAAACACAAAAGATCAGATTTGGACGTTGCAGAGCAGCCCTTTTGTGGCCTCTGTACTGCACACGTGTGTACGCATGGGAGCAAAGTAGTAGCATGGTTTTGTATTGCTCAAGCCCATCTTCAAGATGGACGGTTCAGATCGTCCGAAAAAACCACGTGTGGGGCCCACTGCCAACCGCAAAAAGGGACAGCGGTCGTCCGTTCGCTGACGCTAGAGCGGGGACGCGGATCCGCTGCGATGGTGGTGGGTCCCACTCCTTCACGTATTTTTGAAATCCACTCCGTCCATTGAACAGAGGACGAAATTTCAGGTGGGAAAGACTACTTTTGGAGTAAAATATGTGTGGCCCACAAGATGATTTGGTCCGCCGTCCAGATTATGTTTAACAAGAGATCTCTGTGTTTACCCACGCATGGGTCCAAAAGGACACCTAGGTGGGGGTAAACTCCGACCTCTGAGTACACTGAACGGTCCAGATTATCTTAATTCTCAAAGGGTGGGGCCCACAAGAGCCAACCGACGGACACAGGAAACTTCCTGTAACGGCAATTGCCATTTTTTTGAGTTGAGAAGGCGCGGTCAGCCGTCGGCTTGGCCCGACTTGGCTCGGTTCGGTGCGGCTCTTGTGCACGGCGCACATATGCATTACACTTCTCATGTGGCGCCTACTGTAATGTTTTCGAGAAATCCAAGCCGTCCATCCTGTTCTCATATCATTTAAACCGTCTAGGTAAGTTTTGAGGAAAGTCCAGATATCAAGTGGGCCCAGAATCAACGGTTTATGGACTGATCTGTCAGTTGGGGCACTTCCCTAGTGATCCGAGGGCTGAAATTTGAAATGTACGGTTAATTTACAGCCCTCATCACATGTATGAAGTTTCGAGTCAATTGGATGGCGGAAATCATGTGATCTTGCATTTTGTACCAATTTCAGGCCTCTTTAAACGTGAACGGCCTGATTTCCTCGGGTCCCAGGCATGTAAATTCTTCAATATTGGTCCTCTGGAGTCCATCCCTTGCTTTGGTATCTTCGAAGTGTAAAATCCATGCTTTTAACATCATTTTTCAATACACGCTCCTGATTTCATCCTATAATAAAAACACAATTAAAATATGGCATTAAGCATTATCATGTATGTAAAATAGGGCAATAATCGGGGTCTAATATGCAATATTTGACCCTCATCACAACCCCCAACCAGCATTTTGCTAGTCCCGAGCAAAACATGCGAAAAATAATTTCAGAAATAAAAGACAATTCCTGTAAACTCAAATGATGTGTGAACAGATAGTTGAGATGTGAAAATTCTAAAATGCATGCATGGTGAGAGGAATTTTCTCCTGGAATGAAGTTCACTGTAAATTTCATAATCAAGTTCAAAATATTAAGACATGAATTAGAATAATCCTAAAACATTGAGTTTCATGAGTGTATAGTGTCATCTCAGCTTTCATCCATTAAGAGATTCAATTGTCAATTTCATGATATCATTGGTAATTAACAACGGAGCTCATGTCACCCAAAACTGGAACCAACCCTTGCCTTACAGATTAACCTTTCATTCTACTATATTTTTTTTTTTTTTCATTTTTTTTTTTTTTTTTTTTTTTTTTTGGTTTTCTTTATGAATAGTATGCCAAGGAGGAGAAATAAATCTGCACCTATAGGGAGCAAACCTATGGTGAAAACTTGTCGCCTAAATCTTTTCATATGTTAACTATGAGGAATCGAATCTTCATCTATAGGGAGCAAACCTATGATGACGATTATGCGACTTATTCTTTCAATTCTTCTTTATAGACAAAATTTTGTTTTTCAGGCTGGTTCCTTTCATGCTTAGTGATTACCATATTATCAATTAATATCGAACTGAAAACTTAATGTGTAAACGAGATCTGATATGTGAAATCATGGCTCAATCAATGTTTACAACTTCTAATCATGGATTAACCATTCAAACTTCAGTGTGAAATCTGCCAGACAACCTAATCCAAGAGTCATAAATTACTCACATTCTGAATCTTGTAATTTCAAAATCACAACTATCCTTCAAAATCACTTTAAAGTCAACAGAAATTCCAGAAAAATTTCAAAAATTTTCACAATTTTTGCTCATTCACAATTTTTGCTCAAGACTAAGAAAATACTGATTAGGTAACCTAAGAAAAATTTTCACAATTTTTGCTCATTCACAATTTTTGCTCAAGACTAAGAAAATACTGATTAGGTAACCTAATCTCCCACCCCCAACCTAAAATCTACATTGTCCTCAATGTAAAAGAAATAAGCATGCAATGCACATGAGACAACGAAAAGAAAAGAGGAGTAGGGAAAGATAGTACCTGGATGGAGAATCAAGAAGCTCTCAAAAATATCAGCGTAAAAGCGAGTCAGAACAAGAGAGAAATCGATAAAATAAAAGATCCTACCTATACCACTTTCGCAGTGCTCTCGATTGCATTTAGCATATGCAACAAGCCTTTAAACCCCTAGGTTACCCCTAGTGGACGAGTTGTAGTCTCGTGAGGGTTTGCGATAATGTTACCCACAAACATTGAAGTAACTAACAAGGAAAAAGAAATCAAATGAAATCTTTGGGTTGCCTCCCGGGAGCGCTAAGTTTAACGTCTTCCCACGACAAGAACGGACCATGAATTCATTAATCTTTAAGACCCGAGGTCCGCCAAAGAACTTACCTCAACACGTGGTTAACCAATCCCGACAAGTGATGCGAGTTCCCATAAACTGTCTGCTATCCGAAATGAGGTAATTGACACTATCATCAAACAATTTAAGGACTTACGCTCGAACAACTTCTTCCATGTTAAGATCATGCTTCCTTTGTATTTTACGTGACATTTCCACAAACATGATCCTTACATACAATGGGGCACACTCCTTGTATTTACGCTATCTTCCATTCAATTCTTTGCCTTATATGTTCGAAGAACATTAAGCAACCTGTTCTCTTTTGCCTTCTCAGAGTTAGAAACTGTGCTGTCAGGAAGAGTCTCAGAGGGATGAAGAGGTTCCACTTTTGCTCTCCATTTTTCAGTCTCCAATATAGGAGTAGAGTCGAGCATTGCATTGACTTCGTGGATGGGACTATCTATGTCGAAATCCATGCCATGTTGTGCTAAGCATGTCTCAAAAGGATCTTCAAAAGATGTACGGAAGGAGTCCTGCACAAGGCTCTCGATCATGTCCACTTCAAAATTGTCGTCCAAATCCGCGGGTTGTTGTCCTGCATTAAAAACATTGAGTTTAATATTCATGTTACCAAAGGACAATTTCATAACTCCATTCCTAGGCAATTTATAATAGCATTAGATGTGGCCAAAAATGGACGACCCAAGATGACTGGATCGACTATGAGGATTCTACGGACGGTGAGTATCTATAACTATGAAATCCACCGGAAAATAGAATTTATCAACCTGGATTAGCACATCTTCAATAATACCCTCGGAACCTTGACAGATCTATCAGCCAGTTGTAATGTTACCTTAGTCGGTTTCAACTCACCAAGTCCTAGTGCTCATAAACCGAATAAGGTAACAAATTAACACTCGCCCTAAATCGAGTAATGCCTTCCCAATCTTATGATCTCCTATGCCGCAAGAAATGGTGGGAGCTCCTGGATCCCTAAATTTAGGAGGAGTGTTATGTTGAATCATGGAGCTGAGCTGCTCTGCAAGGAAGACCTTTTTATGAACATTCTGCTTACGCTTTTGAGTGCATAAATCTTTAAGAAACTTAGCGTAAGGAGGGACTTGCTTGATGGCATCAAGTAACGGAATGTTGACTTGCACTTTTTTAAACACGTCCAGGATTTCATCAAAGTTATTTCTTTTCTTCATTGGTGCCAGACGTTGAGGAAAGGGTGCTTTGGGCACATAGGGTGGCACATCAATAGCTCTTGGAGAGTCAGAGAGCTTTTGGACTTTGGATGCATTAATGTGTCTCTCTGCTTCATCAAGATCTTCCGTTTTAGAATTTGATTCATCCCTAGGCATCTCTATTCTGTTATCAATCTGTTTGCGACGACCTAGGGTAGTGATCGATTTGGCTTGCTCATGATATTGTCCTTGGTTAGAATTAGAGCCAATCTCATACTGTCCCTTTGGATTAGCCACAGGTTGACTAGGGAACTTGCCTTTCTCTCTCTCACTCAATGTGGCAGCTAGTTGACCCATTTGTACTTCCAGCTTGGCAATGGATTGCGCATTTGCATGTAAGCTTTCTTTGGTTGGCTAGTAAGGTTTGTTGGGTGTCTTTTTGGAATTGGAGAGAACTCTCGCATAAAAAGATGGAGTGTATCCTCAAGAGATGGTTTCCTTGATTGTGCGGCGCATTGTTGATATTGTGAAAATCGTTGAGGTTGCATAGGAGGATTTCCGGATGGTCCTCCTTGTTGTGGTCCTTTTGCCCAAGAGAAATTTGGATGCCTAGCCCACCACAGGGTTGTACGTGTTTGAGTAAGGATCATTCCCGGGTTTCGAAAGGTATTCAAAGCATGAACTTGTTCGAGAGATGAATTCTGGAAATCTTGTACCGGATGGGCAAGATTGCGTAGGATGGGTAGAACTAGAACATATGGCACAAGCCTCGGCTTGAGTTGTTTGTGGAGGTCCATTATGTAACATCGAGCATCAACCTTCTTTGTCGGGCCATCAATCTTGGCATGGAGATCAGTGTGACTCCTATCTCATATATGCCACCTCTCTTTTGTGATTGGGAACTTCTTTCACCTCTATCTGAATAGTCCCATTCTTTGGAGTTTTCACACAGGTTTCAAAGAATTTCCATGCTTCATATCGCTTTTGGTCATGAAGGACCCTCCACTGTGGCATCAACCATGCGACGGTTATGGGGTGTCAAACCGTCATAAAAGTATTGCACTTATTGCCACTTCTCAAAACCGTGGTGTGGACATTTAAGAAGCAAGTCCTTCCATCTTTCCCAACATTCATGAAAGTGCTCTCCCTCTTTTTGTGTGAAATTAGTGATTTCTCTACGGAGAGCATTAGTTTTGTGAACAGGGAAGAACTTGTTTAAGAACTTTCTAGACAATTGGTCCCATGTAGTGATAGACCCAACTTCTAGAGAATTCAACCATGCTTTCGCCTTATCCTTCAAAGAAAAAGGAAACAGGCGTAGGCGGATCGAATCGTCTGAGAAGTTTTGGAATTTAAAGGTGGAGCAAATGTCTAGGAATTCTTTCACATGATGATATGGGTCCTCCTTGTCCAACCCATAAAAGGAAGGCAACATGTAACGCCCCGGATTTTTGCCAACCTGGGATTAGACGTCCTTAGGCAATGGATCGATTCTAAGACCTTATCAACTTGTCAGAACTAAATCCCACAGTCTAAAAAAATCGCTCCTTAACCATTTTCTTCACAAATTCCACCCTTCACTACCTTGTGCTTTCAATTTTTTTAAAGCACTTCCACCCTAGACACTATCTTAAACTAGCTAAGTAGTATAACTTGGATCACTTCAGATACAAACTACAAATGACTAAGTACCACCTCAGACAGAAATCTCATAGGACTAAATTCTTTAGAAATGAGACAAAGTGACTAAGTGCTAAACTAGATTAGCTACGAAATCCGTTTGAATCGCTTTAAATACGATCCGCAAGACCCAAAACTTGTAGAATCATTGACGCTAGGTTACCCCAAAATCTAGGATCAATCTCATTACCCGGCTGCTCTCGGGAGCATCTCAAAACTTCGTATTAGGTCTAGACCGCACATCGGAAGTCCGATTAACCCGAAGCTAAGGAACTAGGACCGCCCCACTGGGCTTAACAATCATCTCAAAAATCAGCCTCATCCGATGTTCCACGGCCATTCGTTTCGAATCGGAGCGAGGTAGTGTGAAAAACACTATTCACAAGCCGAAATAAATATCTGGAATAGTGATCTGGCATCGTTCGTTGACGCGTCGGATAAGCAACCCGACCGTCGAATCAGACCAAATTACACCTTCGGATTAAGAAAAATTTCGAACATTTACATGTACTTGGAATTTCTGATCGTGGCCCACTGACCGTCGAACTGAAAGTGGTCCGCCACGTGCGATCTGGGTATCCAATCGAGTCAAAAACGTAATCCCATGTTGATCCATCGGTGGTGAGCTTAAGTCTGACGTTTGGCTCAAGGAGGGCTACCAGAACTTCCCTTTGAGCCGGAAAAGCGTCGAAAATCCTATATAGGCAGTAACCCTTGAACCTAAGTCTATTTTGGGAAGATTTGAGACTATATAAGGGCCTTAGAGCACCCTCTCTCACAGCCATACGAATTGAGTTTTGGGAGAGAGAAAAGAGAGAGAAAAGAGAGAGAAAGTGAGGAAGAAGTGGGAGAATCTCCCTGCCGTCGTTCCCTGCCATCCAACGGCCTACACCGCTTCGTTCTAAGTGATTTCCCGGCTGTATCCAGCCCATTTGGAGGTAAGAAACCTAACCCTAGGTCGATTCAAGGCGAATCGTCGTGGGTTGTGTAAAAGCTAACCGATTCCGCTCTTTAGGCTAGAAATCTCCCGTATACGGAAGCTCTATTACCCTTGCTGATTTGTTGGAATTCCAAAGGCAAAGGTGAGGACTTTAAGCGTATAAGTTACGGTTTTCAACGCTTTCAATGTCAGATAATGGTAGATTCATGATCTGCTTGCAATTGCACATGTACAAAGTGCTTTCCGTTTCCTGTTTTGATTAACGGTGTGAAATATGGAATTTCACATATTCTAGGTATACGTAGAAATACCGTATACGTATTTTTTTTGGATAAATACTTGACATGTTTATTTAATATATAATTATATAACATATGAATAAAATACTAGTTTGGCGAAAGGAATCGCCAAAATATATGTTTACTTGTAAATGCGCCGTATGTTGAAATTACGTGTTGTAGAAATACCGTATACGTATTTCTTTTGGAATAATGTTTGACATATGTATTTAATGTATGATTATACAATACATGATTAAAATACTAGCTTGGCGAAAGGGATCGCCGAAATCTATGTTCCTTTGTAAACACTATGTATGTCGAAATTTGGGTATACGTGAAAGTACCCTATACGTATAAAATTAGCTGATATGATTGCCATGTTTAATTGCTGTATGAATATGATGTATATGTATATAATACTAGTTTAGTAAAGGGACAACCCTAGTACACACTTCTCTAGCATACGTCATGTATGTTGAAATAGCGCATTCCAAGTGTTGGTGAAATCACTTGTGAGTGTAAGTGCTTAAGTGTTAGAACCTCAGTTAGGTGCTGAGATGGAATTCTCCGCTACCTTAGAGTCACATATGACACTCTCCATGTGGTTGTTCACCCTAACCACTCACCTATGAACTCTAAGTATTTGTATCCCTATGTGTATAGTGCTTTATAACATGCTTTACAACATGCCTTATAACATGCTTTACTTCATGCTTTATAATACATGCTTTACCTCATGCTTTACTTCATGCTTCACACTTGATTGTGTTTGGGGCTATGATTATAGTCCAGACAATCGGTACCAGAATTGAATTCGTGGTTGCGATTCATTTGCCACGTGAGATGTGTTCGACGAACCCGAGTCGTACTTCGGTTGGCGATAGTGGTCGGCCACGCGAAGTGCTTATGCACTTCATGTCGTTCAACTTGTTGTGCGCTCGAGCTAGCCGAGCTCGTCAAGTAACCCGACTTGTCTAATGTATGTTCACCATATTTGGTCGCCTCTGCTTGAACCTAGGGTACCAAACTTACCAGTGAAATCCCTTTTAACCATGGTACCTCGATCCGCTAAGACGCATGAGCCGGGCATGGTGGTATGGGACACCGTGGTCGGCCGTCGGCCTACGCCGGGGTCATGTACCTCCCGTAGTGACCATTGCGCAACCAACCTCGTGAGCCGATTATGGTGGTATGGGACACTATATTCGAGTGTCGATACTTACGGCGAGAGCCGAGTACGGTGAGACCGTGCTCGTCGTTTGACGAGCGACGAGTCCTCCGTAGTATCTTCGAGTGTACTCCAAGCGTCTGTGATTGGCGACGAGTCTTTCACAAAGAACTAGAGTATGAGTTGAGCCGAGTACGGTGAGACCATGTACTTGAGCCGACGGCTAGTGATTGAGCCAGTATGGTGAGATATGTACTTGAGCTGACGGCCAGGAATTGAGCCGCATACGGTGAGATCTGTATCCGAGCTGACGGGTGACGAGCCCTTTGCGATGCCTTCACTACGCTTCTCAAACCATAATATCGTATGAGATTAACTAGGACTGACGACCCTAGAATGGATCATGTTTGGGAATGATACAAGGGAGGTACCTTAGTTTCCCAATACTTCTTTGGTTGAAATGGACTAATAATAACTCGGTAATCATGATCATCATGCACCGCATGTGCTTTGTAGATGTGGCGCACTAAGGGAGTAGCATTCGCGAACGTAAGATGATGTCGCTTGAGGGTGGTTTGGCAAGGGCATACAGCATCATGTCATATCATTTTTGCACTTAACAAGAGTAATTAGAAATGTTTGATTTGTCTTGCATTATCATTACTTGCTTGATTGATTTGATAACATGTTAACCTATGCTTTATGTTCCAATCTTGAGTTGATCACTCACTCCCACGTTACGGGACGGTGTTTGCAACACCAACCAGTTTATTGAGTTTCAGGTGGTGGCGATGCTTGTGAAGCAGAGCCGGACTACTTCTATGATGATAGGAGGAATTCTCCTATCTGTATCTCTCTGACGGGTCTCTGAAGACCTGGTACTGTATTGTCGGGGCTGTGGTACTGGGGATAGAAGACAGTAAACTTACACATTTGGTACATTTTAGAACTGTACTTGTATTTATTTAACCTGGTAATGTTATCACACTCTGGAGACTCATCATAGTTTATATATTTTATCTATCTATCATAGTCTTCCGCTTACGCAAAATTAATTTGTCTCGGAGTATGATATCTTGTTTTGGCTTAATCTCACTCATGTTCAATGCACAAATACAGTCAACATTCAATCATCATTCATTTTGTTGCATAAGTGATGTGCTGGAACTCGGGAGTTGAGTTTATGCTCGACCCCCGATTTTCAGGGCGTTACACAACAACTGTATGACCCCAGTCTTGAGTTCAAAGTGTGCTGCCGTGGTGGTGGGCAACACTATGTATGAAGGCGCATTTAATTGGACAGGAGCTGAATAATCTCTAAGAGTTTTAGTTCCATTCTCTTCTGCCATTTCAACTGGGATGTCTTTCAATCTTCTATGGAATGTTCTTTCTATTTCAGGATCAAAAGGTGCTAGTTCTTTATCTAGAGATCTACGTCCTAGCATAAACCAAGTAACAACCTAAGAGAAAGAAAACTAGAACTAGAAATTATGCTATTAAAAAAAAAAACAAGTTAAAACTATGTGAATAAGAATGGGAAGAAAGAACCAGGAAAAGGAGATGATTGATGGCAGAAGATTTAAGAAGCTCCTCCTTCACTTAGTAGCTTCCTTCCTCAATTCCTGTAAACAAAAACAAATCAAGTTTCCTAAAATAATGATAGAAAAATCCTAAGCAACGGTTAATTTCTAAAAAAGAAAGTTTCTAAAACTAGAAAATAGAAAGTTACCAAATCCAAAGTTAGAAAGTAGAAAATTCCTAAAAATTGAAAACTTAAATCTCAAAATAGAAAGTAGAGAGGACTGGAGAATTTAGAAAGATGTTACCAATTGGAGATCTATGTTAGAATCCTGCAAAAGAAAACAAAACAAGTTAGTTTCTAAAATAGAAAATCTAAAATTAGAAATTTTCTAAAGAACAAAAAGTCAATTTCTAAAAAGGAAGGAAATCCTAGAATTGGAAAGTTACTAAAAATAAAAAGCTAAGTTAGTTTCTAAAAAGGAAAATTTTTTCTAAAACTAGAAAATAGAAAGTTACTTAAAAGAAGAATCTAAATCTAAAATTAGAAACTAAAAATTTCTAAAAAAATAAAATCCTAATTCTAAAAATAGAAATTAGAAAAAGTAAGAAACTTAGAAGGGATTACCAATTTAGAAGTTTATTTCAGGACCCTACAAAACAGGAAATAGGTTAGTTCTAAAATAAATAAAAAAAATTCTAAGTTAGTAAAATCCTAAGCTATGAATTATGATAAGAGAGAATCTTAAATTCAATTTGGATCAAAACAACACCAAGAATGAACGGCGCTAAAACTTGTTCACTCCCCAAGTATAGGGTTGTGATGTAGTAATAACTCGGTAAGATCGAGGTCGAATCCCACGAGGACTGATCGTCACAATTCAAATCTGTGATCCTCCTTAACTAATTCAACAAATAATGGAGCAAATTACAAACACAAATTTATGGAAAATAACTATTGAGGATAGGGAAGAAAATTCAATAAGAGAAAGAGCACTAGGACTTTCGAATCCACCCCTAATTATCCTAACCTTTGTTTTGTCCGTTAATTCACTTTAATATAGATTGATCTAACTTATCTAGAGAAAGCACAATCTGTGTCCTTAATCGGGCATACAGATTGTCTAATTCCTTCAAGCAATGCCATGAATAACATATCCCATGTCCAAATCGGGCATATGGAATATGCAATTCAGTAAAGCACCCTGTTTCTTCCTCTACAGGAACCTGTTCATGATCAGATACAAGCACCTAGCATAAGCATCCAGACCACATCCATGCATAGACTCTGATCAAAGTTGATAGATGGAGACGTATGGAATTTAAAACAATCAAGCACACTAGAGAAAGAAACAAACCAATCTAATTAAAATAAAATCAACATAGAAAAAGAGGTGTTCAAATTAGGGTTTCATCTCAGCCCTAGCTGAGAGATTAGTTACCCATGAAATCCATTAAACATATGGATAAATAAAAATTCATAAAAACATCAAACCAATTTCTCTCTTTCTTCTTTCTTCTTTTTCTTCTCTCCTTTGCTCTAGATCTGAATTCTCCACTTTTTCCAATCTCTCGAATCCCCTTCCTCATGTTTTGCAACTCTTTTTATAGGCGATGGAGTGGTGGAGTGGTGAAATTCGGATTTGGGAAGTCGTCGCATGCGCAGCAGAAAATTCCTTTTCGCAGCCAAGTTCAGGACCTCAAAACACCATACTTTCCTCGTTCAAATTCCAACAAACACCGTCCCTTAGAACTTTCTTGGGTCTTCTATATGATAGACGGTTCGGATCGCCATATGATCAAAGATGGTGGCCCACAACCGCCTGGAAAACCGGATTTTCAAATTGAGCGAAACCTTTCGCACCCTTTCGCTGTCGTGATCGGTGGGCCCCATGGAAGTATTTTCTGGGAAATCCACTCTGTTCATTGGATTCAGGACGAAATTTCAGTCAAGAATAGGTAGTTTTAAACGTCCAATGATGTGTCCCAGAGAAGAAAACACAAAAGATCAGATTTGGACGTTGCAGAGCAGCCCTTTTGTGGCCTCTGTACTGCACACGTGTGTACGCATGGGAGCAAAGTAGTAGCATGGTTTTGTATTGCTCAAGCCCATCTTCAAGATGGACGGTTCGAATCGTCCGAAAAAACCACGTGTGGGGCCCATCGCCAACCGCAAAAGGGACAATGGCCGTCCGTCACCGACGCTTAGAGCGGGGACGCGGATCCGCTGCGATGGTGGTGGGTCCCACTCCTTCACGTATTTTTGAAATCCACTCCGTCCATTGAACAGAGGACGAAATTTCAGGTGGGAAAGACTACTTTTGGAGTAAAATATGTGTGGCCCACAAGATGATTTGGTCCGCCGTCCAGATTATGTTTAACAAGATATCTCTGTGTTTACCCACGCATGGGTCCAAAAGGACACCTAGGTGGGGGGTAAACTCCGACCTCTGAGTACACTGAACGGTCCAGATTATCTTAATTCTCAAAGGGTGGGGCCCACAAGAGCCAACCGATGGACACAGGAAACTTCCTGTAACGGCAATTGCCGTTTTTGAGTTGAGAAGGCGCGGTCAGCGCTGCTGACCGCCCGACTCAGTTCGGTGCGGCTCTTGTGCACGGCGCACATATGCATTACACTTCTCATGTGGCGCCTACTGTAATGTTTTCGAGAAATCCAAGCCGTCCATCCTGTTCTCATATCATTTAAACCGTCTAGGTAAGTTTTGAGGAAAGTCCAGATATCAAGTGGGCCCAGAATCAACGGTTTATGGACTGATCTGTCAGTTGGGGCACTTCCCTAGTGATCCGAGGGCTGAAATTTGAAATGTACGGTTAATTTACAGCCCTCATCACATGTATGAAGTTTCGAGTCAATTGGATGGCGGAAATCATGTGATCTTGCATTTTGTACCAATTTCAGGCCTCTTTAAACGTGAACGGCCTGATTTCCTCGGGTCCCAGGCATGTAAATTCTTCAATATTGGTCCTCTGGAGTCCATCCCTTGCTTTGGTATCTTCGAAGTGTAAAATCCATGCTTTTAACATCATTTTTCAATACACGCTCCTGATTTCATCCTATAATAAAAACACAATTAAAATATGGCATTAAGCATTATCATGTATGTAAAATAGGGCAATAATCGGGGTCTAATATGCAATATTTGACCCTCATCACCAAGCAAGTATTTTATACATATATAATATATTCATACAACAAATAATCATGGCAAACACATCTCCAAAATTTATACGTATATGGTACTTTCTAGAATACACTATTTCTACATACATAGTGTATATTAGCAAATCATGTATTATGGCGAGTCCTTTCGCCAACTAAGTATTTTATCCATATATATATTATATTCATACAACAAATAATCATGGCAAACACATTTTCAAAATTTATACGTATACGGTATTTTCTACGAATACCTAGAGTATGTAAAATTCCATATCCTTCATCTTTAATCGAAACGGAAAATAGACAGCACTTTGTACATGTGCAATTGCATGCAGATCATGAATCTATCATTATCTGACATTAAAAGCGTTGAAAACCATAACCTATACATCTAAGGTCCGCACCTTTTATCGTAGAATCATAACGAATACGATAGGTTTGCCAAGCTTCCATATTCGGCAGTTTGGTGATCTATAGAATGAAATAGGTTAGCTATTTCATAACCTACAACCTTAACAACCCCAAAACATATTAGGGTTAGGGTTTCTTACCTAGAAATGAAGTCGGAATTGCCGGGAAAGCGATGAGAATGGGGTGGTTGTGCTTGCATAACGACAGGGAAGCATGGTAGGGAGATCCTCCCTCAACTCCCACACTTTCTCTCTCTTTTCTCTCTTCTCAATCTTAATTTCGTATGGCTGCAAGAGAGAGGGTTCTAAGGTCCTTAAATAGCCTAAAAACTCACTAAAATAGGCTCCAGGTTAAGGTATACTTAGGTTATAGCCAAAGCAAGGCTGTTTCAGCTCAACGGAGGACTTTTGGCGGCCCCTTTTCTGTGTGCGGTCGAACTTAAGCTCACAGACTCTGGATCTAGGTGGAGTTAAGTTTTCGTTTCGGTTGGATTTCCAGATCAGCGCGGCGGACCAGTTTCAGTTCAACGGTCAGTGGATCTTGATCGGGGATTTCGAGTACATAGATATGTTTGGGAAAATATCCCTAATCCGAGGGTGTATTTGGGTCAGATTCTGACGATCTGGTTGCTTAATACTGACCCGCAAGCGACAAGTCTCAGATTTCATTATTTTGAATTTAATTTAGAATTATTTTCACATTTCTCACACTCCCCGCTCCGAGCTCAAGCGAATAGCGCTGGGACACTATCTGGATTTGATTTCTGAGATAGTTGTCAAGCCCAGCAAGGCGGTCCTAATTCCTTAACTTCATGTTAATCAGACTTCCGATGTGTGGTCTAGATCTGATACGGAGTTTCAGGATGCTCCCGAGAGCAGCCGGGTAATGAGATGGATCCTAGATTTTAAGGAAACCTAGCGTCAATGATTCTACAAGTTTTGGGTCTTACAGATCATATTTAAAGTGGATCAAATGGATTTCGTAGCTAATCTAGTTTAGTACTTAGTTACTTTGTCTCATTTCTAAAGGATTTAGTCCTATAAGATTTCTGTCTGAGGTGGTACTTAGTCCTTTGTAGTTTGTATGTAAGGTGATCCAACTTATAATACTTAGCTAGTTTAAGATAGTGTCTAGGGTGAAATTACTTAGGAAAATTGAAAGAAGGGTAGGATTTGTGAAGGAAAAGGGTTAACAAGTGATTTTTCGAATATGGGATTGGGTTCCGACAAGTTAATCAGGTGTTAGGATCGACCCATTGCCTAAGGACGTCTAATTCCAGGTTGGTAAAAATCTTGGATGTTACAGAATGAGAGAGGGTTTAAGGTCCTTATATAAGCTTAAAACTGATGAAAATGGCCCCAGGGCCAAGGTATACTTAGGTTATAGCCAAAGGAGGCTTGTTACGATCCAACGGAGCACTTCTGGAGGCCTCCTTTCTATGTGCGGTCGGACTTAAGCTCCCTGACCATGGATCTAGGTCAAGTTAAGTTTTCAGTCTGATCGAATTTACAGATCGACCGCGGCGGACCAGTTTCTGTTCAACGGTCACCAAAACTCGATCAGGGCCGCAGGTACACTGTCATGTATGAAAAATTTTTCCTGATCCGAGGGTGTATTTGGGTCAGATTCTGATGGTCAGAATCCTTATATTTGGCCCACAAGTGACAAGTCTCAGATTACTTAAGTTTGAGTTTAATTCTAAAGATATTCGCGTTTCTCACATACTTTTCTCTGGGCTCAAGCGAATAGCTTCAGGATACTATTTGGATTTGATTTCCGAGGTGGTGGTCAAATCCAGTAAGGCGGTCTTAATTATATAATTTCGTAGTAATCGGACTTTCGACATGTGGTCCAGGTCCGATACGAAGTTTCAATGTGCTCCCAAGAGTAACTGAAAATAGAGTTTGATCCTAAATTTTAGGGTAACGTAGTGCCAACAATTCTATAAGTTTTAGGTCTTGCAGACATATTTAAAGTGATTGGTACTAATTTCACAGGTAAACTAGTTTAGCTATAGTTAATTCTCACCTAATTTCTAAAGGATTTGGTCCTATGTGATTTTTGCCTGAGGTGGTACTCAGGTCTTTGTACGTATTTTTTCGAGACGTGATAATCTACCCCCCTTAAAAAAAAATTTTGTCCTCAAAATTAGTACCTTTTCGTATTCCTCGAGAATCTGAGGGTAGTTCTTTCGAACCTCGGCTTCTGTCTCCCAAGTAGCCTCCTCCTCAGTATGATGTGTCCACGGTACCTTCACAAGTAGGGTAACCTTACTACGCAATACCTGCTCCTTCCTGTCTAGGATACGCGTTGGTCGCAGTATATATGTAGCATCCTCGCTCAACTGTACCTGCTCCCATATGATAATGTGGGAAGGATCAGGAACGTATTTCTTCAGCATAGATACATGAAATACATTGTGCACGCCCGCAAGTGGTGTGGGCAGAGCAAGACGGTATGCTACCACCCCACTCAATCCAGTATCTGGAATGGGCCAATGAATCTTGGCGTAAGCTTCCCCTTCCTGCCAAACCAAGGATTCCCTTCATAGGGGAAACTCCGAGGAACACATGGTCCCCAACTTCGAACTCTAGTGGTCGCTGCCTCGTATCGGCATAACTCTTCTGTCTGCTCTGGGCTGTCAGAAGTCGATGCCTGATAATATCGATCTTCTCTGAGGTTGCTTATACTAATTCCGGGCCAATCAAACTGCGCTCACAAACCTCTGCTCAGCAATGCGGTACTCGGCAAGGGCGCCCATATAAGGCCTCGTAAGGAGCCATGCCAATACTCGCCTGAAAACTGTTATTATATGCGAACTCTACGTAAAGAAGGTAGTCGTCCTAACTGTCCTTGAAGTCCAAAACACAAGCCTGTAACATATCCTCTAAAATCTTATTCACCCGCTCTGTCTGCCCGTCGATCTGTGGGTGGAATGCGGTATTGAACTTCAACTTCACACCCATCGCTTCTTGGATACGAGTCCAGAAGATAAATGTGAATCGCGTGTCTCGGTCCGACACGATCTCTAAGGGAACTCCATGTAGACGCACTATCTCCTTAATGTACAGCCTAGGCAACTCGTCTACAGAGTTTGAGACTTTAATCGGGAGGAAGTGGGCCGACTTAGTCAATCGGTCCACGATCACCCAAATAGAGTCTTGTCCCTTCCTCGTCTTTGGTAGCCCTGAGATGAAACCCATAGAGATGAAATCCCATTTCCATTCAGCTATGGGCAGGGGCTGAAGTAGTCCAGGAGGTCGGCGATGTTCAGCTTTGACCTGCTGGCAAGTGAGACAATGAGACACATAGTCTGCTATGTGGGTCTTCATGTTGTCCCACCAATACGATCTCTTCATGTCTCGATACATTTTCATTCTACCAAGATGCATCGTAAGCTTTGAACTATGTGCAGCCTCGAGAACCTCCTGTCTTAAGTCATGAAGATTCGGGATGCACAGGCAGCCGCGGTAATGCAAGCCCACATCCGTACCAACTCTCCACTCGGCATCCTCATCATTGCTAGCGTGCTCTCGAAGCTCAGACAACCGCTTATCGCCCTTCTGGGCCTCGATAATCCTGTCATCAATAAGTGACCACACCCCAATGTGCGTGACACTCTCAAATGGCTCCTCCAAGGTGAGTTTCTACTTAAAATTTAGCACGAACTCTACCATATCCCAATCTACTATCATCAGCGGAGCCGCAAATGCTATAGTCTTCTTACAGCTCAACACGTCTGCCACAAGGTTGGCCTTACCTGGATGGTAGGAAACCTCGAACTTAAAGTCCTTTAAGGTTTCCATCCATCGCCGCTACCTCATATTCAAGTCTCTCTAGGTGAATATATAGCGAAGGTTCTTGTGGTCGCAAAAGATCTCGAACTCCTCTCCATAGAGGTAATGTCTCCAGACCTTCAAAGCAAAAATGACGGCCGCTAACTCTAGGTCATAGGTAGGGTAGTTTTCCTCGTGTTTCCTCAACTGTCGCGACAGGTAGGCAATAACCTTATCCTTCTGCATCAGAATACCACCCAAACCAACGCGAGATGCATCGGTGTATATAGTATACTTAACCCCTTGCTCTGTGTAATGACTCGAAAAATTCCGTACAAAGACCCAAGTACCACCTCAGGCAGAAATCACTCAGGACCAAATCCTTTAGAAAGTATATAAGTTTAACCAGGTGTTAAACTAGATTAGCTACGAAATTTGTTTGATCCACTTTAAATACGAACTCCAAGATCTAAAACTTGTAGAATCATTGATGCTACATTACCTTGAAATCTAGGATCAATCTCATTACCCAGTTGCTCTCGGGAGCAGATTGAAACTTCGTATCGGACCTGGACCGCATGTCGAAAGTCCAATTACTACAAAATTATATAATTAAGACCGCCTTACTGGACTTAACAACCACCTCAAAAATCAAGTCCAAACAATCCTGAAGCTATTCGCTCAAACCTGAAGCGAATTGTATAAGAAACGCGAATATCTTTAGGAAATAAACTCAAACTTAAGTAAATTGAGTTGTTCACTTGCAGGTCCAAATATAAGGATTCTGACCGTCAGAATCTGACCCAAATACACCCTCATATCAGGGGAAATTTTATACACAGGTCAATGTACTTGTGGCCCTGATTGGTGATCATGGACCGTTGAACTGAAACTGGTCAGCCATGGGCGATCTGTAAACCCTATCGGACCAAAAACTCAGCTTGACCTAAATCCCACATAAGGGAGCTTAAGTCCGACCTTAGGCTCAAGGGGGCTCCGGAAGTGCTCTATTGAGCTGAAACAGACGCTCTTTGGACATAACCTAAGTATACCTTGGCCCTGGGGTCATTCCCATCAGTTCTGGGCCTATATAAGGACCTTAAACCCTCTCCCTCTCACTTCATACGAATTTTTTAAACCCTAAGAAAGAGAAGAAAGAAAAGAGAGAGAGAGAGAGAGAGAGAGAGAGAAGTGGGGATTCTTCCTGGGATTCGATCCCGTCGTTTCATGCACTCAGCTATCCTACCTGCATTGCTATTCCAGCGATTTCGACGTTATACTTGGGTAAGGAAACCTAACCCTAATTTGGCTTAGGGTTTCTGATAGTGCTAGTTATGAAATGGCTAACCTAACTCATGTTATAGGTTGCAAATCCGCCGTTGATAAAGACTTGCGTTTATCGGCGTAAGGTGCAGACTATAGATGTATAGGTTATGGTTTTCAAAGCTTTCAATGTCGGATAATGATAGATTCCTGATGTGGATGTTATTTCACATGTAAAATGCGATGTTTGTTTTGCGTTTCAGTTATATATGAAATTTGTAGAGTTTAGCGTATTCTGTGTATTTGTAGAAAATACCGTATACATACGAAATATGAAAGTGTGTTTGCCATGATTAACTACTGTGTGTATATGCTAGTTATATGTGTAACAACTCCTCGGTGAAAGGATTTGCCCTAATACATGTTTTGGCCAACATACGTTATGTATGTTAATACGTATAGTCTAAGTGTTTGTAAAAATGCTTGTATAAGTAAGTACTTAGTAAATAGTGCTTTGGGTGGGTGTGAGGTAGGATTCTCAACTACCTTAGTTAGTTTAATCGCTTACTTATGAAATGTATGTGTTTGGATTTCCTGTTTAAGTTGTATTTTATAACATGCTTGTTAACATGTTTGAACTACTTGGTTAATTCTACTCTAACTACTTCACATGCTTACTGGTTAAGGATTGAATGTGATTTGGGCTATGTTATAGTCAAGGCAATTGGTAACAGGTTTTGAGTTCGTGGCCGAGATTTATTCGCCACGTAGGACGAGTTTGATAAACCCGAGCCGTACTACAGTTGTCAATAGTGGTTAGGCCACACGGAGTGGTTATGCACTTCATGTCGATCAACTTGTTGTGTGCTCGTACTAGTCGGGCTCGTCAGGTAACCCGATTGACCCAATGTATGTTCACCATGTTTGGACGCTCCTGCTTGAACTTAAGGTACCAAACTCACCAGTGAAAATCTCGTTAACCTTGGTACTTCGATCCACTAAGACTCATGAGCTGAATACGGTGGTATGAGACACTGTATTCAAGCTGTCAGCCTACATTGATAAGGTGACGAGCCCTTTGTAATGACCTCGAGCATACTCTGAGCCTACATTGAGGCGACTAGCCTTTCCGTAGCAACTAGAGTATAAACTGGGACTACACTGTATTGAGGCGATGAGCCCTTTGTAGTGACCTAGAACCGTAACATCGTATGAGAATTGCTAGGACTAACGACCCTAGAATGGATCATTGTTTGGGAAATGATATAAGGGAGGTACCTTAGTTTCCCAAATCTTACTTTATGAAAAGGACTAATAAGAACTTGGTAATCACGCTCATAACATCGCATTGCATGTGCCCTAGTTGAAGAGCACAGAGGGAAGAAAGCATGTCACAACCGTAAGATGGTGTCGCACGAGGGAGTGTAGGCGAGGGCATGCATCATGAATACATTTTATCCTTGCATTAATAAGAGTATCTAGGAATGTTTGATATGTTTGC
Source organism: Magnolia changhungtana (assembly GCA_030180095.1). Lineage (NCBI taxonomy): Eukaryota > Viridiplantae > Streptophyta > Magnoliopsida > Magnoliales > Magnoliaceae > Magnolia > Magnolia changhungtana. The sequence continues at coordinate 4,392,094 of JASAUF010000586.1, read as the reverse complement.
TTTATCATTGCTACTTGACTGAGTTGATAACATGTTAACCTTTGCTCTATGATTCCACTGAGTTGATCACTCACTCTCACATTTTGGGATGGTGTTCTGAACACCCATCAGACTCTGTCTTAGTTGTAGATGACAATGCGACTCAGGAGGTGGAGCTTGATTCCAATGGCGATCAGGATGCGTTCTCGTATATGTAGTTCTCCAGCAGTTTCGCTTAGGCCGTCCTGATCGACGAGGCTACAGGGCTTATCATTATAGTTGAACTATTTTTGACATTTTGACTCTTGAACTATTACATGTATATGGTGACTCAGTGATGTGTTCATACTCTGGAGACTGATAGTGATCCTTTTGGGCTCATATACGTTTATATACATCTTTCAGTCTTCCGCTTATGTTGTATAAATTAATCTAGAGTATGAATTACTGTTTTGGTATAATTCCACTCATGATTAATGCACTAACATAGACAACATTTAATCATGAGCATATATGTTGCATAAGTGATGTTTTAGAACTCAGGAGTTGAGTTGCTACTCGACCCCCGATTTTCAGGGCGTTACAAGTTAGTATCAAAGCATGATTTGGATTAAATCGAACCTGGGGTATGGTTATACAATGTACGCTGACGTTTTTCGACACAGGTAGGTGCAAGAAAAAAATGTAGAAACAAGCTTAGGTTTTCTCGATTTTGCCAATTGGCGAAGTTCATCGATATCGATCGCCGAGATCGAGTCCGTACACCTCCGTGATCGCTTGAGGCAATCCCGTACCTTTTCTAAACCGTCTATCGACAGATTTATACAGTAAATCACCTCTTCTCAGCCCTCAATACTGTACAGATGTAGCTGTACATCAGAAACACACCCGTGAGGACTTGAAATGACTTAAAGCGGAGTCGGGGGGCCAAACGGGACTGTTCTAGGGGGACCCATTGTGGGACCCACATACATTTAAAGTCTAGGGGGTCTAGAGACCAGCGAGGACCTTGCTGGTTTGGCGAGGCCTCGCCGCTAGATGGGCTCGTCCGTGTGGGCTGGCGAGTTTTGGGCGTTGTGTGGCCCACTTGTGCACGGGTTTTCGATTAAAATCCCTCCTAGGTCACCCCTCCTTTATAAACTACCCCTCCAAGCTTTCCTTTTCTCAAGAAAACACCCAAATCCTCACTCAAATCCCCCCTCTAAGTGCTCCTTCTCCCCTTTTCGTGCACCACCTTCACCACACATTCGAAATCTCCCTCCACAATTGTTTACCTTCTTCATTCCCCTTTCATTTGAGCATTCAAGCCCCACTTTGTGTCTCAAATTCATGGGAACCCATGTATCCCTCATATTTTCCCATTTTCTTTCCTTTTCCATGGCATTGTTCGAGCTTGTGACACACATCTTCTCCATTTCCACCATTCCTTCTCTCATGGGAAAGAAAAGAGCTCCTGTGGAAGAAGCTGGGCTTAGTCACCCTACTCGTTCGAGGAGACCGAGAGGCACCACCGCAAGCATGGGCGTTGAACGTGAGATACAGACTAAGCGGGAGCTTGATCCCCAGGCTCCCCTTGAAAGGATTCTTTGGCGAAAATGTCTCATGGTAGGTTTCATGACCGTAGGGTCCTTTTCAAAGCTCATGTTGACGAGAAGCTCTTTAGGGAATATCTATTGATGGAACACCTGGAGGAAGCTGGGTGGGGCCCTATGTTTGAAGAAAAATATCCTGCAAATGTGGGCACCATCCGAGCATTCTATGCCCATATTCAAGAGCCTACGCTGGAGCCCTTACAGTTCAAGATTTCCGCGGGAAGAGGTTGGGAGGCCACAATTGACGCTGGCCCGATAGCTCGACTCATGGGAATACTGCTTGGTTAAGTCCATGCGAGTGAGAAGAATCTGAAGAGTGCACATGAAAGGGATCACCGTACGTGTTTCCTTTGTGGTCGACTGGTTCAATGACAACCAAACAATAGCCTCCTGGCGTCAAACATGATGGATAATTTTCGCCTACTCCACCATATCTGCACGTTTAACGTGTACCCCAGGTGGGGCAATCGCAGTGAGTGCACGCGCCTGATGGTAGACTTTTTTACCAAGCGGGGTAGGTAGAGAAGTTGTACGTGCCTACGTATATTTTGTGACAGATAGTTCTTACAGCATGCTCCAATAGAAGGACTGATTCGATCCCCTTTGGCTGGCTTATATGCAAGATTGCACGCGAGTTCGGCTACAGACTTGGCGTAAAACTCCCAGTGCCACAACATTTCATCAATGAAACTACTCTCAATCAGATGGGAATTGGGCCCCGGTAGCGACAAGCCTGACTGGATGAGGGTGAGGATGAGACGACTAGCGAGGAGTATGAGAGCGAGGAAGAAAGCAGAGAATAGATAGAGGAGGAGCAGGAAGAGGAAGTGAAGACTCAGGACACAAAGTAGAGCTCCCCTCCTACGGCACCGGAGCATGGCACTGATCGAGCTCACTTAGCTCGACTTAAGGAGGGTCAGGCTACCTTGCGACAGGATATTGTTGATCTCCGGGCCCTTGTGAAGTATAATTTTCAGAAGGTGACTCGCCCCTCCCCCGTCACCAGATTTGGATCCCTAGTCTTTCGTACCATTGTCTTGTAGCTTGTTTATTGTTGCTTTAGGATGTTTGTGTTTAAATGATTCGTGGCTTAGTAGTGTAGAAGGTAGAAAGTGTGTTTGGGTTGAATAGTTCATAGCCGCATGCGTTCCTGTCATGATTCATGTAGAACTGTGTTCCATGTATTGTGAAAAATTTTGGTAAATGAAATGCATGCTGTTTCTTTTGCTATGAAGTGTGTGGAATGCTTAAAGGATTGTGTATTACTATGCTACATCTTACCCAAGTTGTGCCCTATGTCATATAGGGAATGCCACCTGCGGTCACACGGAGCACGGCTCGCCTCACACTTACTGATTTGATGGACCAGGCACCTCCCTGGAGTGATGGTCGTACGGACCCTAATTCGGGCCCGGTTCGTGAGACTATGCCTGAGTCTTAGCCTTCTACTGGTCCTACAGTTGTGCCGCCACCTTACACACCACTGGTTCATCAGCAACACCGTGCGTCTTCTTCGACGTAGCATGTGCCTCAATCGGCCCCACCTACGGATAAGTTGGAGCAGTTGTTAATAATGATATACCAGCAGCAGTAGATGCAGCACCAGCAGTAGCTCTTGGCCACTATTGCAGGGCCCTTAGCTCAAGGTGGGAATGCGACTCCACCTACACCATATGTGCACCTTGCGGAGACTTTAGGGCCTTTCGCTGAGGATGAGGGTGTGACTTTACCTGCACCTGCTGTATACCCTACAGGGAACTTGGGTACTAGTGGCCTCCTCGAGCGATTCCAGCACTTGCGGCCTCCTACCTTTGCGGGTTCTCACAGACCTGAGGAGGCCGAATATTGGTTTGAATGTATCTCCAAGATACTGAGGATGCTACACTATACAGAGCTGGAGCAGGTCGAGTTGGTCACCTTTATGTTTGAGAAGGAGGCCAGCTTGTGGTGAGATAGTGTCCTGTGGACCGTTATAGTTGAGTATGTATGGACGTGGGCAGCATTTGGGACCTGCTTCCATGAGAAGTATTATCCCCTTACATACTGGCACGAGAAGGAGAATGATTTCTTGCACCTCAAGCAGGGAGGTATGTCAGTGGTAGAGTACAAACACCGATTTACAGAGCTGGGCAGGTACGCTCCACTATACTTGCTTATGCGTAGATGCGAATGCGACGTTTTTTCGAGGGCCTAAAACCTGACATCTGCTCGAAGATGTGCTGTGCTATCATACCTTCTTATGCTGAGCTAGTACACATGTCTATGAGAGCAGAGCAGGACGGGGATCGATTGACATGTTCTCGTGGGCCTATGATCTCTAGGCCACGACCAGATATGCCAAGCAGGTCATTCCTCGGCAAGAGGTCCTGTACCAACTCTTCCCCTAGGATCGCAGTACCACTAGTTCCGATGAGGTGACCTGGTGTGACATGTACGTACTGTGGGAGACCAGGTCACGTTGCAGAGAATTGCTTTGCGTGTATGAGAGACAGTAGGTTTTCACCGCCGCAGAGAATCGACCGCCCTCACCCTCAGGTTCTATCGGCTTCACCCCTACAGACTGCACCAGCTCATCCATCATTCCGGCCACTTGCGCCTCGATTTAGGCCACCTCAGCGACCTATGGCGCCTCAGCCTAACCGATCTCAGCAGGCGCGCGTCCATGCACTTACAGCGAAAGCGCCTGATTCTACAGCTACCGTACCTTTGGCCTTCGAGCTCACCGCCCACATTGAAGGTACCCCTATATTTCTGTTGGTGGATACGGGATCCACTATTTTTGTGATATCATGTTCTGCAGTCAAGCGCTTAGGGTTGAATACGACCCCGATGGTTGGGGTGCGAGTCATCGCAGCACCAGGGACTTTTACAGATGCCACCAAAATGTGTGAGGGTTGCTTGATAGATCTAGGGAGCAGGATGATATGTATTGACCTGATTGTCACCACGATATACCATTTCGACATCATCCTTGGTATGGATTGGCTAACTGAAGTGAGGGCCGAGATTGACTGCGAGACCCGTCTAGTGATAGCTTACGAGCATGAGGGCATGCCCTTTACATTTCCCATGCAGGTCAGTTGCCCTTTTCGAGTTCTTTGTTACGCTTCTTTATTGAAGAATGTTGATGGTCCGACACTTGAAAACACGCCTGTAGTTTGGGATTTTGAGGAAGTGTTCAGTAAGATACCTGGGCTGTCTCCTCATCGTGAGGTTGATTTCACCATTGATCTAGCGCCTGGTGCGACGCCCATTTCACTCTCGACATATCGCATGCCTCCGTGTGAGATGGAGGAGCTGAGGAGACAGATCAATGATCTATTAGATGCAGGCTTTATACCACCTAGCGTGTCTCCATGGGGAGCACCTGTGTTATTCGTAAAGAAGAAAGACGGTTCACTGCGATTGTGTATTAATTACCGCAGGTTGAACCAAGTGACGGTGAAGAACAAGTACCCTCTGCCCAGAATAGATGACTTATTTGATCAGTTGAGAGAAGCGCAGATTTCACGAAGATCGACTTGCAGTCAGGGTATCATCAGTTCCGTGTTAGGGATGAGAATGTGCAGAAGACGGCTTTCAGGACTTGTTTTGGGCACTATAAGTTTCTTGTGATGTCGTTCGGTCTTACGAATGCACCGGCCGTTTTCATGAACCTGATGAACAAGGTGTTTCGGCCGTTTCTATTCCGATTCGTCATCGTATTTATTGATGACATCCTGATATAGTCGGGAAGAGCACAAGGAACACCTACTAGCAGTTTTGGATACTCTGAAGAAGAACTAGTTGTTCACACAATACAAGAAATGCGACTTCTGGAAAGAGGAAGTCAAGTTCCTGGGGCCTGTGGTATCCAAGGAAGGCATAGTGGTAGACCTTACTAAGGTAACTGCGGTTCAGGACTGGGAACAGCCCGATTCGGTTACTGAGGTGAGGAATTTTCTTGGTCTGGCGGGTTACTATTGACGATTCATTCGAGACTTCTCGAAGATAGCCTGACCTTTATCTCAGTTGACACTGAAGGATCTTAGGTTCGCCTAGAATGAGAAGGCGGAAATAACTTTTCAAGAGCTGAAGGACAGGTTGACGTCCACCCCTGTGGTAGTATTGCCAGAGCAAGGGGTCAATTATATGATATATACCGACACGTCTCGTGTTGGTTTGGGATGTGTCCTTATGCAGAATGACATGGTGATTGCTTATGCCTCGAGACAGTTGAGGAAATACGAGAAAAATTACCCTACACATAACCTGGAATTAGCGGCCGTCATTTTTGCATTAAAGCTCTGGAGACATTACCTCTATGGAGAGGAGTTCGAGCTCTTTTGCAACCACAAGAGCCTTAGGTACATATTCACACAAAGGGACCTGAACATGAGGCAACGACGATGGATGAAAACCTTGAAGGACTTCAAGTTCGAGGTTCCCTACCATCCTGGTAAGGCTAACCTTGTGGCAGACACATTGAGCCGCAAGAAGGCGATAACATTTGCGACTCTGCTGATGGTTGAGGAATGGCACATGGTGGAATTTATGCGTGACTATGAGCAGAAGCTCATGGTAGAGGAACCGTTTGAGAGTATCGCGCATATTCGAGTGCAGCCACTGGTTGATGACTGAATCAGAGAGGCTCAGTGAGAAGACAAATGGTTAGAGGAGATGAGGACAAAGGCTAGTGGAGACGAGGATGCGGAATAGAGTGCTGGTACGGATGGGGGCTTGTGTTATCTTGGCCGCCTATGCGTTCCAGACATTCATGATTTGAGATAGGAAGTTCTTGAGGCAGTGCATAATTCAAAGTTAGCAATGCATCCAGGTAGCACAAAGATGTATCAAGACATGAAGATGTCATATTAGTGGGATAATATGAAGGCCCATATAGCAGAGTATGTATCACGTTGTCTCACGTGCCAGCAGGTCAAGGCCGAGCATCGCCGACCTCTTGGACTCCATCAGCCCATGCCCATAGCTGAATGGAAGTGGGATTTCATCTCTATGGACTTCATCTCGGGGCTACCGAAGACGAGGAAGGGTTATCACTCTATTTGGGTGATCATGGACCGGTTAACAAAATCGGCTCACTTCCTCCCGATTAAAGTCACGAATTCTGCAGATGAGTTGGCCAAGCTGTATATCAGGGAGATTGTATGTCTGCATGGAGTTTCTATGGAGATCGTGTCAGACAGAGACACGTGATTCACATCTATCTTCGAGACTCGTATCCAGGAAGCGATGGGTGTGAAGTTGAAGTTCAGTACCACGTTCCACCCACAGACTGACGGGCAGACGGAACTGGTAAACTAGGTGTTAGAGGACATGTTGCGAGCTTGTGTGCTTGATTTCAAGGACAATTAGGATGACTGTCTTCCTTATGTAGAGTTCGCCTACAATAACAGCTTTCAAGCAAGTATTGGCTTGGCTCCGTATGAGGCCTTGTATGGGTGCCCCTGTCGATCACCGCATTGCTGGGCAGAGATTGGTGAGCACAATTTGATTGGCCCAGAGCTAATACAGGTGACCTCAGAGAAGATTGACATTATCAAGCATTGACTTCTTACAGCGTAGAGCAGACAGAAGAGCTACGCCGATATGAGGCGACGACCGTTGGAGTTCGAGGTTGGAGATCATGTGGTTCTTAAAGTTTCCCTTATGAAGGGAGTCCTTCAGTTTAGAAAGAAGGGAAAACTTATGCCGCGGTTCATTGGCCCATTCCAGATATTAGACCGAGTAGGTGTGGTAGCTTATCGCTTGGCTTTACCCACACCACTTACTGGCATACACAACGTATTTCATGTTTCCTTGCTGAAAAAGTACGTCCCTGATCCTTCTCACATTATCAGATGGGAGCATGTGCAGTTGAGTGAGGACGCTACATATGTGCTGCGACCGACGCGTATTCTAGACAGGAAGGAGCAGGTGTTATGTAGCAATATCATCCCACTTGTGAAAGTATTGTGGACGCATCACACTAGGAAGAGGCTACTTGGGAGACAGAAGCCGAGGTCCGTAAGAACTACCCTCAACTTTTCGAGAAGTACGAAAAGGTACTAATTTCGAGGACGAAATTTTTCTTTAAGGGAGGTAGATTGTAATGACTCGAAAAATTTCGTACAAAGACCCGAGTACCACCTCAGGCAAAAATCACTCAGGACCAAATCCTTTAGAAAGTAAACAAGTTTAACCATGTACTAAACTAGATTAGCTGTGAAATCCACTTGATCCACTTTAAATATGAACTGCAAGACCCAAAACTTGTAGAATCATTGATGCTACATTACCTTGAAATCTAGGATCAATCTCATTACCCAGTTACTCTCTGGAGCACATTAAAACTTCGATCAGACCTAGACTGCACATCGAAAGTTTGATTACTACGAAATTATATAATTAAGACCACCTTTCTAGACTTGAAAACCACCTCGGAAATCAAGTCCAGACAGTATCCCGAAACTATTCGCTCGAGCCCGGAGCAAAGTGTGTGAGAAACGCGAATATCTTTAGGAAATAAACCCAAACTTAAGTAAACTGAGTTATTCACTTGCAGGTCCAAATATAAGGATTTTGACCGTTAGAATCTGACCCAAATACACTCTCGAATTAGAGAAAATTTTATACATAGGTCAGTATACTTGTGGCCGTGATCGGTGATCGTGGACCATTGAACTGAAACTGGTCCACCACGGGCAATCTGTAAAACCGATCGGACCGAAAACTCAGCTTGACCTAGATCCAACATAAGGGACCTTAAGTCTGACCTTAAGCTCAAGGGGGCTCCAGAAGTGCTCCATTGAGCTAAAACAGACGCTCTTTGGACATAATCTAAGTATACCTTGGCCCTGGGGTCATCCCATCAATTCTGGGCCTATATAAGGACCTTAAACCCTCTCCCTCTCACTTCATACGAATTTTCTAAACCCTAAGAAAGAAAAGAAAGAAAAGAGAGAGAGAGAAGTGGGATTTCTTCCTGGGATTTGATCCCGTCGTTTCACACACTTAGCTACCCTACCTGCATCGGTATTCCGGCAATTTCGACATTACGCATGGGTAAGGAAACCTAACCCTAATTTGGCTTAGGGTTTTTGATAGTGCTAGTTATGAAATGGCTAACCTAACTCATGCTATAGGTTGTAAATCCGCTGTTGACAAAGACTTAACGTCTAAAACGACTCCGTTACGCGTTTATCGGTGTAAGGTGCGGACTATAGATGTATAGGTTATGGTTTTCAAAGCTTTCAATGTCGAATAATGATAGATTCCTGATGTGGATGTTATTTCACATGCAAAATACGATGTTTATTTTACGTTTCAGTTATATATGAAATTTGTGGAGTTTAACGTATTCTGTGTATTTGGAGAAAATACCATATACGTACGAAATATGAAAGTGTGTTTGCCATGATTAACTACTATGTGTATATGCTAGTTATATGTGTAACAACTCCTTGGCAAAAGAATTCACCCTAATACATGTTTTAGCCAACATACGTTATGTATGTTAATACGTGTAGTCTAAGTATTTGTAAAAATGCTTGTATAAGTAAGTACTTAGTAAATAGTGTTTTGGGTGGGTGTGAGATAGGATTCTCAACTACCTTAGTTAGTTTAATCGCTTACTTATGAAATGTATGTGTTTAGATTTTCTGTTTAAGTTGTATTTTATAACATACTTGTTAACATGTTTAAACTACTTGGTTAATTCTGCTCTGACTACTCCACATGCTTACTGGTTAAGGATTGAATATGATTGGGGCTATGTTATAGTCCAGGCAATCGGTAACAGGCTATGAGTTTATGGCTGAGATTTATTCGTAACGTAGGACGAGTTTGATGAACCCGAGCTGTACTAGAGTTGTCGACAGTGGTTAGGCCACACGGAGTGCTTATGCACTTCATGTCGATCAACTCGTTGTGCGCTTATACTAGTCGGGCTCGTCAAGTAACCCGATTGATCCGATGTATGTTCCCCATGTTTAGAAGCTCTTGCTTGAACCTAAGGTACCAAACTCACCAGTGGAAACCCCGTTAACCTTGGTACTTCGATCCGCTAAGACTCATGAGTCGAATACGGTGGTATGAGACACTGTATTCGTGCTGTCGGCCTACACTGATAAGGTGACGAGTCCTTTGTAGTGACCTCGAGCATACTCTGAGCCTACATTGAGGCGACTAGCCTTTCCGTAACAACTAGAGTATAAACTGGGACTACATTGCATTGAGGCGATGAGCCCTTTGTAGTGACTTAGAACCATAACATCGTATGAGAATTGTTGGGACTGATGACCCTAGAATGGATCATTGTTTAGAAAATGATATAAGGGAGGTACCTTAGTTTTCCAAATCCTGCTGTATGAAAAGGACTAATAAGAACTTGGTAATCACGCTCATAACATCGTACTGCATGTGCCCCGGGTTGAAGAGCATAGAGGGAAGAAAGCATGCCATGACCGTAAGATGGTGTCGCACGAGTGAGTGTAGGCGAGGGCATGCATCATGAATACATTTCATCCTTGTATTAATAAGAGTATCTAGGAATGTCTGATATGTCTACTTTATCATTACTGCTTGACTGAGTTGATAACATATTAACCTTTGCTCTATGATTCCACTGAGTTGATCACTCACTCCTACATTCTGAGACGGTGTCCTGAACACCCACTAGACTCTATCTTAATTGCAGATGACAATGGACTCAGGAGGCGAAGTCTGATTCCGATGGCGATCAGGATGTGTTCTCGTATATGCAGTTCTTCGGTGGTTTTGCTTAGGTCGTCCTGATCGATGGGGTTACAGGGCTTATCATTATAGTTAAACTATTTTTGACATTTTGACTCTTGAACTATTACATGTATATGGTGACTCAGTGATGTGTTCATACTCTGGAGACCGATAGTAATCCTTTTAGGCTCATATACGTTTATATACATCTTTCAGTCTTCCGCTTGCGTTGTATAAATTGATCTGGAGTATGAATTACTATTTTGGTATAATCCCACTCATGATTAATGCACTAACATAGACAACATTTAATCATAAGCATATATGTTACATAAGTGATGTTTTGGAACTCGGGAGTTGAGTTGCTACTCGACCTTCAATTTTCAGGGCGTTACACTCTGGCAATACTAGCACAGGGGCGGATGTTAGCTTGTCCTTCAGCTCCTGAAAAGCTGCTTCTGCCTTCTCATTCCAGGCGAACTTCAGATCTTTTCGTGTCAACTGAGATAGCAGTCTGGCAAGCTTAGAGAAGTCTTTGATAAAACGACGGTAGTACCCTACCAGACCAAAGAAACTCCTCACCTCTGTGACCGAACCGGGCTGCTCCGAGTCCTAAACCGCAGCTACCTTAGTGAGGTCAACTGCTATCCCTTGGACACCACATGTCCCAAAAACTTGACTTCCTCCTTCCAGAAGTCACACTTCTTGTACTACGCAAATAACTGGTACTTCCTGACCGTATCAAACACCACTCTCAGGTGCTCCTCGTGATCCTCTCGACTCGTAGAGTATATCAGGATGTCATCTATAAATACAATGACAAATCGAAATAGAAACGGCCGAAACACCCTGTTCATCAGGTCCATGAATACGGCCGGTGCGTTCATAAGACCGAACGACATGACGAGGAACTCATAGTGTCCAAAACTGGTCCTGAAGGCCATCTTCCGCACGTCCTCATCCCTGATGTGCAACTGATGATACCCTGACTGCAGATCGATCTTGGAGAAGTATTGTGCCCCCTTCAACTGATCAAACAGATCATCTATCCTGGGCAAAGAATACTTATTCTTCACCATCACCTGGTTCAACCGGCGATAATCAATACATAATCGCAGTCAACTATCTTTCTTCTTCACAAATAACACAGGCGCTCCCCCAGGGACATGCTAGGCCGTATAAAGCCTGCATCCAACAGATCATCGATTGCTTCCTTAACTCCTCCAGCTCACATGGAGGCATACGATAAGTCGGTAATGAAATGAGAGTCGCATCAGGCACAAGATCAATAGTAAAGTCAATCTCACACCGAGGAGGTAATCCGGGTATCTTCCTGAACACATCTGAGAACTCTTGGACTACTGGAGTGTCCTTAAGTGTTGGACCATAAACATTCTCTAGCAAAGAAGCGTAACAACTAATACGATAGGGCCAACTGACCTGTACTGGGAATGTAAAGGTCGTGCCCTTTGGTCCACAGGCTATCACCACTCTAGTATCGCAGTCAATCTCTGCCTTCATCTCTGTGAGCCAATCCATACCAAGAATGACATCATAATGATGCAACGAGGTGACAATCACATCAACGAGCACTGTTCTGCTCCCTACGTCTATCGAACACCCTTTACAGATCCTAGTAGCTTCCAGGAAAGTCCCTTTGGCGGTAAGAATCCTCACCCCAACCATAGGACTAGTATCCAACCCCAGTCACTTAATTGCTACGCATGATATGATGGAAATAGTGGACCCAGTGTCCACCAACAGAAATATAGGGGTACCTTCAATGTGGACGGTGAGGTCGAAGGCCAAAGGTACGGTAGCTGTAGAATCAGGCGCTTTCGCTGTAAGGTCATGAATGCGCGCCTACTGAGATTGGTTGGGCTGAGGTGCCATAGGTCACTGAGGAGGCCTAAATCGAGGCGCAGGTGGCCGGAACGATAGATGAGCTGGTGCCGACCGCAGAGGTGGTGCTGATATGGCCTGCGGAACCTGGCGATCGATCCTCTGAGGTGGTGAGAATCCACTGTCCCTCATCCTGCTAAAACAATATCGGTCTGTATGCCCTGCCTTCCCGCAGTAAGTGCATCACAAACCCGCTCATCCCATCTGAGTCGGTGGCGCTGCAAGCCTGAGAGGAGAGTCTGCCCGTGGTCTCTTGCCAAGAAATGGCCTGGCCGTGAAATCAGATCGGGGCCTAAGGGCCACGAGTGCTTGTATATGGGACTACCTGTCCCCGTCCTGCTCAGCTCGCATAGACATGCCCACTAGCTCAGCATAGGTAGATATGCTGCGCAGCACATCTTCGAGTGGATTTCGGGTCACAGACCCTCAGCAAATCATCGCATCCGCATATCCTTATCCCCCAATATTAGGAGAACATACCTGCCCAACTCTGTAAATCTATTCTTATACTCCGTCACTATCATACCTCCTTGTCGAAGGCGAAGGAACTCACTCTCCTTCTCATGGCGATATGTGAGAGGGAAATACTTCTCGTGGAAGCGCACCTCGAAGGCCTCCCACGTCCATACGAAGCCTTCCGCAACAATGCGGAGAATACTGTCCCACCACAAGCTGGCCTCCTTCTCCAACATAAAGGTGACCAACTCCACCTGCTTTGCCTCGGCGCAGCGCAGCGGCTTCAGCATCTTAGATATGTCGTCAAGCCACTATTCAGCCTCTTCGGGTCTATGAGTACCCGTAAAAGTGGAAGGCCGTAAGCGCTGGAATCGCTCAAAGGTGTCGCTAGCACTAGAGGTCCTAGCAGAGTGCATAGGTGATGCAGGTGAAGTCACCCCATATTCTGGGCAAAAATACCAGCCATGGAGGTCAAAAACTGTTGTTGTTGTTCTTCTTTGTGCTTACGTCACCGATATCAGTACTGTTGTTGTTGCATCGCGAAAGATCATCTCGCTCCACCTATCAATAGGGGGAACCGGCTGAGGCATGGGTAGCATCGACGTAGATGCACGGTTCTGCTCAGGAACCAATGGCGTAACAGGTGGCACCACAGGTGGTGTCATAGGTGCGGCCCAATGGCAGGACCAGTGGCAGGCTGAGAATCCGGCATGGCAGTGTGGGTCAGGCGCAATCTAGGGTCCATCTGGCTATCACTCAGGGAAGATACCCCTTCAATCGGATCGCCAAAAGTGAGACGCGCCACAACCCGTGTAGCCTTAGGTATATTAACATAGGGTGCAACCCAAGTCAGGTTCAGCATACTCACAAACTTATTTATACAGCATTCATACACAGATTAAAGCAACTTCATGCACTTCATTGACCAAAATTATCATAATACATGAGACACAGTGTTACATGAATCATGATAGAATATGCATGTGAGCTAATACAACTAAGACTTCAAACATTTAAAACATTTTACAAACTACTACACTACTAGGCCTATCAACATGAAAACACAAACATCCTAACACTAACAAAACAAGCCACAGGGTGACGTCATGAATGACTAGGCATCCGAGTCTGGCAACGGAGGAAGGACACTCTTATCCTACAAGCAGCACAGGATAAACATCAAAGTGCGTGTCACTTTCTTAAACTTGTGTTTCATGAGGGCTCGAAGATCGATTATATCCTGTCGTAGGATAGCCTGACCCTCCTCAAGTCGAGCTAAACGGGCATCCCTAGTAGCACGATCAGTGTCCTACTCCGGTGCCGCAGGATGAGAGCTCTCATCCGTATCCTGGGCCTCCTCCTCTTCTTCTTCTTCTTCTTCTTCTTCTTCTATTTCAGCTCCACCTTCTTCCTCACTCTCTTCCTCTTCGCTCTCCGTCTCTTCCTCACTCTCTTCAAGTCGGGCTTGTCGTTGCTGTGGCCCAATGTCCATTTGATTGAGAGTAGTTTCATTGATATTATGGATCGACACTGCCCTTTTCCCCCCAAGTCTGTAGCCAAACTCATGTGCAATCTTGCAATGAGTCGGCCAAAGGGGAGCGAATCAGTCCTTCTATTGGAGTGTATGGTAAGAACTATCTTTTTTAAAACATACGTAGGCACGTACAACTTCTCTCCCTGCCCCACTTGGTACAGGAAATCTACCATCAGGCGCGTACACTCGCTGCAATTGCTCCACCTGGGGTAAATGTTGAACGTGCAAATGTGATGGAGTAGAAGGAAGTCGTCAGTCATATTCATCGCTAGAAGGCTATTGTTTGGCTGCCACTGAACCAGTCGACCACAAAGGAACCATGTACGGTGATCCCTTTCACGTACACTCTTCAGATTCTTCTCACTTGCATGTACCTCGCTAAGGGGCACATTCATAAGCCGAGATATTAAACCAACATCAATTGTGGCCTCTTGATCTCTTCCGAATGGGATCTTGAACTGTAAGGGCTCCAGCATAGGCTCTCGAATGTGGGCATAAAAAGCTCGGACAGTACCCACATTTACGCGGTACTCGCCCTCGAATAGCGGACCCCACCTAGCCTCTTCCAAGCGTTTGAACAACAGGTATTCCCCAAATAGCCGCCCATCCACATGAGCTTTAAAAAGAACCCAACGGCCCTCATAAACTCCATGTGACAGCTCTGCCAACAGAGCCCTTCCGATGGGAGCCTAGGGATCAAGATCCCGCTTAGTCTAAAACTCCCGATTAATGCTAGTACCCACGGTGGCACCTCTCAGTCTCCTCGAACGAGTAGGGCGACTAGGCCCAGCTTCTTCCACGAGAGCCCTTTTCTTTCCCATGAGAGAAAGAATGGTAGAAATTGAGAAAATGGCCGTAATAAGCTCAAATAGAGCCATGGGAGAGTGAAGAAAAGGGAGAAAAGGGATGGGATCTTTGGGTCTCCATGGATTTGAGCCTCAAAGGAGGGTGTAAAGGCTCAAATGAAAGGGGATAAAGAGGGAAAATGATGAAATAGGATGTGTTAGTGGGTTTACACGAATTTGAGACTCAAATGGAGGGTTTAAGAGCTCAAATGAGAGAGAATAGAGAGGTTAGGTAGCAGTGGAGGAGGGTCTTTGGCAGAGTAGTGGAGAGAGTGCACGAAAATGGAAGAAAAAAGCTCTTGGTGGGACAATTTGAGTGAGGAATCTGGAGTTTTTTGGGAAAAAAGGAGAGCTTGGGGTAGTGGTTTGTGAAGGAGAGGCGACATAGGAGGGGTTTTTATCGAACCCCCATGCGTCAGTGGGCCACACAACACCCAGGATGCATCTGCCCAAGCCGGCCTGCCCGATCTAGCACGTTGGTCAGTGAGGTCTCGCCAAACCGGTGAGGTCCTCCTGTCCCTTGGACTCTAAAAATATGTGGGGTCCACTCTAGGTCCCCCTGAAAGTACCCCGTTTGGGTCCCGACTCCGTTTCGAGTTGTTCCGGGTCATTTCGAATAGATTTTGATGTATATTCACGTTAACCGATTTTAAACGGCTGGGATGGAATAAAACATGGTCTAAACCCATCGATTGACGGTCTAGAAGTAGGTTGGGATCATTTCACGTGATCATGGGTGTGTACGGGCCCAATCTCGGCGATCGATTTCGTTCAGTTTCGCCGTTCGGCGAATTTGAAAAATCCTAAATCTATTTCTACATTCTGTCTCTCCCTCCTAAGGCAAAGTACATTAGTGTGCATCGCGTGACCATAATCTAGGTCTGGTTTAATTTAAATCATGCTCTGATACCAACTTGTAACGTCCTGAAAATCAGAGGTCGAGTATACACTCGACTCCCGAGTTCCAACGCATCACTTATGCAACATAGAAAATGATGGTTAAATGTTGACTGTGTTAGTGCATTAAACATGAATGGGACTATACCCAAACATCATATCATACTCCAGAGACAGTTAACTTACGCAAGCGGAAGACTGAGATAAGTGTATAAAGTATATAAGTGATTGTAAGTCTCCCAAGTATGATCATGTTACCAGGTCAAATAATTACATTTAAAATTCTAAAATATACAAGATGTTGAATGCCAACTAATCAGCATCCCAGAAATCCCCGTCAATCAGGACACGGCTCACATGAACCCGCCTGAATACTGCATGTACGAGAATGCCTCCTTGTCGTCACAAAAGTCAGGCTCCGCCTCAGGGATCGCGTCACCATCTGCAATCAAGATAGAGTCTGGCTAGTGTTTAAAACACCGTCCCGTAACGTGGGAGTGAGTGATCAACTCAGTGGAACAATAAGGCAAAGGTTAACATGTTATCAATTCAATCAAGCAATAATGACAAAGCAGCACAGCAATCATGTCCTAAATACTCTTGATTAATGCAAAATGATATGTAAGAATGATGTATGCCCTCGCCTATACTCCCTCAGCGTCTTCATCTTACGGCACACATGGCAACCTCCCGAAAGTGCTCTTCCAAACCAAAGTACATGCAATGCGGTGCATGCACGTGATTAGTCAGGTTCTTACTTAGGTTTATTCATACAGTAGGATTGGGAAACTAAGGTACCTCCCTTATATCAATACCCAAACAATGATCCATTCTAGGGTCGTCAGTCCTAACCAATCTCTTACGATGTTGCGGTTATAGGTCACTACAAAGGGCTCGTCACCATGATGCAGTGTAGGCCTAGTTATACTTTAGTTGCTACGGAAAGGCTCGTCGCCTCCACGTAAACTCAGGGTATACTCGAGGTCACTACAAAGGGCTCGTCATCTAATCAGTGTAGGCCGACAGCTCGAATACAGTGTCTCATACCACCGTATTCGACTCAGGAGTCTAGGTTACTCACTGGTCACTACGAGGAGGCTCATCGCCCCAGCGTAGGGCGACAGCTTGACCACGGTGTCCCATACCACCATGTCCGACTCATAAGTCTTAGCGGATCGAGGTACCAAGGTTAACGGGGTTTCTACTGGTGAGTTTGGTACCTTATGTTCAAGTAGTAGCGCCCATACATGGTGAACATACATCGAGTCAATCGGGTTACTTGACGATCTCGACTGGTACGAGCGCACCTCGAGTTAATCGACATGAAGTGCATAAGCACTTCATATGGCCTAGCTCCTGTCGACAACCAAAGTACAGCTCGGATTCATCGAACACATCCTGAGTGGTGAAAGGACCTCAGCCACTACTTGAGAAACCTTTTCTGGTTGCATGGACTATGTAGTAGTTCCAATCACACTTCAATACAATAGGAACACATATGTGCTAGTCCGAAACAGCAAGTAGCAACCAACTTAAATATAAGACTTATTCGAGCATTCTAACAAACACATAGTATACATGTTAACAAACATAAGCATTTCAACCATAATTACGTAGTAGTAATATATGATACAGAAAGGAAAACCATAACCATCGTTGGGGGGGATTGAGAATCTTATCTCAACACCCTCATTACATGCATATCAACAAGTATTTCCTCATTGAGGCATTTTATCAAACACTTAGACTACACATATTACACACATGTAATAGACTAATTATAACATACATCCTGGCAAGCCCTTTTTACAAAGGGTTGTCATATACACAACAAGCATATATCCATAGATAATAATCATGGCAAGCACAAATTCAAATTCCATATTCATTCAATCATATCAATAAACACATGGAATACACCATATTCAACATAGTTCATATGTATGTATAAAACGCGGGAAATATCGTATCTAAGCGTGTGATAGCAATCAAGTCAGTCATAAATCATTAATTAAAATTGAAAACCTTAAAAACCATAACCTAAACGTTTATAGTCCGCACCTTACGCCGGTAAACGCGTATTGGACTCAGTTTGTAAGTCAAGTCATTGTCTACGACACGAGGGCCACCTATAGCATGAACTAAGTTAGCTATTTCATCATTTCAACTATTTGAAAGCCTAGAATAGATTAGGGTTAGGTTTTCTTACCCAAGTACGGCATTGAAAACACTGGAAGAACCACACAGGAGTAGCTTTTTAGTAGGTGGATTAGCAAGGAAGAATCCCAGGAATCTTCACCAACTTCTCTCTCACTTTCTCTCTCTTTACTCTCTTCTCTCTCCTAGGGTTTTTTCCAAATTCGTATGGAGGAAATGAGAGAGGGTTTAAGGTCCTTATATAGGCCTAAAACTGATGGAAATGGCCCCAGGGCCAAGGTATACTTAGGTTATGGCCAAATGAGGCTTGTTCCGATCCAACGGAGCACTTATGGAGGCCCTCTTTCTATGTGCGGTCGGACTTAAGCTCCCTGACTATGGATCTAGGTCAAGTTAGGTTTTTAGTTCGATTGGATTTACAGATCGACCGCGGCGGACCAGTTTCCATTCAACGGTCACTGAAACTTGATAGGGCCGCAGGTACACTGCCATGTATGGAAAATTTCTTATGATCCAAGGGTGTATTTGGGTCAGATTCTGACGGTCAGAATCCTTATATTTGGCCCACAAGCGATAAGTCTCAGATTACTTATGTTTGAGTTTAATTTTAAAGATATTCGCATTTCTCACACACTTTGCTCTGGGCTCAAGCGAATAGCTTCGGGATACTATCTGGACTTAATTTTCAAGGTGGTGGTCAAGTCCAGCAAAGCAGTCTTAATTATATAATTTTGTAGTAATCGGACTTTTGACGTGTGGTCCAGGTCTGATACGAAGTTTCAATGTGCTCCCGAGAGCAACCGGGAATAGAGTTTGATCCTAGATTTTAGGGTAACGTAGTGCCAACGATTCTACAAGTTTTGGATCTTGCAGATTGTATTTAAAGTGATTTGTGCTAATTTCACAGGTAAACTAATTTAGCGCTAGTTAATTCTCGCCTAATTTCTGAAGGATTTGGTCCTATGTGATTTCTGCCTGAGGTGGTACTCGAGTCTTTGTATGGATTTTTTCGAGACGTTACACGCGATCACAAGTACCTTCAATCTTAATGACATAGATCAGGAACTAGGAAATGTGGTATAAGGATTAGACACTTTAGTGTGATGATATGTGTCTATCCTTAAGATGTCCTGAAGCTTTTACATGTCTTCAACAAGACACGACTACAGTTCTACTTACTCAAAATTTGCACATATATATAGTGAAGTAGAAATAAATCTTTATATCAAAATCATCCAAAAACAAACTGTATAAAACAAGATCTCTAAATGTCTATAAAAACTAAAGTACGCTCAACTCCCACTAACGGAAAACATCTATGGGATCAATGACTCCCATAGATGTCACATGCTCCTGAAATGGCGCGATAGGGAGCCCTTTAGTGAGCGGATCTGCAATCCTGAGAAGAAAGTCTATAACCATAGTGCCTGATTAGATACCTCGTGGCAGGCGATAAATTCAGCTTCCATGGTGGACGAGATTGTGGTAGATTATTTCATGCTTTTTCACGATATAGCTCATCCAACCATCATGAAAATGTATCCTGAGGTAGACTTCTTAGTGTCAACGCAGCTTCCGAAGTCTGCGTCTGAATATCTGATCAACTCCAACTGATCAGATCTTCTGTATGTGAGTTTGAAGTCTTTCGTTCTCTATAGATACTGCAATACTTTCTTTGCAGCTATCCAATGTTGTATTCCTGAATTACATAGGTATCTTCCTAACATTCCAGTGACAAAGGCAATGTCCGCTCACGTACAGACTTGAGCAAACATGATGCTCCTTACTATTGATGCGTACGAAAATTCTTTCATTCGATTCTTTTCTAAATCATTCTTTAAACACTGAAATAGGCCAAATTTGTCACCCTCCATAATGGGTGACTGTCTGAAAGCACAATTTTGTATGCCATACCTTTCGAGTGCCCTAGTAATATAGGCCCTCTGTGATAGGCTGAGCAGTCCAAGTGATCTGTCACGACGAATCTTAATGCCAATGACATAAGAAGCTTTACTAAGATCTTTCATTTCAAATCTTTGAGATAAGAATTTCTTGGTGTCTCTCAACATCCTGGTATCACTGTTAGCCAACAGAATGTCATCAACATATAAAATCATCATAACGAACTTACTCCTACTGATTGTAATGTAGATACATTCATCTGCAATGTTTTCTACAAAGTCGTATGAGGAAATTACTTCATTAAACTTTAGGTACCACCGTCGCGATACCTGTTTCAACCCATAGATAGATTTCTTAAGTTTGCAAACCAAATGTTCTGAGCCAGTAGCTAGAAAACCTTCGGGCTGCAACACGTACATATTCTCATTCAAATTCCCATTGAGAAATGCAGTCTTTACATCCATCTGATATAACTCTAAATCCGTATGAGCTACAAGAGCTATTATGATCCTGAATGAGTCTTTCTTAGATACTGGTGAGAAAGTCTCCTTAAAATCAATGCCCTCATGTTGGTTAAAACCCTTAACAATAAGTCCGGCTTTATATCTTTCGACATTACCCTTGGAGTCCTTTTTTATTTTAAATATCCATTTACAATCAATCGGCCTTATTCCAGTGGGTAACTCTGTAAGATCCCATACTTTATTGTCCCTCATGGATTTCAACTCATCTTTCATGGCATCAAACCAACGAGAAGGATCAATACTTTATTTGGCTTGTGTAAAGGATTCAGGATCCTTTTCCACCCCTATGTCAAAGCCATGCTCCTGTAAGTATATGATGTAATCGTCTCAATTTATAGGCCTTCTCTCTCTTTCAGATCTTCTCAATGGTTCAGCTTGTTAGATCTGATCTTGATTTTCCTTATCAGCGGTTTGTATATGAGGTTCTATGTGGTGTTTTGCAGTGACTGCAGAATCGACTACATCATTAATATTCATATAATTTGGATTGACTATGACTGGAGTCACAATCATTTGTTCCTCAAATACAAAATTTCTTATGTTCATACTCCCACTGTTTTCAATATCCTTAATGAATCTGGCATTCTTAGTCTCAACAATCCTGATAGAGTGGGAAGGACAGTAGAATAGATAGCCTTTTGATCTTTCTAGGTATCTAATAAAGAAGTAACTTACGATTCTAGGATCAAGCTTCTTTTAATGTGGGTTATAAATTTTGGCCTCAGCAGGACAACCCCAAACATGTAGATATCGGAGACTTGGTTTTCTCCCATTCCATAACTCAAAAGGAGTTTTGCTTACTGCTTTGTTGGGAACCCTGTTTAGTATATGAACTACAGTTTTGATCGCATCACCCCACAGAGATTCTGGTAACGTGGAATTACTGACCATGCTTCACACTATATCTATAAGGGTGCGATTACGCCTCTCAGCCACACCATTCTGCTATGGAGTACCAGGCATAATGTACTATGAGATAATACCATAATCATGTAGGTATCTAGCGAATGGCCCTAGATTACGTCTTGATTCGTCATATTTGTCATAGTATTCACCACAACGGTCAGATCTGACAACTTTAATCGTCTTATCGAGTTGATTTTCAACTTCGGCTTTATAGATCTTAAAAACATCTAGGGCATCTGACTTCTCAATAATAAGGTAGAGGTACTCGAAATGAGAGTAGTCATCTATAAAGGTAATAAAATATTTGTGGTCACTCCATGAGGCTGTAGCAAATGGTCCACAAATGTTTATATGTATCACCTCTAATAGATATAAACTCCTGGTTGCACCTTTCTTTCTAATTCTAATTTGTTTTCCTTTTATGCAATCAATGCATATCTTATAGTTAGAGAAGTATAGAGAATGCAAAATTCCTTCTTGCATAAGCCTGTCTAATCTCTCATGAGATATATGGCATAGTCATATGTGCCACAACATGGAAGAATTCTCATAGTCAAGCCTTCGCTTGGACCCTACTTTATTTCCATGCAAGGCATTAATATTATAGACGTGTGAGGCAATCAAGTCTACCGAGAATAAGTTATCGACTATTGAGCCAGTGCCAACTTTAGTCAAATTAAAGTAAATACTAAAACTTTTATTTTCAAAGTGGAATGAATATCCTAACTTATCCAAACAGGAAATTGAAACTAAATTGCGTCTTATAGACAACACACAAAATGTATTTACTAAATCCAAAAAATGACCAGACTCTAACTTAAGCCTATAGATTCTAATTGTCTCCACGTCTACCTTTACACCATTGCCTACGTACACTGAGCGATTTGCATCAGTTGGCGGCATGGCCTGTAGTAATTCCTTCATAGAAGTGCATATGTGAATAGTAGTTCCTGAATCTATCCACCAGGAATCCGCCGACACATCAGTTAGATATGATTTAAAATAAACAAGAATAGAATGATTACCTTTCTTTATGGGCCAATTCTTAAACCCTTCATAATATTTCTTTAGATGACCCGTCTTTTTGCAAAAGAAGCACGGTTTACCTTTTTAACCTGTTTGTGTTTTAATCTATTTCCAGATTGATTCTCATGGTTTCCAGATGGAGGACCAGAGAATCCATTATTAGAACCTTATTTCCTTTTCTTTTTACCTTTGTTCCCTTGCCCATGCCCTTGACCTGAAGTCACCATATTAACATTTTGAACTTTAACCATCTGTCTGATCCTATCTTCTTCTTGGACACATTGAGTGATAAGTTCATCTAATGTCTACATGTCCTTCAGAGTGTTATAGTTTACCAGGAACATGCCGAATTGGAGAGGTAGGTTGTTCATGATCAAATGAACTATTTGATCATCAGTGAGTATAAGACCTAGAGAACGGATCTTAGAAACAACCTCGATCTGCACTACAATGTATTCACGGATATTGTCTTTTCCGTCGTAGGATGAGCGAGTCAATTTATTCAAAAGAATGCCCACTTCAGACATATCAGATTTCTTGAATCGTTTTTCCATTTCAGTCAAGAAATTTTTGGCCTTAACTATTTCAAGCATGGCACCCTTTGTCGATTCAGAAATAGAATACTTGATGACTTTCAGGCATGTATCATTTGATCTAAACCATGCGACCCATCGATTATATTCAGCTTCAATGGCATTATTAGATGGTTTGGGCGGTTCTGGTGTTATCAGGGTAAGATCTAATTGAATGCAGCCCAGTACAACTTCAATGGCGTTCTTCCATTGAGCATAATTAGACCCATTTAGGGCAGGGTGTAACGCCCTGAAAATCGGGGGTCGAGCATAAACTCAACTCCCGAGTTCCAACGCATCACTTATGCAACATAATGAATGATGAGTGAATGTTATCTGTATTAGTGTATTGAACATGAGTGAGATTAAGCTAAAACAGCATATCATACTCCAAAGACAAGTAAGAGAGCAAGCGGAAGACTGTAATAGATATATAAAATATGTAAACTGTGGTGAGTCTCCAGAGTGTGAAAGGTTACCAGGTTAATTAATTACAAGTACAAGTCCAATTTATATGAAAAGTGTAAAGTCATCTAGACAACATCCCTATACCCCATCGATCAAGACACGGCTAGCATGAAGCCGCCAGAAATACGACATAGACAAGAAAGCATCCACATCGTCACAGAGGTTTGGCTCCGCCTCACAAGCATCGCCATCACCTGCAGTTAAGACAGTCTGGTTGGTGTTGCAAGCACCGTCCCGTAATATGGGAGTGAGTGATCAACTCAGTGGAACAATAAAGCATGAGTTAACATGTTATCAAAACAGTCAAGCAGTAATGATAAAACAGTACAATCAACAATTCTAAATACTCTTGTTAATGCAAGTATGGAATGCAGTCATGATGCATGCCCTCACCGACATACTCCCTCATACGACACTATCTTACATTCGCGGTATGCTTTCATTCCTCAGTGCTCTACATCTTCCAGGCACATGCAGTGCGATGATGAGCATGATTACCGAGTTGTTATTAGTCTATTTCAAACAGCAGGATTGGGAAACTAAGGTACCTCCCTTGTATCATTCCCAAACATGATCCATTCTAGGGTCGTCAAACCTAGATAATCTCATACGATAGTGTGGATCTAGGGCGCTGCAAAGGCTGCCAGGGCTGTTACACGTAATCGTTACACCACTCACCATCACCTTTTTAACGGTTCATCACTAAATTGATATAGGCCTAGTTCATACTCTATTCACCGCGGTAAAACTCGTCGCCTTACCGCAAATTCAGAGTATGCTCGAGGTCACTACAAAGGGCTCGTCACCAATCAGTGTAGGCCGACAACTCGAATACAGTGTCCCATACCACCGTATTCGGCTCACAAATCTGGTTGCTCAATGGACACTACTGGGAGTAACATGGCCCCAGCGTAGGCCGACAGCTCGACCACGGTGTCCCATACCACCATGCCCAGTTCATGAGTCTTAGCGGATCGAGGTACCATGGTTGATGGGATTTCACTAGTAAGTTTGGTACCTTAGGTTCAAGCAGTGGCGTCCAAACATGGTGAACATACATTAGACACATCGGGTTACTTGACGAGCCTAACTAGCTCAAGCGCATAATCAACTAAACGACATGAAGTGCATAAGCACTTCGCGTGGCCTAACCACTGTCGCCAACGAAAGTACGACTCGGGTTCGTCAAACACATCCTACGTGGTGAAATGAATCTCAACCACGAACTCAAGTCTGGTACCAATTGTCTAGACTATAATCATAGTCCCAATCGCAATCAATCCTCATTCAGAGCATGTGGAGTAAAGTATAATAAACAAGGTAATTCAAGCATGTTAACAAACATGTCATAAAGCATGTTACAAAGCACAATGTAAACAAGGAATACAAATACATATATTTCATAGTTAGCGATTAAATTGAACAACCATCATAGAGGAAATCATATACGTTTCTAAGGTAGTTGAGAATCCCATCTCAACTCCTACCAGAAGCATGATTATCTAAGCACTTACTCTTACAAGCATTTTCACAAACACTCAGAATACACTATTTTAACATACATAGTGTATATTAGCAAAAACATATATTAGGGCAAACCCTCTCACCAAGTAAGTGTTATACACATATATAATATGTTCATACAGCAAATAATCCTGGCAAACACATTTCCAAAATTTATACTTATACGGTACTTTCTACAAATACATAGAATACACAAAATTTCATATTCTTCGTATTTAATCGAAACGAAAAATAGACAGCACTTTGTACATGTGCAATTGCATGCAGATCATGAATCTATCATTATCTAACATTGAAAGCATTGAAAACCATAACCTATATATCTAAAGTCTGCACCTTTTGTCGGTAAGCTTGAACCGAAATCAGTTTGAACCCAACACCTTTGTCTATGGCGATTTGGCAACCTACAACAGGGAATATGTTAGCTATTCCAAAAGACACACTACCTAGAACTCTAAAACAGGTTAGGTTTAGGTTTTCTTACCTAAGAACGGAGCTGGAATCGCCGGGAAAGCAATTAGAACGAGGTGGTTGAACACGTATAGCAGCAGGGAAGCATGGCAGGGAGATGCTCCCACTTCTCTAACACTTTCTCTCTCTTTTCTCTCTTAGGTTTTCTCAAATTCGTATGGCTGAATGAGAGAGAGTTTTAAGGTCCTTATATAGCCTAAAAACTCACCAAATTAGACTTCAGGTCAAGGTATACTTAGGTTATAACCAAAGCGGGTCCGTTTCAGCTCAACAGAAGACTTCTGGTGGCCTCCCTTGAGCCAAAGGTCGGACTTAAGCTCACTAACACTGGATCTAAGTATGGCTAAGTTTTCGTTTCAGTCGGGATTCCAGATCGCAAATGGTGGACCAGTTTCAGTTCAACGGTCAGTGGATCTCGATCGGAGATTCCGAGTACATGGATATGTTTGGTTTAGGTTTTCTTACCTAGGAACGGAGCTGGAATCGCCGGGAAAGCAATTAGAACGAGGTGGTTGAACACGTATAGCAGCAGGGAAGCATGGCAGGGAGATGCTCCCACTTCTCTAACACTTTCTCTCTCTTTTCTCTCTTAGGTTTTCTCAAATTCGTATGGTTGAATGAGAGAGAGTTTTAAGGTCCTTATATAGCCTAAAAACTCACCAAATTAGACTTCAGGTCAAGGTATACTTAGGTTATAACCAAAGCGGGTCCGTTTCAGCTCAACAGAAGACTTAGCGGCCTTTAAGATAGTTGAGCCAAAGGTCGGACTTAAGCTCACTAACACCGGATCTAAGTATGGCTAAGTTTTCGTTTTAGACAGATTGAGGATTCGGATCGCAAATGGTGGACCGACCCATTGCCGAACGTCAACGGTCGGTGGATCTCGATCGGAGATTCCTTGAGTACATGGATATGTTTGGGGAAATATCCCTGATCCGAGGGTGTAATTTGGTCTCGATTCTGACGGTCTGGTTGCTTAATACTGACCCGCAAGCGAAACATCTCAGATTTATTTATTTTGAATTTAATTTAGAATTATTTTCACATTTCTCACACTCTCCGCTCTAAGTTCAAGCAAATTGCACTGGGACACTATCTAGATTTGATTTCTGAGATGGTTGTCAAGCCCAACAAGGCGGTCCTAATTCCTTAACTTCGTGTTAATCGGACTTTTGACGTGCGGTCCAGATCTGAAACGGAGTTTCAATGTGCTCCCGAGAGTAATTGGGTAATGAGATTGATCCGAGATTTTAGGGTAACCTAGCGTCAATGATTCTACAAGTTTTGGGTCTTGCAGATCGTATTTGAAGTGATTGGTGCTAATTTCACAGGTACTCTAGTTTAATACTAGCTAATTCTCGCCTAATTTCTAAAGGATTTAGTCCTGAGTAATTTCAAAGATGGCGAGGTGGTACTCAACAATCCTTTGTAGTTTGTATATAAAGTGATCTAAGTTATAATACTTAGCTAGTTTAAGATAGTGTCTAGGGTAAAAGTACTTAGAAAAATTGAAAGAACAAGGTGATGAAGGGTGGGATTTGTGAAGGAAATGGGTTCAAAAGCGGTTTTAGAATTTGAGATTGAGTTCTGACAAGTTAATAAGGTGTTAGGAGCGACCCATTGCCTAAGAACGTCTAATTTCAGGTTGGCAAAAATTTGGGATGTTACACAGGGACTTGATGTATATTAGTTGAAATTAAGACTGAAATAGGAGAGATACATATATACTCACATTAGTTCATTATTTCACAAAGCAATTTCGTGAATGTAAACAAAATATCAAGCAAAGTTAATCAATTCAGTTGCTAAGGGAGGCATTAACTGAATCATCCAAGATGACGATGGGCCCAACCATCTCATCCTGGTGAGAATCTGTTACATCATCATCATTCCTCCTATGGGCGATAATAATAACATATTAGTGATCCTCCTGAACATGAAGCTAAGTGATGTCAGCAATGTAAATCTTAGACACTCAACACCTGTGGGTGAGATGAGTCTTTCAGCTTTACATTACTAGCACCATTTACTTCACCCGTTTACGTGACTGTCAAACGATAATCGTCTATGTTTTCATTACCATACATAGAAAAATGTGAACGCAACTATATGCAATCCTCCTTATCCTGATGTTACAAGTTTGTACTTGTAAAATTTTCATCGATTGAGGTTACTATGGTGGCTAACACAATCGAATCCAACACTACAAAGGCAAACTCAGGATCATAATTATAATCCTGCCTCTTATTGGATTATATCTAAATTATTCTAATGCGGCCCATAAGATGGTCAGTTTCGATCATTACAAAATAGATGAACTGTAGAGAGAAACTGTCAAATATGTTTCACTTTCTATGATCCAATGGTCTATGTAATACTATTAAGGATGGGTAATGGGCCTAAATAGGGGCTTCATCAGAATTTAATCCGTATGATCTATACTTCATCCTTAAGGCACTCGTAATTAGATTAGAATTATCATAAGATGGGCAGTAATAATTAACAATCCGTTTAGTTCAATTATAGTGTATACACACCCTTGATCCCCACCTAGTGAATATTCTATATGAGATGCTTATAGAATACATCATGGATGGTTTAGATCTATCAATCAATGTCCATAATGTAAACATAATGTTTACAATGTCAACTACATACGGGTTTGGCCCATCAACCTTATGAAATACTAGGCCTATAATGGTCATGAAAGATTAGGCCCATGAATGTCAATAGAAGACTAATGGCCCAAATATTCAGTGGAATGGGCCCAAGATCCAGTAATGGGCCCATAAATCTGGTCAGGCCCAGTAAGACCTGTCAAGCTAAAATTGGTCACAATATGGATATACGGCAAATATATATATATATATATATATGTGATCAGCTGACAGGTCCTGTATACATGGCACCTGATATGGCTGGGCCCAGATGATACGAGGGATGCTGAAAACGTGACATGGGCCCAGTTCGGCCCAACAAAGATAATGAAGGCTATCCCGTATTCGGGTTCAGAGAGCAGACCCGATTATACCTTAATCGGGTCTACTGACCTGATCATATATGCAAGGTCGGTTCTCGAACTAATGCATGCGGTGAGAAACCAGGTAGATTTCAACCTACCGCATGCAGCTACTGAAGGGAGGAAGATGAGATCTCAGCCGTTGCAGATGAATGAACGGTCAGTCAATGTCCGGCCGCCTCCATCAATTCATGGTGCCAATCAAGATGGCTAATGGTGTTATAGAAAGAGAAGGACGTCGGTGGTGGACTGGAATCCATGAGTGCCGCCATTGAAGACGCAGGTAAGGATTGAGGAATCTCAATCCTAAACTGAGATCCCAAATCTGAAATCTCATATTCCGAATTTGGGGTTGAAATCCCTATTAATCTGATTTAGGGATACAAATCCGAAATCCTTAATTTGATGTGAGTTTCGATTGGAAACCCTAATTACTAAATCTGGATTTGGGAATTCGAATCTAAATCCCTAATTACCTGATTTGGGGATTCAAATTCAAAATCCCTAAGTAGCCTGATTTCTGAATTCAGGGATTCGAGATTCGAAAGACCCTAATTGATGATTAAAGGATGGAAATCCCTAATTCCTTATTTGGGGATTCGAGATTCGAAAGCCCTAATTCTGATGTGGAATTCGAATTTCAAAAACCCTAATTATTGAATCTGAAATAGCTAAAACCGATCATCCATACCTCTGCACAGAGTGCTCTGATACCAACTGTGGGATTTAACATATATGCAGAATAGGCCCACGGATCTATCTGTGCATAGAACATGGGAATTAAGGGTTTAGATGGCTTACCTAACTGAGACGCCATGAATACCGGATAAGAATACTAGAAACCTCTGCTATAGTCTTCCTTTCCTTCACACCCTTATTCAGAACAGTAGATGGGAATTCGGCTTCTATCGTGATGTAGGATCGGGGACCAAGCAGTCTCATATATAGAGTCTGTGGAGAGAGAGTTTGGAACCCATCACAACTCTCTCTCCCACGCTCCACATCGCTATTGAAACCCATCACAACTCTCTCTCCCACGCTCCACATCGCTATGTCCTAGTTCAATTCAAGTAACCTTGCGTAAGGCTATAGTATTCCACCCCTAATACGCACTGCTACGCAGCCTACCTGCGCAGCGTATCACCTGAAGTGGGGCCCACTGGTCTACTCAATCTCATAGCCCAAATAACAGGACAATCCAGACCGTTGATCAGTAAGGCCCATCACATAGAGTTCTTACACATCAATGTTTAGAGAGGCTATTACAAAGACATGGGACCATTTAACATGTGAGTTGTGTCAATTTCAAGCATGAACCCTATTTTCCATGCGTACATGATTTTCATCGTAGAGTCAACAACATTAACAGTTTAATATTTTTCATGCAAGCCATGATGATTGTATATCATGTATACAAGTCACAACTTATATACATGTAAGGTTGGGTTCAAGTTGGGTGAGGTTGCCCAAGGCCTCAAATCAAAACCAATCAAACCTCGCTCGGGTGGTGCCTGATTCAGGATTTCCAACCAAGTCCAACCAACCTAAGATACATATAAGGTTGGGTTTAAGTTGGGCGAGGTTGCCCAAGGTCTCAAATTAAAACCAATCAAACCTTGCTCAGGTGGTGTCTGATTCAGGATTTTCAACCAAGTCTAACCAACCTAAGTTGGGCTTAGACCAATACTTTTGGTTTTATCCAACTCAAATTTCACCCCTACCTAGTCCTTTTAGAGCCTTGAACTCGAGCCAATTCATTCATAAACAATATAGTTCTTCGTCTCCGTTGCACCCCACCAAACACCTAAGTGAATCTTGCCTCACCTTATTACCCATTGGTGCTACTCCTAAGTTTACTTCAATGCATTTATTTTTAATTTTTACCCTTATCACTTTGCTACTCATCTATCTCAACATCCTCATTTTACCTATGTTCATCCCAATAATATATTGTTTCTTGACTGCCCAACATGCTATCCTATAAAGCATGGCTGATTTTATAGTCATTTAGGGCGTGCTTTGTTTTTTAATTACAATGGTAAATAGCTGAAAATGAGTAATGATTACTTACTCTCGTAATATATTGTATGATGACATCACTTATATTTGACTGTAATGATAAGCTCGCTCCCATGATTTGTTTCAATAGAAATGGTATAGCTTTGTAATGAAAAAAATAATAATTTGTAATGATTACAATTCCTTTACTACTTTCTTATAAGTGCATTTGACTCTCGATTTTTGACCTGTAATTCTCATTTAAACCAATACGTGGAAATGACAACGATGGCTCAGATTACACGGGAAATTGGAAAACCAAATACCCTCTATAAAATTTCCATAAGCATATCTCCACTTCATTTAACTACCTCTGATTATATAAACAATGTCCTTCTCAATCTCTTCACCCTCATGAAATACATACAAATATTTAAATATAAGTAAATACTTAGAATAGCTGAAACGAACAAACACAATACCCAATGTGCACTGATTGCAATCCTAAGCTAAGGCTATGAGTTCAACAACCACTGTTGTCTGAGTGACTCGACTCGAGTCCAAGTTGAAGCAGTTAAACTTCAAGCCTGAGTCACTGAGTTTTAGAACTATGATGGACAGTAGTAGTAAAATGCATGCCTCCCTACAGAGTACAAATCCAGCAAAGAGCTAAATCTGGAGTGGGAACAAAACAAGGAATCCCACCGTCTAGTGTGGTTGTGTGATAAAGAGACAAGGTGGGGTCCATGGCCCATCAACTATATTAGAACGCTTTGTGGTAGACGTGCTTTTTTAGG
Source organism: Magnolia changhungtana (assembly GCA_030180095.1). NCBI lineage: Eukaryota > Viridiplantae > Streptophyta > Magnoliopsida > Magnoliales > Magnoliaceae > Magnolia > Magnolia changhungtana. The sequence continues at coordinate 4,360,810 of JASAUF010000586.1, read as the reverse complement.
TGCACGGCCATGTGGGTGTCTACTCATGGTCACTGTAGAATCAGCTCCATCTCCTTCTTCTTCTTCTCTTTCCTCTATTCAAATCCTAGTAGTATGAAAAAGAAAATAATAATTCCCCACTCATTTGGGGCCATCCATCAGTGCATTTCTTCATGGAACCATTGTCAAATATCTCTCTCTCTCTCTCTCTCTCTCTCTCTCTCTCTCTCTCTCTCTCTCTCTCCTTTTGACTCCTTTTTGGCTAAGACCTTAATATTCACATGCCAACAGACCTGTTTGTCTAGCCCAATTACAACTGTACAACTTTTATTTATTTATTTTTATTTTTACAGAAAGGTGGTACCACTGTGCAACGTAATCGGAAAAACAAAACACGAGAAATGATCAACTACAGGCAGCTGTATGCTAACTTTGCATCCATCGCCACATTTTCAGCCAAAGTGTCACGTGCACAGTACATCCAATCCATGTAAATGATGGAACCCACCGTGAAGATCACCTGACAAAAAAAAATACGGGCACGATCTACTTGGAAAATGGACTAAATTGTCAAAATTAATGTATGGCTGATGTTCCGCCTCAACATAAAGGTGTGGCCCACGTAATTATTGAATTGGATGGGCGGGACCCAGTTTGGCTGGTGATCCCAACGCCAGCCAGCTTGCAATTGTCAAAGCAGCTCTGTGTGCCCCATGATTATGTGTTTTATCCACGCAGTCCATCCATTTTGCTTGCTTATTTTTCGGCAAGAGCCTCAAAATATAAGGCAGATCCAAAGCTAAAGTGGACCACACTACTAGAAAGAGTGGGGATTTAATATATACTTACCATTAAAACTTTTTGGAAATTGTAAATACTCCATAATCAAAACGCAACCACTTGACTTTGTAACTTGGGTGGGCTCTTGATTTGAACAGCTAAAATCATCACGGAAAGAAAACTAATGGTCTGGAATGACCCAGGGTTAGCGCAACACCATGCTCAGTGCCCGCTTTGCTAAGCCCCGACTTTTTGCTGCTCAAAGATGGTGGCGCCACTGCCATCTTTGCACCAAAAAAAAACAGATTTTTAGAAGATTTTACAGGTTCTAGCCCTCCAGCCAGTCGTTGACACGTATGTGGCTTGGCTCACACGAGCCTTGTATGAGCCTCACCCATGCCATCATTCATGCCATGGTCCATGCCATCATCCTGCCATCATCCATTTCATCATCCATGCCATGATCCAGACCATCATTCATGCCCATCCATGACCCATGGGATGACATGATTCACACAAACCTAATTCTACACCTAAGCCTTAGGCTTGTGGTAGCCTCCGCTCCCCTCCAAATGCTTATAAAAGGGGGAGACAGAGAGAGCCAAGGGAGGGAGAATCAAAGAGAGTCTAGGGAACGTCCAAAGAACCTTGAGAAAGCCACTCATATATATATATATATATATATAGAGAGAGAGAGAGAGAGAGAGAGAGAGAGACTCTTTGAGTCTATGTTCTCATCTCTTCTAATCCTTTAATCTTCTTCTACTCTATTTCAACTATTCTTTACCGGTCTATACATTCCAACCCCCTTGCTTTAAACACCTGAGGTACTAGGATCTACTCTAACACCACATAAATTATACTCTACAGTCACCTCTACTGAGGATCTTCTATATAAAAAAAAGTGACTTAAAGAGCAATAAAAAACTTTATGTTCTTTTTCTTTTCTGTACTTTTATTAGAAAATTATTTTCTACCATTTTCATTTTATTTTTATTTTATCTTTTATAGTTTAGACATTTAAATCTTAATGTTTTACTGGAAGTTCCTTGAATCCCCTTGAAAAATGTATAGCCTGGCAAATAAATACCATGTTTCGCATGGGCAGTAAAAGGGTACCTAATCTCTTCCTTTTTTGTAACTGAGGCTCTTATCCATAATCCACAGTGCAGACATATCCAAGAGTCATCCGAGTCAGGAATTCTTTGGTTTTCCTGATCTCTAGGTGATTCCACGGATTCTAGCTAACCGTGGATTCTAGAACCTTCTCTTTAGCCAGTAGCGACTCTAATCATTACATGAACACGAGTGGTTATATGAGGTATTACGAACGGTATGAATATAATTTTTAACTTCTCTTCTTAATCCCTCCGTGAGGTTCGAGTATGGAGGTCTTAGTTATGGGTTTTACTAGATCTAGATAGACTTCAGATCTAGGCTTTCATATGCTACTATATACCCGTATCAATCGAACGCCTAAAAATCATTTACCTTATTTTTTCAACCCCTCTATAAGGTTAAGGTATGGAGGTCTTAGCTGTGGCTTTCACTAAATCTGGATAGGCTTCGGATTTAGGCCGTCACATGTTATTGCCCGTATCCATTGAGCTTGCAATAGTTCTATATCTATCACTATATATACATGCGTGTGTAATGATAGATCATATAGAACTATTGCATGATACAGGCAATAACACGTGATAGATATAGAGCTATTATATGCTCAGTTGATACATACTCAACCCAACTAGATTTGACGAAGAACGGTCGGGTCAGTAACCCTCAATTGGGCAGCAAGTCGCGCTCCCAAACTCGGCGGCAACCCAATCCGACTCGTCCTTGCCCTCTCTCCATTTCATTTCTTCTTCCTTCTTACTCATCTAGCAACTCAGCACTATCTGGACTCGATAAAGACCCAACAAACTCTAATAGAATCGCACCAACGACTCAGACGAGTCAACCTAGTGCAGCCAAACTCGAGTGCTCACTCTCTCTCGATTTCTCTTTTCTCATTCTCTTTTCTTATCTCTCTCTTTCTTCTTCTAACTTAGTTGGATAGGGACTAGATTCAGCGCGAGCTCGGCCTAGATGTAACTGACTTAACCCACAACTCGGCTGAGTCCACCCAATGCGGCACGTAGGGGTGTACATCGAGTCGAACCAAGTTGAGCTAGCCTTAGCTCGACTCGGCTTAACCACTAATTGACCTCAGCTTGAACTCGGCTCAACTCAGTCCTCGAGCCTGACTAGCCAGATTGGCTCAGTTCGGTCAGCAGCTCGGGCTAGTTCGAGCTGAGTTTGAGCCAAGATCGAGCCTAGTTCGCCTATGCAGCATTTTCACAAACACATGGATCGCACATTCAAATTCTCACTGAATGTAAAACACTAGTAACAATTTTATAGGTATTTCATCAAACACCTTATAAGTAGCGTCAAAATCAAGAAAAAGGGGATTTGTTTGATGAAACATACCTTCCTTGCCACCAGTCGACACTTCATTGAGTCATTTCATCAAACACTTGGTGAGCAACATTAGAGAATACACGAGTCAATCCAAGTCGAGCTAGGTTCGAACTATATATCGAACCGAGTCGAGTCGAGCTGGGCCAGCTCGAACTTGGCTCAAACTCAGTTTTGAGCTTTAAAAACCAGCTCGATTCGGATCAAACTCAACTTCGAACTGAGCCAAGTCGAGCGACTTGACCGAGCTAGCTTGGTTCGTGTACACCCCTAGCGGCACAGCAGCATCTCAGTCTCTCTCTTAGGCTTTCTATTTTCAGAAAGAGAAGCCCTAAAAGACAGGTTTAGAAAGGGCTTTATACCTCTATTCTAGATGGTTTGAAAAGCAACTAAGATGGAATTACTTATGCCTAAGTGAGGTTAAAATCAAGCACAACAAAATAGGATCCTTACTCTTACTTGAGTGGTAGACTCTCATGAGTTTCAATACCCGGTCAAGGGTTCGAGTATCCATAGGTGGTGAAATTCCACCAGCGTGAGTGTGTGTTCGTGTGTAAAAAATAAATAAATAAATAAATAAATTATAATAATAAAAGCACAACAAAATAATCTCTCCCCAAAAGAAATGGGGGTATGTCTCGAAACAATTAGATCTCATGCAAGATCTAGTACCCTTATAAAAGGGGCTTCGAGAAGCCCTAAATCGGACACATGAGAAGCTTTGAGAAACTTCAGGAATGGATGCATGGCTGGGATCGTGCCAAAAATCAAACGTAAAAAGATTTCTTTCGAGTTTTTTTTTGCTTTTTGCGGAGGAAACAGTAAGTGGTTGCCCTAAAATGGAGGGTTACGATTTTCTGAGAATGGACGGTTAAGATTGATGAATCCTCACGCACAAGGATTGCCAACGAAGAAACAGAAGGTGGAACGAAAATTTTCATTTTTAGAAGATGCCGCACGCGCATTTGCTTGGCTGAAAATCATGTGCATGCACACGTGTTTAATCCTGTGGGAAGGACCGAAGTTTATCGAAATTGGCATTCCTACATGATGGACGGTTTTTGCGGAGGAAACAGCAAGTGGTTGCCCTAAAAAATATATATATGTTTTTATATATACGTAATATATATTTATATATATATATATATATAAATAAATAAGTAATGATTATCTTTTGGCTTTTATATATATATATATATATATATATAATATTGTAATATATTTAAGCGCCCACAATACTATCCGATGCATTAGGTCGTTGATAACAAAGGCATTCAGGACACACACATACATAGAGAGGAAGGAACTAAGATGGAGAGACGGAGAGATAGAAAGAAATAAAAAGCGAGATAGAGAAAATAGAGAGTAGAAAGAGAGATAAAAAAAATATATAGAGGGTCTAAGGGTTGGAGATCGCTTGGAGGTGCTACACAAAGTACCTTAAAGACTTCCAACGTGCCGACATGTTGCCCAACACAAGAGACAAAATGGTCATCAAAGGAGTCAAAAAAGCTAATAATTTGTCCATCTTTATTTAATTTGCATTCCGCTCCACACATTTCAATTAAATTAACTACATCCACATTTTATTCTACATTATTCTCCATCTTTCAATTTCACTTTATTTGTCTGCCCATGATCTTAAATCCTGTGAAGTAAGGCTAGTTAGTATTTTATCTTATTCACTGCATTTTACTTTATTTGCCTACTCAGGGCTCCTTGGCTCTATGATGTAAGGCTAAATAACTTTTTTTTATTACTATTTGCCCGACCCTGATGGGTTATACGAAGCACGACCAAATATAAAATACTGAAATTCCATTAAATCCCTAAAAATTGAAAATCTTATGAAGTAGAGACCGTACATTGTGCAGGCAAAAAATGGTGCTTAAACCCTTCCTTTTTTTGTCACTGAAACCCTTACTCGAAATCTACGGCCGCAGACCCACCTTGGGAGTCACTTGAGTTGGGAAATCGTAAGATTCTCCGATTCCTAAGAGATTCTACGGTTCCTAACCGACCGTGGATTTTATGCTTCATTTGGCTAATGGCGACTCTAAATCAAATGCATTTTTACACCTGAATCAATAACGCACATCACCCATAGTAACAAAATCAATACCAAAGCCAACGAAGTGAGGGCATCGCCATGCTTGTGTGCACATGTGGGGGGAGGCGTTCACACTATCTCAAAGAATCCAATGGTTAGAAAGATCCTTAGGCTAGTAGTCTAAGTAAATTTTAATGCTAAATTTTCGTCTTGGATTGTCTTATCAGTATGATCACGAAGTGGATCAATTGGGAAGACATTGTATGCCCAATGAATGGTGGATCTCGTGATTTAAACCTCTAAATCTAAGATGCACTATTAGATTTACCTATCTAGGAAATTGAAATCTAAAAATAGGTCTCTCGAATGATGTGGTGGCCTATTTTGAACATCAACGGACTTGATTAACGGATGAAGATTCTACTTAACAATCATATTAGGATAAAATGTGTGAATGTTTACATTAATTAGATCTGTGTTTATGCTAGGTTAGGTCTTTGTGGTGAAACCCGAGTATTAAAAAGTATAGCGTGTTACAATCCAACCACCCTTGCCTATATAACCAAGCTTAGCTGGTTCATTTCAACATCATAAACCATTCGACTCATTCTCTCATTTGAAATAATAAAGCTTTAAGTGTTCTCTAATCAATCCAGCAGGTTTAATACGAACTTAAGCTAGCAAGTCCACAAGAACTGGACCAATGTAGTGGTCTAAGCCAGCAAGTCCACAAGAACTAAACTAGTGTAGTGGTTTAATCCTGCAAACCCAATCTTCTACTTTCTATTTAAGACCCGTATCCTAGACCGTACTATCCCATAGGCTTCCGCAATCTTCCCGGTCGAATTTCGACAACCTTCGACCTTTATCCGACGTTTGCGCACAATCCTAAGCCGAGTCATGCAAACCAGAGTCGATTCAACCCGAGACTTGTACCCTAGCGACTGCGCCGTCGCCGCGATTTCGATGCCTCGTCTCACGCGTCAATCCAAAACCCTGACCAGGAGATGTGGGCCCGCGTTCAGTTCGAGGAAAACCCTATACGTTGCAAAACTCAAGATAATCTCTACCGAATGTCACATCCATCAATCAATCAATCCCATCAAGGGTCAAGTACATGTCAAGTACACATCACCTCACACCCATCCCCAAGCAACCCCAAAAGTCAAAAAGTCCTTACACACCCTATACCTTTCTTACACCATCTACCCCTAAAGTCAAAAAGCTCTTACACACCCATCACTCACCACATCCATCACCCATCTCTCTCTCTCTCTCTCTCTCTCTCTCTCTCTCTCTCTCTCTCTCTCTCTCTCTCTCTCTCTCTCATTCTCAAACCACTTTCCCAAGCAAGAGAAAAATCACACGTCTAAGCTCTTTCAACCTCCAAGAGAGCTTTGTGTGTGGCCCACTTCCTACCCTCTCATCTCCCATCTCAACCATTCAAACTTCATCTCTTCCGTTAAGATCGAAGCTAAGGAGCAAAGGAAGCCAAGGGAGCAAGAAGAAGTGGACGGTGGGTGATCTTGGACCCACATTTGCATTTTTATTTTGTGATTGTAGGGCCACATATGGTGGGACCCACCTTGAAGTATGCTTGTATCCATGACGGGCCCCGTTATCTCCGATCTCTCTTCCCTCTTCTCTCACTCTCTATGATCATGGCCCACCCATGATGAGTGTATTTTACCCAAGCCATCCAAATAAGTGGGCCACCTTAATCCCTTTTTGGGGCCTGTATGACCGGATGGTCACACAAGCCCGGATGAAAGGGAAACACAAATATTAGACTGATCCAAAACAGGTGGGCCATGTGGGACCCACCTTGATGAGGTGCATACCCACACCGTCCTTCCAACGGACGCACCAGTGGAGGGTACAGCTAACAGTGAAGTGTTAACTGACAGTGGAGGTGTACTGACGATGGGTGTGTGCTGACAGTGAAGTGTGGACTAACAGTGGGGTCCAGGGACCCAGATCCATAGCTAAAGTGGTAAGCTGAGTAAAAGATACCTCGTTTCAACGCTGAGGTCTTGGCATTGATTCCCTACTGGGAGTGGCTTGCCTTGAAGTGTGATCTAACGTGGGATTCATCCACATCGTTCATCTAAGGCGGGACCCACCTTGATATATGTACCTGCACTGTCCGTCTGGACGGTGCCATGCGGAGACCACCGTGATGTACGAGTCTTACCCACACCGTCCAACACCCTGGACAGTGGGACCCACCCCACGTGTGGGGCCACCAATGATGTATGTATGTCCAGGCCGTCCAGGGCCTGAACATGGCTGGTATATTAAATATCATATTAATATATTATATTATATTATATTATATTAATATATAATATAATATACTTATTATATATTGAATGTTGTGGTGGGGCGCCCTACGTGGGACCCACCTCTCCCTTTTAATGCAGAAAAAGCTGCATGTACAACAGCTGACATTTTTAAATATATTAAATATATATTTTTTATATTACATGCTGTGGTGGGCCCTACGTGGAACCCACCTCTGCTCTTTTTAAGGCAGCAAGCTGCACACACAGCAGCTATGTAGCTATTCCCTTGGCGTCAGCTAGGTCCGTGGGACCTGTTGCACATGTGGAAATAATCCACACCGTCCAGCTCTGTGGGTCCCATTGACAACATTTAATCATCATTATCTATGTTATATAAGTGATGTGCTGGGACTTGAGAGTTGGGCTCCTGCTCGACCCCTGAATTTTAGGGCATTACAGGTTCTGATTCTCCTAGAGCCGTTAGGAACACTTTGGTTCCGATTTCACCCCAGAACCATGATGGGTTTTTTTTACCCATCGTCGACTGGTCATGAGCCTCGCTCAACCGATGATGATTGAAAGATGGGCCAGAAAGGCGGTGTTTGTTAAACAAAGTCGACCGGTGGTCGTGGAAGACAAGTCGTGGCACGACTCAAAGTCCGCGTCGTGATTTCAAGTGGACTATTTTTCTCCGGGGTGCTATAGTGACCAACTCGAAGGAGGTGCTCGGCCGAGTCGAAGGTGGCTCTCGACCGGTCATGCTCGGTTCGACCCGGTCGAGAGGTTACTGTGGTCGTTCGGCGATTTTGTGCCGATTTCGTGTCATGAGTCCTTTCGTAACTGGGATGCGGAAGGGAGTTTCCTAAAACTATAAAAAGAGTTCCTAATTGTTGATTGCTAGTTTTCTAGGAGTACGACAAGAGGAATGTTTCCTAAAGCTTTATAAGGGATTTGCTAAAGGGTTTAGGGCTATTAAAGTGTGAGAAAGAGAGAGAAGAGAGAGAGGAAAGATGGAAAATTCTTATAGAAGGGAGGTTCTGCTCACATTGTGGAGGTTATCTATGTAACGCTCGGGGTCGAACATAAACTCTATATCTCGAGATGATTCTTGTCCTCGTAATGTCAGTGAGATTAGATCTCTCGTTTTCTCTATTTCTCTTATTGTTTATCCACTCCTGCGTGCGTGAAGAAAGTTGTAACGTTCTACTTCATAGTGGATTGTTGATCTGGACGAGGTCCCGTAGTTTTTTACCTCTTTGAGAGTTTTCCACGTAAAAATCTCTTGTGGTGTGTGATTGATGTATTGATTGTTTTTATTGCTTTATTATCCATAATTCTGGTTTGTTTCTAGAGGGCTAGATCCTAAGGTTTTATGCAAGGACCCCAACAAAGTGGTATCAAATCTAAGTTCATTGAACGGGTAGGATCGGTTTAGAATTATGGAAGGTGGCTCATCAAGGATGATCAGCCTCAATGGTTCTAACTGGACCAAATGGAAGGCTAAGATGGAGGACTTGCTTTACTGCAAGGACCTATATTCTCCAATTTTAGGCATTTTAGCAAAATCCAAGGATATGACTGATGATGATTGGAAGAAGATGGACCATAGAAAAACATAATAGAGTTTGTTAAACAATGATTGGATGATTCCAATCATACAATTAAGGTGTTCCACCATGTGTCCCCATCACCCATGGGAAACCTCAAACATATGCTAGCTAATCATATGGTGAAATACAAGGATCATATTGTATGAGAGGAGGACAGTCGGTAATAAATTTTTTCTGATAAGGCGTCTTGTGAATCTCGAGTTCAAATATGGTGGTTCTATGGCTGAGCACATGAATGAGGTCAACAATATAGTGAACCAACTCACCTCTATGAAGATGGTCCTGGATGATGAATTGCAGGCTTTACTATTGCTTAGTTCATTGCACACATTTTAGATGGTCTGGATGATGAATGCATGGCTTTTACTTCATTGCTTAGTTCATTGCCTGTTAGCACGTATTAGGGCTTAGGTGAGACATTGGTAATGTTTCTCTAATTTCTAGTAACTTTCAACATACGTAGTGCAAGGGACGAAAAAGATATCCATGGAACAATTAAATGACAAACACATCGCTAAAATATACACGTATATTGTCTCTTATTTCAATGAGGAGACAAGGAGGAAGTCTTAGGGGTCTACACATATATCTAACGAGATCATTATGACACGAGAACGGGGAGAGGAAAGAACATGTGCAGGCAGAAGAATCTACCATTATCTCGACATTGAAAGCGTTGAAAACCATAACCTAAAAAAGACCTTTGTCGAGATAAATCGAAGAGGCAAGTCGAGTAACGGAAAAAATGTTGATTCTTTAAACCCCAAAACAGGAATTGTGGCAAGAAGGGCCACTACAAGAAATGAATGTCATGGTAAGAAAACGACGAAAGGAAAAGGGAAGGAAGATGAATCGCGGAGGTGTCCACTTCTCCCTCACTTCCTCTCTCTTTCCCTCTCTCAAATTCTCACGCCTTATAGTTTCAAAACTCACGGTAGACTCTGTTCAGGGTTCCTTCAAATGGCAACGTTGTAGTTATTCTTCTGCATGAGATCATGATGTATGTCTCACGGCCACGAGTCAAGACACCGAAATTCCAAGCACATGTAAATGGTGATAGACTTTGGTCGAGCTTCTTTTTATATGACTCCACGCAGGGGACTCCTTCTCGCTCGGATCGAAAGCTAATGGTCGTGGGACATTGTGATTATGGATGATTGTGAAGATGGAAAATTTTGGACGATCAAAAAAATCAGATGCCCGGGAGTCGGTGATATTTGTGTGAAGACCGATATGGGATGCACATTGGTTCTCAGGGATGTAAGGCATATCCCAGACCTTCGCCTCAACTTGATGTTGATGGGAAGGTTGGATGATAATGGCTATGAAAGCCAGTTTGCTGGTGGGCGATAGAAGCTCATCAATGGTTCATTGATCGTGGCCAGAGGAAAGAAGTGTTGTAACCTTTACAAGGCAAGCGTCAGTATGTGCAAGGGTGTTGAACGCAACGGAAGATTCAGCTATTGACATGTGGCACAGGCGTCTAGGCCACATGAGTGAAAAGGGCTTCAGGTACTAGCAAAGAAGCGGCTCCTTCCAAACGTGACAGGTATACCTCTCAAAAACTGTCTTGATTATTTATCAGGAAAACAGCATAGAGTTTCATTTGTTAAATCTGCTTCTCATGTTAATAAAGTGCATGCATTAGATTTGGTTTATTCTGAAGTTTGTGGTCCTATGAGGACAAAACCTTGGGTGGGGCATTGTATTTTGTCACTTTTATAGATGATGCATCTAGGAGCGTTTGGGTTTATGCTTTGAAATCCAAAGATGAGGTCTTTAGTGTATTTAAATTGTTTCATGCTATGGTCGAGAGAGAGACAGGTAGACCATTGAAGTGCATTCGCACTGACAATGGTGGTGAATACATTGGTGACTTTCATGAGTACTGTAAGTCCCTGGGTATACGGCATGAACAGACGGTTCCCAAGACCCCCCAGCATAATGGTGTAGCTGAGCAAATGAATCGCACCATTGTTGAGAGAATCAGATGCATGTTATCTCATGCGAAGTTGCCCAAGACGTTCTGGGGAGAAACAATGCACACGGCAGTGTATTTGATAAACAAGTCTCCATCAGCCCCATTGAATGGAGAAGTGTCTGAGAAGGTATGGACTGGACAAAATTCATCGTATAGTCATCTCAGGGTGTTTGGATGCAGGGCATTCGTTCACGTACTAAAGGACGAGAGGTTCAAGCCCGATATGAAGATCAGGCAGTGTGTGTTCTTAGGATACGGTGATGAAAAATTCAGTTACAGATTATGAGATCCGACCGAGAGGAAGCTCGTTAGAAGCAGAGATGTGGTTTTTTTTTAAGATCAGTGTATAGAAGACATTGATAAGCCAGAAAAGAACCAGCCTAGTTCAAGTGAGCTAGAGGACATGGATCTGGTTGCTCCTCCCGTGGTGCTTGATGACGGGGGAGTATAGTAAGGTGCAGAAGATTAGGGAGTTCTTTCAGAAGATGGACCAGGGGAGTAGTCCCCACTTGATCCACCTGTTGAGCCACAAGTGAGGAGGTCATCTAGGGACAGACAGCTGTCCAAGAGGTACTCGCCACATGAGTACATTATGCGCACTGATGGGAGAGAGCCAGAAGATTATTTTGAGGCCCTAACCGATGAGCATAAGGGGAGTGGTTAAAGCTATGCAAGAGGAGATGAAACCTTGCATAAGAACCACACCTATGACATGGTGAAACTGCCTACGGGCAAGAAAGCTCTGAGCAACAAGTGGGTGTTCAGAAAGAAGATTGAGCAGAAGAATTCATAGACAAGGTTCAAGGCCAGACTTGTGGTGAAAGGGTTTGGTCAGAGGAAAGGTATAGACTTTGGGGAGATATTCTTATCAGTGGTGAAGATGACATCCATGCAGGTGTTGCTTAGGTTGGCGGCTAGCATGGATCTGGAGATAGAGCAATTAGATGTTAAAACTGTCTTTCTTCATGGTGACCTAGAAGAAGAGATCTACATGCACCAACCAGAGGGGTTCGAAGTCAAGGGCAAAGAGCGTATGGTGTGTAGGCTGAGGAAGAGCTTGTATGGGCTGAAACAAGCTCCACGGCAATGGTACAAAAAGTTCAATTCGTTCATGTTATAGCATAGGTATGACGGAACGGAGTCGGACCACTGTGTGTTCATGCGCAAGTTCTCGAATAGTGATTTCTTAGTTCTGCTCTTATACGTTGATGACATGCTCATCATAGGAAAAGACATCAAGAAGATCGACAGGCTGAAACAAGAGTTGGGCAAGTTTTTTGTGATAAAAGACGTGGGCCCGGCTAAACAGATCCTAGGAATGGAGATAACCCGTTACAGAAACGGCAGGAAGCTCTAGCTGTCATAAGAGCGGTATATTGAGAAAGTCATAAAGCGGTTCAATATGAATGCAGCGAAGCGGTCAGTACTCCACTAGATGGTCACTTCAGATTGAGCGATAGGCAGTGTCCCAAGACGAAGGCAGAGGTGGAAGAGATGCAGAAGATACCCTACATGTCAGTGGTGAGAAGTTTGATGTATGCTATGGTGTGTACTCGCCCAGATATAGCATATGCGGTTGGTGTTGTCAGCCGATATCTTATCAATCCTGGCAAAGAGCATTGGGCAGCAATGAAGTGGATACTATAGTATCTAAGAGGCTCATCCAGGTTGAGCCTATGCTATGGTGATGATAAACCTGTGTTAGAAGGCTACACAGATGCAGATATGGCGGGTGACATGGACTCCAGGAAGTCTACATTGGGGTTCATGTTCACGTTTGCCGGGGGAGCAGTTTCCTGGCAAAGCAAGCTACAGAAGGTCGTAGCATTGTCAACGACAGAGGCCGAATACATTGCAGTCACAGAGGTATGTAAAGAGATGCTTTGGATGAAGAGGTTCCTATAGGAACTTAGCCTGAAGCAGGAGGAGCACATGGTCTATTATGATAGTCAGAGTGTTATATACTTGAGCAAGAATCCAAGTTAGCATCCCAAGTCAAAGCAAATAGAGATTCGGTATCACTAGATCAGGGATACTTTGGAACAGAAGGTGTTACAGCTTGAGAAAGTCCACACGGACGATAATGGGTCAGACATGATGACCAAGGCTTTACTCACGGGCAAGTTTGAAGTTTGTAGAAACTTGGCTGGCTTGAAGAAGGTAGATCCCTCCTGGGTCAAAAAGGGGGAGATTTGATGGTTTTTTTGACCCGTCGTCGACCGGTCGTGAGCCTCACTCGACCGGTCGAAAGCTATGGTCGACCAGTCGTGGAAAACGAGTCGTAGCACAACTCAAAGTCCAGTGACTGTGGACTATTTTTCTCCGAGGTGCTCAACCAGTCGAAGGAGGTGCTCAACTAGTCGAAGGTGACTCTCGACTAGTCGAAGGAGGTGCTCGACCGGTCGAAGGTGGCTCTCGACCGGTCGTGGACTCGGTTCAACCAGTCGAGGTTACGCAGATTCGTTCCGCGATTTTGCGCGGATTTCGTGTCACGAGTCCTTTCGTAACTGGGATGCGGAAGGGAGTTTCCTAAAACTATAAAAAGGAGTTCCTAGGGTTTTCTAGGTACGACAAGAGGGTTTCCTAAAGCTTTACAAGGGATTTACTAAAGGGTTTAGGGCTATCAAAGGTGAGAGAGAGAGAGAGAGAGAGAGAGAGAGAGAGAAAGAGAGAGAGGAAGCTTATAGAAGGGAGGTTCTACTCGTGGAGGTTATCTCAGAGCTTCTATGTCCTCGTAATCAGTTAGATCTCTCCGTTTTCTCTATTTCTCTTATTGTTTATCCACTCCTGCGTGAGTGAAGAAAGTTGTAATGTTCTACTTCATAGTGGATTGCTGATCTGGACGAGGTCCCATAGTTTTTTACCTCTTTGAGGGTTTTCCACGTGAAAATCTCTTGTGTGGTGTGTGATTGATGCATTGATTGTTTTCATTGCTTTATTATCCATAATTCTGGTTTGTTTCTGGAGGGCTAGATCCTAAGGTTTTGTGCAAGGCCCCCAACAAACCAGACCGAACCGACCTGTGTGCAACCCTAAATGGGAAGAATTGGAATGCATTTGAATTTTTCAATATATTTACAAGACCATATGTGATATTCTAAATAAGCTTTAATATACAAAATTAGTGTACATATATGATATTTGATAGAATAATTATAATAAGCCCATTGAAATATATACTTTAGCCGAAAAGTAGGAGATTCCAAGCCTTATGTGGGCCACAAACGTAGGCTTCACAAATAAGCGACTTGTCAATGTTTTTCAAATGTCCATTTGGATGACCAGTGTTTGGACAATTTGTATCATTCTATTAATGTGATTTTGTATGGTGGATGCATACACCTTTGTTTAATCATGCGACTCTCTAAGAGAGTCCAAAAATGCATTTAGCTCCATTTTCCTCTCAAATCTTTTAGTTGAGAGAGGATTTCACTTGCAGCCACATTTGCGCCCATTTCACTTGCAACCTTCGTTTACTTCCATCCTGATGCACCAAAAAAGTCATTTACTTCCATTTACTTTCATGTACTCCTAATTCCTCTGTAGGCTGCCAGTTTGTGAAATCTACTATTTTCTACTCATAATTCCAATATGAAGTTGGTTTAACAATCTTAACCCTGTGATTCATTGACATTTGTTTGTGGAAATTGAACCATTGGATCTTTTCATTTTTACAGTGAATGTCCTCCAATCTATAGTCAGAAAATCAAATAAGATTATTTTTTAGTTCCTGATATATTTACAATGGGTAGCATAATTTGGACAGTTTAATTTGAGTACTTAATGCCACATCTGCAATTTCTAAGTAATTCCTAAGTGCTTGTGTATCATCCATCATACTCTCCATGGGACAAGGATTCTCTCCAAAGTCTTCCTCATAAACTTCCTACCACAAGATGCTGGATGTGTCCCACCGTGATTGCTTGTGAGAAATTCACCTGTCCATTCATTTTGCTTGATCATGTTAGGACATGGGCCAAAAAATAAGGTGGACCCAAAACTCAAGTGAGCTGTATAATGGGAAACAATGAGGATTAAATATCCACCGTTGAAACACAGAAGTATTGGATCAGGATAATACCTTTGTATTTTCAGTTCACCCTAAGTAGGAATGAACTTATAAACGGTATGGATGACATTTAAACATTAGAATCAGTCAAGGTTTCAATGGTAGGCATGTACTTACCTATAGCTTTTGTGGTGGGGTCCACTTGAGTTTTGGATCTACCTAATTTTTATGCCCATGTCCTAAAATAATCCGGCAAAACCCAAAAAATACAGTGGGGCCCACCTAGCTCTCCTTCGCAGGAACTTCTTCATGTTAAGGGGAGCTAGATGGGGCCTACCGGGATGTTTGTGAGAAATCCACCCCGTTCATCCTAACCTTCATTCAATGCCCTACAAGGGGCTGTTTAATGAAAGTAGTGTAGTTATGTTTGAATGATCCTGACCTCTTATCCTTGGACACTCGTTGATTGAAACCGGACCATTGGATATAGTTCATTAATTTCTAACCGTCCATTAAAATTCCACCAATCCTGATGCTCAGATAATCAAATAAGCATAAGTTCTGGTTGATGACACATCTAAGATGTGTGGCACTTTTAACAGTTTAATTTTAAATACTTGTACGCAATTTCAAACAATACAATTAGGGATGGTTTTTTAGGGCATCCCTCTTCCATGGTTGGAACTACTACTAGATCAACGGTCCGGATTTCCAAACCATAACAAGAGGGTTGTATTTGTAAAAATGGACTATAGATCAAACAGTTATGATCGTCCAATGCGGATGATTTTTGGCACATTCCTTATCCATAGTAGGACCTACTAGATCAACGGCCTGGATTTCGAAACCATGTCCACAGAGAGTAGTTGTAATTGAAGTGAGAGTAGCAGTGGGGAGAGGGTGGTTTGCAGCATTATACAGTACACACGTGCTTTCATTTCTGACAAGTGGGACCCATGGCCTGCAATCTAAGACCATTTTGCGAATATGGACCATGCCACAAAAAATCTCCACGGGCATTTCTAGATTAATTTAGACTCCTTGACCGTCCATCTCTAGGAAAGAAATCCAACCGTTGAGATTGTCCCATAAAGAAGGAAGATAATGAGTAATCCATCCACGAAGGGGCACAACAGACCGTTGGTACTGATTACAGAACGGTGGGCCTCACATGTCAAAATCAACGGCACGTGTATCGACGTACCATATGATCCGTGTAGGAGTAGGGCGTGGTGGTGGCAGCTTTTGCTTTTAAAAGCTACTCCTACTTTAGATTTGTTTATTGAATGGACTGTCTGCTGACTGCTACACACGGTGTAAGTGTGCTGATGGGGTCGTGGGAATCAATAAAGCAGACCCAAATATCAAAAAGATGGAGCGTGTTACTATTCATACACATTCACATTGAATATGTACACGTGGCAGACATTAATTGACCCCAAACTTCCAAAATGGTGGGTCCCACTAAATAACTCAAGATATGATATAT
Organism: Magnolia changhungtana; assembly: GCA_030180095.1. NCBI lineage: Eukaryota > Viridiplantae > Streptophyta > Magnoliopsida > Magnoliales > Magnoliaceae > Magnolia > Magnolia changhungtana. The sequence goes on along the minus strand of JASAUF010000586.1, from coordinate 4,344,167 downwards.
TGGACGGTTCTGATCTTTATCGAATGAAACTGTTTATTGAATTCAGGAGGTTAGCCAATTTTTTATTTCGACCGTCCATTTGACGGCCTTAGATCTAGAAATTAAAGTGATTATTTGGTGTTTGTTTTTTATTTTATTAAGTATTGTTTTTTTTCATGAATTGAACAGTTCAGATTGAGGTAATTGTAAGGAAGGTGAAGAGAATCTCAGTGCATGAGTATGGATTGTAATGCTACTAGAGTATAAAAGTAATATTTGAATGGGGAGAGCACCCAACAAAGATCTCATGGTCTCTCCTCCCGTGCAATGCAACCTGGCACGAATCTCGACGCATTCTCTCGAGATTCCCAACGGCTACTTTTTCTTTTCTTTTTTTGAATTAACTTTAAAAAGATGGAATTTGGGACTTTAATGAATGGCCAAACTCAGGGAATGTTGGATTCCTTGCCCCTCTCTCTCCCTCTCTCTGGAATTGTACCGTAGATATCAGACTATCGTATGTTGCAGGCATGGAAATGTTTAGTGTACAATTGAAGTTTCCTTACTTTAATCCAAACCGTTCAATTTGTGGGACTCGCTATGGATGGGTTTGATACAAAAATTGAACTTATGAAAACAGATCTCTTTCCTTGTGGTCAGTAAATGGACGGTTAATAAGAGTAGTTGATGGAACAAATTCATCAAAGTTATATCAGTTGATCGGACGGTTAGGAATGTCTGGTCCATGTAATTTTTGTATCGTGGCCCATTCATTCTGGGGATCATGATTTGGATGGTGCGTGATTTGAATCTACATACATGGGTGTTTGTTATCGTATGTGATATGCATGGGGTGTTTGGAGAGCGGATTCGGTCAGTCGGGTTCGCACCGACTTACGTCAGGTCCTGACCGTGGGCCCACCTAGATGTATGTGATATATCCACGTCATCCATCTATTTTTAAATATCATTTTAGAATAAGGGCCTAAAAAGGAAGAAAATCTAAATCTCAGGTGGACCACGTTACAGGAAATAGTGATGATTAAACGCCTACCATTAAAAACTTCCAAGGGCCCAAATTATTTTTTTATTTGACATCCAACCTGTTCATAAGGTCAAAAATAAATGTATGAAGAGAAGATAATAGTTTCAGCTTGATCTAAAATTCCTGTGGACCACAAGAAGTTTTTAATGGTCAGTCGCCACTGTTTCCTGCTATGTGGTCCACCTAAGATATTAATATACTTTATTTTCGAAAATATGTTGTAAAGTGTGATGAAAAAATGGATGGACGGCATGGATATACAACAAATACATCAAGGTGGGCCCCATGGGTGATAAAATGCCTCTCACTCTCTCTCCAATACAATTCTCACACACTCATATCTAGGCCATTGGGTGGTGGTGATGGCCAACCAAGATTATTTTATTCCACGTTTCTCTCTCCTCTTGGTTTTCCATGTTTTGTCATTTTAAAATTGTTTAATGAATCTCACTTTCATATCTTTTAATTTTCTTTTTATATTCTAATGCTTTTACTAGTAATTATATTATATGATAGTCTGGCAGAGTATGGTGCAAGTTACACATGCACAAACCTGCCGTACAGGTTTCATTCACAAACCTCAATCCGGGCCATCCAAAATATGTGTCCAGTTGTGGATGAGGAAAGAAAAAAAAAGAATCATACTTTTCAGTGAATCCTAACCGTCAAATGTATTAAAAAAAAAAAAAATCAAAGTGCAAAATCAGATAGTTAAAATCGCATGATCATGCAATATTTGAGCACGGCCCATCTACAAGAGTGACGTATTTTAAACGTTGCATTGACGTACGTGCATGTACATGTTTGGTCCACCATACATCTCATTGTATGAAAATCTCATTGGCTTAACTCCTATGATAGTTCACCACCATTTTGGAAATTATGGTCAATCATCCACCTCACATGTAACACTCATTTACAGATATCCAGACCATTCAAGTTGTGGGGCAAGTTTTATGGATGGATGTTATCTCTAAAATCACACCCATCAAGAAATCCTAACCATCCATTTAATGGCAATCAAATTATTGGTTAAAACTAAAATAGTGAGTGGCCAAAATAGGAAGAAGAAAAAAATAATCAGATGGTTACAATCATCTTGCAAGTGTAATTTTTGGGTTATTCTCCAATGCACAATCAGTTAACTGATATGGACGGTTAAGATCAATGTACAACCATTTGTGCACTTTAAACGGTGAATAGGAGTCACCACCACTTCTTAAACGGTGAATATGAGTCTAGCCCTTCACACAATCTTCATTAATTTCCATGCAAAACGTATGATTGGCCCACCATGGGGATTTTTTTTCTCATGCATTTTTTTTATAATTTCTTTTTCTAAGTCGTCCACACGCCAGAGCATCACATGTTTTAAATTTCCCTCATATACTAGTATCAAAGTTTGGGTGGGTGGGTGTACACCAAAACTCGATGCACACGCACCTCCTACCATCCAATAGTAGAGGGCGGGAATCTCAACACATTCTAAAATGGGATTTTTAAATATTGCATTTTGAAATGCCTGATGGACCATTTATGAGATGGGATCATCTGATCATATGAATTCTTTGAAACCATTAGTAATCCATGATAGAGCCATCTAGTGGATAGTTCAATTTGTTGATTGGGCCTTTTTCTATAATCAATCTAGGCCATCCATTTACAGTCCACTGGTCAGATCACTAGAACCGTCCGATTGCTGTGATAGGTTCTCAGTGGGCCATGAAGGGTAGTGGGGACCAAATGAACCGTCTATATTGATTGATTGTACTGTTGAGTTGTCCACATGCAACTGGGAGCACAGTAACTGTAGTGCTCTGGTAGATATGGATCATATATGTGGATATACCTCAATACATACACACGTATGATTATCCCACTGGGATTAGAAAATTCCCACACGTCAGCTTTCCTAATGAAGCTGTTTGATATCCCACTGAGGCATTGGGCTGTTTCTTCCAGTGCTCTGAGAGCACTGTAAGTTATGGTACTCCAAGTTTTATTGATCCACTTGGACAACCTAATCAATCGATCTGAACCGTCTATTAACTCCCGAACACATTTCATGGACCACCATGCAAAAAATCACACTGATCAGATAATCTAATTCATCCTTGATGTGGATTTATTTTCTTCAGCCATCCTTTTACCAAGCTACGGATGCGATCTCAACCATTGGTTAATAAAAAGACGATTAATTAGAATCACAAGCAATCTAAGATGGGTGCTAACAAATAGATGGATTAAATTATTGATTTGGCCTATTATTTTGTAAATGATCTTGACCGTCCATATTAAAGGCCATTGATCAAATGGTTGAAAATTTTCAGATCAGCCTGATGCTATCATGGTATCTCATGAAATGTGTGGTGGACCTAATGAACGGTCTAGATCATTGAATTGGACCAAGTGTCCCAATGCAACTATAACCGCTAGAGCATTTTCTCTTTCTTACATTGCCACACCATAGCCAATATTTGAGAGTTGATACCCACCCATTAAAATCTTCATAATCGCTTGTGGGCCCACTGAGATATGATTCGGACATCTATTCCATTCATTGTGCATCTTCCACTTGGATGAAGGGTCACACCAAGATTCAGATATCCATCCCATCCACTGTGTGTATCCCACTTGGATGATGGGTCACACCAAGTTTCAGACATATACAAAACTAAGGTGGGCCCACCAAGTGCTTTTAGATGTTTTATGCATGATTTCACACTGTTTTAAACGGTGTGTCATACTTGAGTTCCCCGTACGGCTGATTTTGGAATGTCCCTATCCTAGAGGCCTCATAGGGGGTGTGTGTGTGTGTGTATTTATATGTGGGGGAAGGTTATAGGCGGTCGAGCTCATGGGACCTTCCAGTGAGGTCGAGTTGTGTGGGCCCCACCATAATGTATATCGAACATCAACACCGTGCGTTGGATGGGTCCCCTTTAAATTATGGGATATCCCAAAAATCAGTTGTATACTGAACTCAGACGGGCCATACCATCTAAAATCATGTGAAGACATAGCTAAAACATATAAAAGCACTTGGTGGGGCCTATCTAAAATTTGGATGTGTCTGAAACTTGGTCTGACCCCTCATCCAAGTGAGACACACATAATGGATGGGCTGGATTTGTGAACCAGTTCTCAGTGGGCTGAACAAATGATTATGAATGTTTTAATGGAGAGTAACCCCTCTCAACTTTTGTATTTAGTATGACCCACACAAGTCACGGATTAACTTGATTTTTAAGCCTTAGGCCCACCATGGAATGATGCATCTGACTGATGGGGTAAATGTTTGACGCGCATCACGGTGGGCTCACATAGCTTGACCTCATGGAAAGTTCACATGATCTTGACCGCGTAGAACCTTTTCCATATATATATATATATATATATATATATATATATATATATATATATATATATATATATAGGAAATGGAACCACACAGGTCCAACTTCCCATGAGGTCGAGATGTGTGGGCCACACCAGATACAACAGTTGAGAGGGGTTACTCTCTCATTAAAACATTCATAATCATTTATTGGCCCACTAAGATGTGGTTCATAAATCCAAACTATCCATTATATATGTGTGTCCCACTTGGATGAGGGGTCATACCAAGTTTTAGCCGCATCCAAAACTAAGGTGGGCCCCACCAAGTGCTTTTATATGTTTTAGGCATGTCTTCACATAGTTTTAGATGTCATGGCCCACCTGAGTTCCGTATATTACTGATTTTTGGGATATCTCGTAACCTAAAGGGGACCCACCAAATACACGATGTTGATGTTCGACACACATCACGGTGGGCCCACGCAGCTCGACCTCATGGAAGTTCCCATGAGGTCGACCTCATAGTACCATTTCCCATATATATATATATATATATATATATATATATATATATATATATATATATATATATATATATATATATATATATAGGCACACATATTCATCTCAGCTTTCAACTGAAATGAGTCAGTGGCAGGCATGTTAGTGGTGTGTTCTTCCCTACTACCAAACCTCTAGCTTCTTTTTTCTTTCTTTTTCCTTTTTTAGTCTGACACCATATATGAGTGATTGGATTTCTGTAATGGAAAGCATTAGCTCTACTAGGATTAGGTTCTTATGAAAATAGTCTAAAAACGAAAGAAAACCCATCAAGGGTCTGAGCACCTGACTCCATTAGACTACTCCCACAGGCTCCTCAGATCCTCATAAGCTGTTTCTAGCATCTGGGTAGCTCTTGTTTTTGGAGTTTCAGTACAATGGAAGTAGGTAGATGGGGAGTTTTCCTCTGTTTGGTGGTTTTGTTGTTGTTTTCGAATTCTACAGATGGTTTGCTCTCTCCCAAAGGTGTTAACTTCGAAGGTATGTTTGAGTGATTTTCCTTATGTTTGTGTAAAAAAAATTTGAGAAATGAGATTATTTTTTTAAAAAATTTTTTATGTGGGTTTTTTGAATTTCAGTTCAAGCATTGATAGGTATAAAGGCATCATTGAAGGATCCTCATAATGTTCTACAGAACTGGGATCAGGACTCTGTTGATCCATGTAGCTGGACTATGGTTACTTGCTCAGCTGAAAATCTAGTCACTGGGCTGTAAGTTCTAGTGCAAAAACTTCCATGAACTTGGTTTTTTTTTTTTTTTAATTTTCTTCAGTGGGAAAAATGAATATCTTTCCATTTTCTTTTGGTTGATTGCACCTTAAATTTGCAAATTCTTCCGTTGCTATGCTGCTAATTTGCTACGAACCTCGTCCAAGTCGACTTGGACTCGTTTGAATATCGAGTCGAGTCTTTTTCTGAGTCAGATTGACTAGTTCAAATGGAGAAAGAAGTTTGTTCTGTAACCATATATCCGAGATAACGTCGTTTTTCTATTTTTGTGTTTGTCTTGTGGAATTAAATTTGCATAACTTCATCTTTAGTTTTCAACATTCATATGTTAATTCATCTATTATATTTATAAATTTTTTTTTTTAATGTCATTTGCATGTGTAGATGCATCCGAAAAATGATACCACTGACTCTTTGAGTCGACTCGAGTCGACCCAACTCATCTGAACATGGAGTCGAGTCAGCTTTTCGCACTACGCTGCAAGCTATATGAAAATGCTAACTTCCCCACTTTCATGGCGGCGTTAACTACATCCCCTAAGCTTTTAATTTTCATGTGGGACAGCCAATCATAGTCCAAGACCATCCATTCATTTGTACTACTAGTGGCAAGCCATAGTTCAAAAAATCACGCGAATTGGATGATCCTAACCACACAAAAACACATAGATTGATGGATGGATGGATTGTGATGTATATTTTAATGGTGTTATCACAGAGGTACTCCGAGCCAGAACTTGTCCGGCACACTCTCTCCAAGTATAGGGAACTTGACAAATCTTCAGCTTGTGTAAGTACTAGAAGATTGTTTTTGAATTTTGAATTTTGGGATTGTTTTTTTCTTGCATTGGTTTGATGAGAGGGAGTGTTCTTTGTTGCAGTCTGTTACAGAACAACAACATATCAGGACCGATTCCAGTAGAGATTGGGAAGCTCTCGAAGCTTCATACGCTCGATCTTTCTAATAATTTATTTACTGGAGAAATCCCCATTTCTATAGGAAATCTAAAAAGCCTTGAATACTTGTAAGTAGTAAAAAGAAAAGCTAGTGAAGAGAAAATCTAGTATTTTGGAAGTTCTGAATCTGTATATATTTCTTTTCTCATGTTCTTCATATGCTTATAGAATTTCAAAAATCGAGTTCTTGGACTGAATCTCGTTCGTGGGTGTTTGAATACGGACCAGGCGGCTTAACAACAACAGCCTTTCAGGAGCATTTCCATCATCGTTGGCCAACATCACAAAGCTTGCTTTCGTGTAAATCTCTTGACCTTCTCATGTATAATCAGTACATGAATTCTAATATGATCTGTGTTTGTCATTGAGTTCTATCATCTCTTCATGAAAAAATATGTATTGTAAATGTGGCACTTGCTTATGGTGGTCGCGACCATTGATTTGGTGGGTCACCGCATGAATAGACCATGTCCTGAAAATCAAGGGCGTTGGACTGTATAGCTAGCTATCTGATCTACCAGATTTTTAACTTGAGAAAGAGCCACAGTCCACATCCAAGGGTAAAAACTCGCAATTCTCCAGTTTGTAGCTGATGGCCCACCATCAGTAGTCCCATTCAACATGAATTTTTGCCATGTCTACAATGGAAGGAAAAAAAAAAAACTGCCTAAAACTTGCACGACGCAAGCTGAATTATTTCTCATGATGTATATATGTGTATACATATATACATATGTATGTATGTACATGTGTGCGTGCATGTGTATGCATGTATGTGTATGTATATGACCATACATGTGTATGTGTGTGTGTTTCTGATGGCTGAAGAAGGTTTGTGGATTTTCATGCTTCAGGGACTTATCTTACAATAATTTGAGTGGGCCCATACCAAGGTTTCCTGCTAGAACAGTCAAGTAAGGACTCTAATAGTGTTTTTTCTTTCTTTCTTTCTTTTTTTTTCAAAATTATAGAAAAAAAAAAAAAAAAAAAAATCTTTTATGATGAACTTGTTTCATTCATTTCATTTTCAATTTTCATATCAGTATTGTAGGAAATCCGCAGATTTGTGCGACTGGATCAGAGCCAGATTGCAATGGAACAGAACCGATGCCGCTTTCCTTCAACTTGACTAATACACAGAGTATGAGCTTAGAATCTAAATCTTTCTTCTTCTTCTTCTTCTTCTTTTTTTTTTTTTTTTTTGCACTTGAAATGCTCTTACGGCCTATGTTTCACTGGAGTCCGATGGATTAATTCTCCATACATGGCAAATTTACATGGTGGTCAGGATGTTGATCTGGGGAGCCACCATGCCAATGGACCATAGCCCAAAAACCGTAGTGATTGGGAAATTGTAGCCATCCAATCATTTTGACCATCCATTCACAGTCCACTGATTGAATGGATAGATAGTTCAGTAGTATCAATATTTGGGTATGGCCCATCAAAAACTGGCCTACAAAATCATGATCCTGATCACTATACAAATGTTCTCACATATGAACTTCAGATGTTCTGATCAGCACTTGAAAGAGCTCCATGAAGTGAAACTATTACATTTTCGCATTCTTCTACATTCATTTGTCATGGTTACTATTAAATTCTACATATTCATATTTCAATAACTTGTATTGATTCTCAAGCTCTTATAATCCGACGGTTCTGATATTTGATATGATCATTGCTTTGATCTTGATCTCCACCTCTCTCATTGCCTAATGTTTACAGGCCCTCTACCTTTGGGAAGACCCAAAAGCCACAAGGTCGCCTTTGCTTTGGCGACGAGCCTCGGCTGCATCTGTCTTCTCATTCTTGGATTTGGGTTCCTTCTCTGGTGGAGGCACAGACACAACCAACAGATATTCTTGGATGTCAATGGTTAGTATCAGAGAGAGAGAGAAGGATTTTGATATTTTTATGTTTCTTGATTGAGAGAAAAAAAAAATGTTTTTTCTTTTGTTTGACCCAGTACAGGTGAGGCCCACCTTTCGGGAGCCTAAGCCGTTGATCTGGAATGATCCATCTTGTTACAGGATGTTCCCTGATATCTCCCCTACGGATGATCCTAGCCATCTGATGAAAATGGATAATTACACCAATGGTCCACATTCATAGTTAGTATCATCTGATAGGGGATTTTTTGGACTTCTCCTATCCACCATTGGAAGCAACATGTGAATATTTGGATTTAAAAAAAGGAGGGCCCCACATCTTTATTGGGCCAACAAATGCACAATCAAACGTTTGTGTATATCCTCTACCATGAATACTTCAAAGCTTCTTCTGTTCTATTTTCTACTGATGGTTATGGAATTTTTTCAGACCAACATCATGAAGAAATCTCTCTTGGAAACTTGAAGAGGTTCCATTTCAGAGAGCTTCAGATTGCGACGGATAACTTCAGTAGCAAGAACATACTTGGAAAAGGCGGTTTTGGAAATGTCTATAAAGGCTATCTCCAAGATGGGACAGTCGTAGCAGTGAAAAGACTCAAGGATGGAAATGCTGTTGGTGGGGAGATTCAATTTCAAACAGAAGTGGAGATGATCAGCTTAGCAGTGCACAGAAACCTTCTAAGGCTTTGCGGGTTTTGCATGACAACGACAGAGCGGCTTCTAGTTTATCCATACATGTCAAATGGAAGTGTTGCTTCTCGACTCAAAGGTACCATACACTTCGAAGTTTCAGGCCGTCGAAAGAATATTTGGATTACGATTTGATTAAGGGTCTGTTTGGTTGCACCAAATTTCATGAAATTTATACTGAATTAGACTAATTAATCATGAAATTGCATGATATCCAGTGCAACCAAACGCACCCTAAATGATAACTATCATATACCATGCTTCTGTCCGAACTTTGCATTTTTTTAGAGGTAGAATTTGGTGCAGGTGGGGCCCACCTTTTGATGATGCAGATTGTTCATCTAGCCCCCCAAACAAACCCAGCCATTGGATTTTGGACTTCTTCCTTCTGTGTAACAACCGCGAGCATATCGTATGGCTGTGATTGTCTGAGTGGGGGAATTCCATTGCATTACTATCCACAGTGGGGCCCACCAGATGCACTATCAGGATCACTGCAATGTGCTAGTTCATGCCAAACATGGTATATTTCCACTATACAGATGGCTGCTAGGTTCTCCTTCATCCAATCCTTTTCATCTCTTAGAATCTGGTGCAGGTGGGGCCCACCTTTAGATGATACAGATTGTTCATGTAGCCCCTCAAACAATCACAGCCATTGGATTTTGGACTTCTGCCTGTTGCGTATCAACCATTAGCCATATCATATGGCTGTGATTGTCTGAGTGGAGGAATTCCATCGCGTTACCATCCACAGTGGGGGGCCACCAGATGCACAATCAGGGCCACTGAAATGTGGGCCACACCTGTACAGAAAACTGCCATTAGTACTCAACAAAGAATGTACATACTTCCACTATACATATGGCTGCTACAGTTCTCACTCATCGAATTCATTTTATCACTAATGGAAAACTCATGGAGTTTATTCATGTTCATGCCTTGTCTTCATTCTTTTAGAGCTGAATCTGACGATTCAAACCTCTATGTTTTGTTTATGTTTTTCCTTTTATAAATGCTCGAACAAACCATCGATTCATTTTCTATTCTTATATAGGAAAACCAGCATTGGATTGGGGTACTAGAAAGAGAATAGCACTCGGAGCAGCACGAGGCCTGTTGTATCTTCACGAGCAGTGCGATCCTAAGATAATTCACAGGGATGTAAAAGCCGCGAATATATTGCTTGATGACTACTGCGAAGCAGTAGTAGGAGATTTTGGGCTGGCCAAGCTTTTGGATCACAGAGATTCCCATGTAACGACCGCAGTGAGAGGAACAGTGGGCCACATAGCCCCTGAGTATCTCTCCACAGGCCAGTCATCAGAGAAGACGGACGTCTTTGGATTCGGAATCCTTCTCCTTGAGTTGATCACCGGTCAGAGAGCTCTAGAATTTGGCAAGGCGGCTAATCAGAAAGGAGCCATGCTTGATTGGGTAATAAGAACAACTCTAGTTTCTTACTGAACTTGATTCCTTTCACATTTTAGTTTCCTGGTTTTAATGTCGACACTCGATTTAGCCATGATTGAAATTGAGTTCAACTCGCTGAGTCGGATATGACTCAGCCGAGTCAGGTAGAGTTCTTTTCTTGGAAAAAAGAAGAAGAAGAAGAAGAAGAAGAAGAAGAAAGAAAGCAAGAAAGAAAGAAAGAAAGAAAAGAAAAGAAAGAAAGAAAGAAGAGATATAAAGAAAATAAGAGAGAGAGAGAGAGAGAGAGAGAGAGGTTATATGCCATTTATGTAGCAATACTTCACCAAATTGACCCGAAACACTGTCGATTTGTTGAACGGGTTATGCATTCTCGTCCTAACGGTTGAGTTGGCTGCGATTCGGTGATTTGGATTTGCGTTGGACTACTCAATTGATAAGAATAACTCAAACGCTATGAATATATATCTGCCGTGTAATATAGGATCGCTACTGGTTGCTTGTTGCATGTCCATCCTGTATAAGTAACTGCTGAAATCAAGTTGAGTTGATTGAGTTCAAAATCACAAATACTCTACTTTGGTACATAAATATGTAAATGTACAGGCTGTTATATGTGAATTGTACATGTATTATCTTCTTTGCTTACCTTCAAATTTTAATAAATTTGTGGAAATTTGCCTTTTGTATAGTGTTTGGAGAAGACCATTAACAGAAATTTCATATATTGGAATTTTCATGGATCATCATCGTCATTTAATTTCATGCTTAAAGCCTATAAGGATATACATTCTTCTCTCTTCAAACATTCATTTGAAAAAAAAAAAACTGTTTTTAGCACTTGTTCTTTTCTTGGTCTAACACCGAATCATGTCGCATTGCAGGTGAAGAAAATCCATCAGGAAAAGAAGCTTGATGTGCTCGTCGACAAGGACTTGAAAAACAACTACGACCGGATCGAGCTTGAAGAAATGGTCCAAGTCGCTCTCCTATGCACCCAATACCTCCCAGGCCACAGGCCGAAGATGTCCGAAGTAGTGCGAATGCTAGAAGGTGACGGACTCGCAGAGAGATGGGAAGCTTCTCAGAGAGCTGAATCACACAAGTGCAAAGCCCATGAATTCTCCTCTTCTGAACGGTACTCCGATCTCACCGATGACTCTTCATTGCTCGCCCAAGCAATGGAACTCTCTGGCCCAAGGTGACTTCACAAAACAAAGGAACCAGAGAGAAAATAAAATAAAATGAAAGAAAAGGCCATGAATTCATCGGAACTCTAACATTTCGATGTGTCTGAGAGAACCCAAGTTCCGGTTTCGAGAGTTTGTATAGAATATCAGCAATGAAGCCGGTTTGCGACTGTACAAAGGTGATTTGAGAAGACTGACCTTAGATTAGAGTGAGGGTGTTTCATGCATTGTTTGTTCAGTGAGTGGAAGAAGCTTTGTTGAATAGGATATGGAATTTGGGCAGTGAATCATATAGCCTCATAGGCTTTTGTATGAATAATGTAATATGGATCCTGATTGTTTCATTAAAAAAGAAAGGAGAATGTGATAGATTGTGTTTTGGATTTAGAAATTCTGTGATTTATGATTTAGTAAATTTCTAATCTTTTTTATTTTTTTCTCATTCAAATTCAAATCAAGAAAACCATGAATTGGCAGATGATTCAGATATGCATGTGTTGCTTAACAGAGGATTAGAACGACATGTTGTAGGACGGAACAGCGTCTATATGCAGTCAGGCATATCTGAACCATTCACTGGATCGGCGCTGTCGCCCGCTCGAAAGAATCAGGCCAGTCCACTCTCAGATACGCCGCAGCTTACAAAACAAATAGACACTTCAGATTCTTGGCAAGCATGATGTTGGATATAGGCCCATGGGGCCCACTTGTGGGGCACTCACTAGTGGGTGTGTCCCATATCATGTAGACCGTCAGATCTTGAGGGCCCACTCTTCCACACAGACTTTCACATTATTCTTCACGCAGGCCTGAGTGGGGCCCACCTAATGAACAGCTTAGATCTTGCACAAATTCAGTAGCATTGATTGAATTAGCAAACTTGTGTTTACCAACATCTGCTTCCTTAAAAAATCTCAGATGGTTTATTGATTCAGATGGAAATATATTCTGAGAAAACGACACTTTCATTTATTTGTGAATTCACTCTCTCATGGAAACTAAAATTAAAGAAAATGGTTTCTTAGAAAATCTCTTCCAAAATTTTCTCACAATCTACCAAAGATTCAGATGATGGGCTATCAAAATGTGGGATGCACCTGATGGATAGTTATATCGATTAGGATAATCAATATGGACCATTCATTCTTCTAGCCATTGATGGTATGGTCAGGACCATCCAATAAAAGTGATTAACACAATTTTGATGGTCTAAATCAATGACCGGTCATTTTATGATACAATCAATATCGACCATACAATATTCAAATCATTGATCTGATGATTAGGATCATCCAAATCGAAGTGATTTTTTTTACAACAATGGAAAATAAAGTGGGCCAGACATGATGTGTGGTACATATTAGTGATCACGTTTTTTTTTTTTTTTAGTTTTAATCAATATTTTTTTTTTTTTTTTTTTTTTTTATACACACGCACACACACCCCACACACTCACGCTGGTAGAATTTCACCACCTATGGGTACTCGAACCCTTGACCGGGGAGTTGAAACTCCTGAGAGTCTACTACCCAAGCAAGAGTAAGAACCCAGTTGTTAATCAATATGAACCATTCATTCTACAAGTCATTGACTAACAGTTAAGATCATCTGATCAAAGTGTTATAAAAATGGGCCATGAACGGTGGGTTACACAAAAGCAGTCTCGATGATTGGTCATGCCTTTTTTAGGTATATTAATACACACTATCTATATCCCAAACCAAACTATTAGGATCATCCAATCAAAGAGCTCTTTCATAAGGATTGGCCATCACAAGGAAGCTACAAAACCAAGCAATCTAAATCAATAATCAAATCTCTTTTAGCATACTGTTAGAACGTGGCGAATTTATCTCATAGCCCAGGCCCCACATCGCATGGGTTAAGACCTCGGTCAAACCCCCCTCATGGGCCCCAAATCACATAGGTACCACCTCACACGAGCCCGATGTGAAAATGCTCCGCGTTAATCACCCCCAGTGAGGAGTCTCGAACCTGAGACCTCCCGCTCTGATACTAATTTGATGCAAGTCAATTAAGCACTTCTCTAAACGCTCAAACTGTTAAAGCATGGAGAATTAATCCCTTTATCTCATAGCCCACGCCCCACATCACATGGGTTAGGACTTCAGTCGAACCCCTCTCGTGAGCCCCAAATCACATGGATACCGCCTCACACGAGCCACCCACCTCATGCAGGCCGCCCACCCCGAGTGCGTCCTTGCATCCCACAGGCTACCTCACTCAAGCCCGGTATGAAAATGCCCCTGCATTAATGGGCCACCAAAGGTGGGTTGTACATGAAGGACTATTGAAAAGAATGATTGGGCCCTTTATAGTATAATCATTACAAATCGTCCATTCATTGACCCTTGATCATATGCTTAGGATCATCCGATCAAAAGTGTTTTTTGAAAGGGATGAGCCATAATCAACATGGATAGTTCATTCTCCAAATCAACGATTATTATTTTTTGCAGAGATCAAACGTCATTAATTTTTAGAGGGATTGATGATCGCAGCTACTCGAAAAATAAAAAAAGTGAATTTTTTTGATGAAACTTCTTGAGATGTTAAAAGACATGTCTAGACACGTAGAAATCAAAATATTGTATAATAATAATAATACTAATAATAATAATAATAATAATAATAATACAACTTACATATAATAAATTTCCATTTTATTGGGGCTTAACCAAGTATTGCCAAAAAAATTAATATAAAATTTGTAACGTATCAATAGATTAGCTAACATATATATATATATATATATATATATATATATATATATATATATATATATATATATATATATATTCACATTAATTAACAACAAGTTTTCCTACATAAAAATGGATTTTTCCAACTCCCACTTTTCACTTAAATAGTAATTTTTTGCCACAAATCCATGTCCATGCATGAGAATCATGCATCGACATGCGTTTCCATTGTAATATATGCTAACATTTGAAGAAAAAAAAAATATGTATTTGCCATCCCCTTTGGCTTCTGGCCCATCTTTATTTTGAGTCAAGATTTCTCCCAAAATCTAAACTTTTATTCTATAAAAACCAAGAGTGATTGAAATCATCTAATGAGCGAATTTCCAAAAAAACAACAAATTTCCAAAAAAAAAAAAAGGGAATGAATTTTCGCCTATTTAAATATATATTCCCTAATATCGGAGATATTATCAACCGATACTGGGACCTTTTATAAGGAACTCCTCTTCAAGTAATTTCTTATACTGAAAATATCACCTAATATCCCCAATATTATAAATAAAAAATATCAGCAATATTAGAAAATTTTTTACTTTCACAATTTCAGTATCATTGACCATCAATACCGACAATATCGGTGATATTATCGATAATATCATCGAAATTTGGAGCACTGGATCAAAGGTGGGACACATACGTTGGATGATCCATATCAATGATCAAACATTTTCTAATCAGTGTAAACAATATTGGTCATACATGCTCGCAAGTCACTAATCAAACAGTTAGCATCATCCAATCAAACTAATTTTTTGACAAGGATTGGTCATCAAAGGGTAGCCTTGTATGATGGCCAGTCCTCATCAAAGATTATAATTTCCAAACAATAAAAAGGGGGAGAAAAGAAAATGAGTTAGGAAGAAAATTTTGTAAACTCCCAAACAAGTGAGAGTATTTTACTTTCCAACTTTTATTCTTTGAAACTTTCCAAACAATTCACTTTCTCTGATTTTATTTCCCTGGCTCCCAAACAGGCCCGAAAATACAAAATAAGGCATAAGAGAGGAAGGACTGTTTGAAGCAACATAAACCTCCTCTTATTTGTAATTTTGAGAATTTCGAAGTCCAGCTATACGAAAAAAAAAAAAAAAAAGGGCTGTATCTTACATCCTAGATTTTTGTTACAACAGTGTCAAATTCGAATTTAAAAGGTGATCGGGATTGATCAGTTACCTTGTCCAAGTAAAAGGGAAGGGCCCATGATTAACCTCCAGTCATGCATCTCCCATGAGAGGTAAACCATCTGATATTTGGCGTTTTGATGTCGAAAGGACTCAGCTTCGGTACAGAGCCCTGAGCAGAAATATGCTCATACCGCCAATTGCCAGCGTGAGAATAAGAGGGCTTCTGAAAAAATCGACATCCGTCATTCTGCGGTTGTCATCTGTTCTTCCTTGGCGAGCCAGCTCTCCCAAGTGCTCATGGAGAAGATTGCTAAGGTTGTCCAATTGATGCATGATTTGACGTTGACCTCGTGCAATGACTGTTACCTGTTTATGCCACCCTATCAGACCATGACTTAGGAAAGTGGGATAATGGCTGTCAATGGATACCCAGACCCACAGGTACCAGATGGACCTCACCCAATTTTAATGGAGTCCGGGACCCATTGACACGTTAAGAAATCGAGTTGGGTTCAGGTCTCACCTGTTAGATCCGGTCAAAACTCGGGTCCAACCGGGTCAGGTCCATGTGATCGACACAATTAAAGTCAGGTCAGGTTGGTCCAGGTTGGATCCAGTTTTAATATTTCTAGAAAAACAAAAAACTAAAAAAAAAAAAAAAAAAAAAAAAAAAAAAAAAAAAAAAAAAAAAAAATTTAAATTTAAAAAAAAAAAAAAAAGAAGTTTCCTAAGCCACACACATGTAAAGAGAACCAGTTTACATACTATGCATGTGTTAAAGTGGCACATGTGTGCAATCTAAACCATCCATTGGGTGGGCCCAACCATATAAAAATGCTCTTATTTGTCCCAAAGCCAACTCAAAACCTATATTCAAAGACCCAATCAGTACCCGACAGGTCCTTGAGCCTGATTGGATTGACATGGAACCGAAATCACCTGAACCCGGTTATCCTGGGTCGAGTACTAAAGGACCTGAACCGAACCCAACCTGTTGACAGCCCAAAGTGGGACCTACTAGATGAATGGTCTAGATCACCACTGGGCTGAGGCACAAGGGGCAAAAAAACGCTAGAAAACCTCATTGTTGAAGTATTAAGATTGATAATATGTGCAGCCTATCAGTGACACGCTGATATGGAATGTACTATTGTTGATTGTATACGCATTGCATAGAATATCTCCACAATAGGCATTAAACCAATAACAAATGCAAGAGAGGAAAGAAAAGGTGAAATTTTCAGCATACCTCTTCTATTAATTGAAATTCCTTGGCCAACTGGGAAGAAGAAGATGAATTTGGTAGCAAGGATCCAGTCAAGGTGCCATTGCCCAAGCTGGGCATGATTAGAGCCATGGGTGCAGAACCATTGCAGGCATCAGCTTGCGGCGCCAGGTTTTGTTGGCTAGTAGAAGACTTCCCGGCAGTGAACTTGGAATTCATCTCTTCAATGCGAGATGTGAACTCATCCATCCTCTCATTGAGTGTGGTTATCTGTTCCGAGAGTTGAGTGATAACTCCCTGAAACAGAACAAAAGACAAAATAAAATGACAAGCAAGACAATGGCATTTAGGAAGGCAGCACTACAGTACAAGTTGCCCCGACAAGCCAATTTCAATAGAGCACAATTTTTTTTTTCCTTCGTAATATGTTGTAAAAAAAAAAACACAATTTATTTGTTTAATATGTAAAAATAGGTGATTAGTTTATCTATTTTCTAATTGATCAAAAATCAGCTAAAACTACTAATGGCAGCACCACGGTACAAGTTGTCCTAACAAGCCAATTCCAATAGAGCACGAAGATTTTATCCTTCGTAATATATGATGTTTTACTTTGTAAAAAAAAAAAACACAATTTATTTGTTTAATATGCACAAATAGGTGAGTAATTTATATGTTTTATAATTGGTAAAAAAATCAGCTAAAACTACCAAAAACATGAAAATTGAGAAAATCGACCAAATAGGGCCTAATCAAATGCGGATCAAGTATGATCAGTGTTCAAAATACCGGTATCGCATTACGTATCGCACCCTTGGAATACGGATACGGATACGTATCGATTATCGCATGGGATATATCGGTTGTGTCGTTGTTGTTGGAAACATTGGAAATTGGTCAAATTTTTTAATGAAATTTCAGTGATTGTTAAAAAAGACATCAATACACACTTACAAATCAAAACATTACAAAAAACTAGTGCACATAATAGGTTTTCTTTGTATGGGGTCCTAATCTATGCGTTGTCTAACTGAATTGATGCAAGTATATTCAAAGTTTATTCATATAATTTATAAATGTAAGAAGATGTATAGAAACAGAAGCAATACATTCAAAAGCAAAAGAAGAATCACTAAATCAGGTTGCATACATGTTTGATTTTACGTTTGGACACAAAGATTGCAACTGATTTACGAGAAATTGGGAAAATTTTAATGTTTTTTCAATTTTCCGCAACTCGGTCCTTCTCCTCTAAATCTCAAAATTGAAGCTCCCAATCCATGCTTTTTCATGCAAAACATGAAAAAACATAGATTTGTAACAATTTGACACTGATTTAACATGATTTACAGAATAAATAAATAAATAAATATCGAAAATAAAAAATGCTCACCAGATCGAACATGTGGGATATATATCCCAGCACTTGTGTGTTTCATATCACACAGGTGGGATACAAGAAATATCGTGGGATATATTGGCCAATTGTTGAGGGTCAAATATTGCATATCAGACCCTATTTATTGCCTGAATTTACAAATATAATACTGATTAACGGGTTAATTTAATTGCGTTTTCGATGCAGGATGTATTTAGGGGCTTAAACTGAACTTGGGTACTAAAAGCGTGGATTTGACGCTCTGAAATCACCACAGCAAGGGACAGACTCCAGAGGACCGATATTGAAGAATTTACACGCCAAGGGTCCGAGAAAATCAAGCTGTTCACGTTAAAGAGGCCTGAAATTGGTGCAGAATGCAGGTTTACATGGTTTCCGCCACCTGATTGACTCGAAACTTCATACATGTGATGGAGGCCATAAATTAACCGTACATATTAAATATCAGCCAATGGATCTGTGGGGAAAGGGCCCAACAGACAAAACAGCCCATAAAACTCTGATTCTGGGCCCACCTGAGATCTGGATATGCTTCAATTTTGGTCTCAACTCCTTAAAATGGGTGACAAATCGGATGGATGGAGCAGATTTCTCAGAAATATCGCAGTGGACCCCACATTGCGTGATGCATGTGCACCATGGAAACAACACGTGCGCTGCACCGGATCCGGCGCTGGTCAACACGGGCGCTGACCCGCATCGCCTTCAACAGAGAGAAGCAGCGTCCGACGCTGTTTGAATTTTCACTGGCTTGTGGGGCCCACTCATCCTCTATTCGGATGATCTGAACCGTCCATGGAGTTAAGAGGGTGGCCACGCATCTCACCTAGGTGTCCCTTTGGCCCTATATACGTGTATGCACGTGGATCGTCGAAAAACTCAGCATGAACGGCGGAAATATTCGAGACAATGGGTCACACCAAAATCGACCAAAATCATCTTTTCCTACCGAAATTTCTCCAGAAATCCAATGAGCGGAGTGGATTCCTCCGAAAACATCAGTATGGGGCCCACAGAACTTCACAGCGATCCCTGTTTACGCAGGGACGCGTGTCCGGGAAATCCGGGATTTTCGGAAGGTTGTGGTCCACCATCTTTGATCGGATGATCAATCTGAACCGTTCATTACATCCAGGGGGTCAAACCGACCGAACCCGGATCTTCAGCTCGATTTTCTCGAATATTACAAGTACATATAGTCGTCGACGCAGGTTGGATGGCACTAAATAAAAGTCTGTGATACACCACAGTATGGATCCAAAACCATACATTTCTGACCGGAATTCCGAGTGGAATTCAGTGGACGGCGTGGATTTCTCAACCAACACTTATCATGGGCCCCACCATCGTCACAGCGGACGGTTGCGCAGGATCTGCGTCCGTGAAAACCGACCTCTGTGGGCCATTCCGTGTTCTTGATGACGGTCGGATCACTGATCCAAACCGTCCAAAATTTTCATGAGTGGGTCTCTACTCTAGATGAGGAACCAAAACCAGATTTTGGTTCGGTCAGCCACCCCAAAACTTATTCAAACGCAAGGCAGTTTGCGTTCCTGCGTAAATCCAAGTGGATGTGTAATTCTCCTCTGCCTCTGACACAGTAGCTCCAACCGTCTTCCCTGATATAAAAGAAAGAGAAGAGAGACGTGAAGGGGGATCGGCTGAAAGATATACACGGCTGGAGATCTGGAGCAGCTGAGCTTGGAGGGCTGGACGTGAGGGCAGGGAGAGGGAGTAGATCTATTTTGTTTTTCTTTTATTTTTATTTTTTATTTATTTTATTTTGTTTAAGAGGTTCCACATCCATCATGTAGTGTGTAAACCTCTTGCTAGGCTAAGAGGTGAAGCAGAGCGTGATGGGAGGTCTCTTTGCTTGTGCCTTTGTTTAAGACTGATCGATTTTGATTTAATTTTATTAAGGGAATGTTTTCGGTCTTTAATGGTCTCATTGTGACCGAAATTACAATGGGTCTCAGCAATGGCTTTGAGCATGTTCTTTTTCTTTTATGTTTATGACGTCGGGAAGCCCATTTGTTCACCATCGTCTCCTGGCATGGTTGGATGTCGCACCCTTCCTAACCTTCATACATTGATTGGTTGATAATTAGTTTAATTCTGTTGTTTGCTTTGTCTCCTGGGCATGGTTTGGTGATGGAATCCATTCTAATTCATATACCTTTCATCTTCTCAAAATTACATTAAAGGCAGTTCAGTCAAATTCTCCTAAATTGTAATACAGGCATAAGATCTCCCTGATCTCTACAAGTGGATCCTCTGAATCCCTAGTTTCCCTTCTCTGATTTTTCCTAAATTTTAGTTTAATTATTTCACCATTATTCCTCAAATCATAATTGGTTTAGATTTCATCTTAGCCTAATCCTAGATCTGGTTATTTTTAGAAAGCGTACAAGTATCAGTCCCTTGGGATTCGACCTCGGTCTTACCGAGTTTATTACTACATCACAACCCTGCACTTGGGGAGTGAACAAGTTTTTGGCGCCGTTGCCGGGGACTGACGGCTACGATTTTCTGAAATTAATTGGATTTAGAGTTAGTTTAAGATTAGGATTTTACTAATTTTAATTTTAGATTTTGTTTTCTATTTTGATTCATAAAACTAACTTATTTCCTATTTTGTAGATTGTTAAGATAGAACTTCTAATTTGGTAAACTCTTTCTGATTTTCTAGATTCTCTAACTCTTTAAGATTTGATTTACTTTAGAAATTTCTTCTATTTAGAAACTAACTTATTTTGTTTTGTTTTGCAGGTTTTTAGCTTAGGGACTTCAAGTTGGTAATCTCCTTCCAACTTTTTCTTTCCTTCTAGATTTTCATTCTCTTTCTTAGGATTAGGTTTAGAATTTAACTGAGGGCTGCGAGTGTTTCATGCCCAAGTGGGCCCGTGACGACACTCGACGTCTCTTGACTGAAGGAGGGTTAGTTGAGGGGTTGATCGTCCATCGCAGATTAGACACCGCCGAATTCCCCGAGTTAATTGAGGTTATGGCTGAAAATCAACCTCAAGCACTACCTCAACAGATGGATGAGGAAGTACATGATGAGAATGAGGTGCTTCAAGCACCCCCGCCTCGTACCTTACGAGATTATTTACAACCGGCGGGGGTGAGCACGCCCTCATGCATGATTTTTCCTGAAAACACAGGACATATGGACATCAAGCCAGGAGTTATCCAACTCCTTCCTAAATTCCATGGGCTTGAATCAGAAAGTCCATACTTACATTTGAAAGAGTTCGATGAAATCATAGCCACCTTATACTTTCCCAATGTATCCGAGGATACAATCAGGCTGAAACTCTTTCCTTTTTCCTTGAAAGAAAAAGCTAAGACGTGGTTACATTCACTGCGTCCTAGATCCATTGGCACATGGAATGATTTGCAGAGGGAATTCATAAAGAAATTTTTCCCACACCATAAAACGATTACCCTCAGAAAAGCAATCATGAACTTCTCCCAAAAGGAAGATGAAACATTCTACCAATGTTGGGAAAGGTTCAAGGATCTTGTCAGTTCATGCCCACAACACGGTTTTGAAATGTGGCGCATTACAAATTTCTTCTATGATGGACTGACATCTTCTATGCGCCAACTGGTCGAGACAATGTGTAATGGTGAATTCATGAATAAAGAGGTCGATGAGGTATGGGATTACCTCGATAGACTTGCTGAGAATGCACAATCATGGGACCATTACCCAAAATCAAACACCACGCCTAAGCCAACTCAATCTAAGGAGAAAGGTGGAGTATATCTCCTGAAAGAAGAGGACGATGTGAATTTTAAAGTAACTAATCTCACTCGAAGAGTCGAGGCCATGGAAGGAAAGAAGGAGAAGGTTAATGAAATTGTTTGTGGCATCTGTGATTGCAACATTCACACAACTGAAAATTGTCCTACCATATCTGCCTTTCGAGGAGTGTTGAATGAGCAAGCTAATGCCGTAAATAACTATCAAAGACCTTTCAATGGATCTACCTCCAATACATACAATCTTGGTTGGAGAAATCATCCAAATCTTAGTTGGAGGAATGGACAAACTGCTACCCCTCAAAATTTCTTTAATCAAAACCAAAATCGTGGGAAACCTCAAGAAGAACCGGTTCCAAATCCCATACAAGAGCCGACTCAGTAATGCGTGACTTTATGCGAAAAATAGATTCACGTATGACGGTTATAGAAAAGGGGATGCTTCTGCACAACCGCTCCCCAATCCTAAACCGCAATACGAGATAAATGATCCCGGCTCTTCAAATCAAATGGGACACGTTAAATCCATCACCACTCTTAGGAGTGGTAAGATCATTGATAAAACCCTTCCTAAGGGCCCGAAAAATCTCAAGAACCGAAAGAGGACAATAATGATGGATCTCGTGATGTCCCACAAAATTTAGAACCGGAACTTCTAGAGAAGTCAGTTGCTCCATTCCCCCAACGGTTGGTTGCACCAAAACGTCTTTCTAACTCTCAGGATATTCTGGAGGTGTTGAAACAAGTGAAAGTCAACATTCCTCTACTTGATGTCGTAAAAATGATTCCTTCATATGCCAAATTTCTCGAAAGACCTATGTACGACCAAAAGACGGCAAAGCATTCAAAAGAAAATCTTCTTGACCGAGAAAGTGAGTGCCATCCTAAAGCAAGACGTGCCGCAAAATTCAAGGATCCCAGAGTTAGCCCAACCATATCATGTGTAATCGGGAACCATCGAATTGATCACGCACTTCTTGACTTGGGAGCGAAGCGTCAATCTAATCCCCTACTCGGTATACAAACAAGGTTAGGATTGGGTGAGTTAAAACCTACCCTAACCACACTACAACTTGCCGATCGAATCGTTCGTGTACCAAGAGGGATTATTGAGGATGTGTTAGTCCAAGTCGATAGATTTTACTACCACAGTAGATTTTATCATCTTGGACACCGAACCCATCAACAACATGAGCACTCGGATTCCCGTCATTCTTGGTCGCCCATTCCTTGCCACATCAAATGCAATCATCAATTGCGGAATGGTGTCATGACTATGTCTTTTGGAAATTTGACATTGGAGTCGAACATCTTTTTCAATAACGGCAAAGCAATGCGAGAGGATGATGACGATGTCCACGACATTAACATGATCGATACTTTCGTGGAAGATAGGACACCCCTTACCTTATCCTCTCGATCCTCTGAGACGTGTTTGGCCCACTCCCATGAGTTTGATGATGATATGATTGGGAGATGTGTGCCTTGCTTGATCTTGCACCGGTACTTGAAGTTAACAGGTGGAGGCCACAATTTGAAGAATTGCCACAAAATGATGTAGTGCCTCTACCGTCTAACCTCAAGGCACCGAAGCTTGACCTAAAACCTTTGCCCTCGATTTGAAATATGCCTATTTAGGTCAAGATGAGACATACCCGGTGGTGATCTCTCGCCCACTGGAGAAAGAACAGGAGAGTATGCTCATATCTACTCTCATTGAGCATAAAGGAGCCCTAGGATGGACGATAAGCGGACCTCGAGGAATCGATCCCTCGATTTGCACTCACCACATATATCTTGAGGAAAATGCGAAAACCGCTCGGCAACCACAACGTAGACTAAATCCAAACATGAAGGAAGTGGTTAAAGCCGAGGTTCTTAAACTATTGGATGTGGGTATCATATACCCTATATCGATAGTCAATGGGTGAGTCCAACTCGGGTGGTTCCTAAGAAGTCCGAATCACCATCGTAGCCAATGCTAATAATGAACTCGTGCCAACCGAGTCACTATTGGTTGGAGAATGTGCATTGACTACAGAAAATTGAATACCGTCACAAGGAAGGATCACTTTCCTCTGCCCTTCATCGATCAAATATTGGAAAGGCTAGCTGGTCATTCCTATTACTGTTTTCTTGACGGGTATTCGGGCTACAATCAGATTGAAATTGCCCCTGAGGACCAGGAGAAGACCACATTCACATGTCCCTATGGCACCTTTGCTTATCGAAGGATGCCATTTGGATTATGTAATGCCCCTGCCACCTTTCAGCGATGTATGTTGAGTATCTTTTCTGATATGGTGGGGCAATATCTTGAGGTCTTCATGGACGATTTCTCTGTCTATGGCTCATCTTTCAGCAAGTGCTTGGAAAGTCTTAAATGTGTGCTGAAAAGATGTGAAGAAAAGAATCTGGTACTTAATTGGGAGAAGTGCCACTTCATGGTTCATAAGGGAATTGTCCTTGGACATATTATCTCGTCCAAGGGAATTGAGGTAGATAAGGCAAAAATCGATCTTATCTCTAACCTACCTCCACCCAAGAACATCAGAGACGTGCGATCCTTCTTAGGACACGCAGGATTTTACCGACGATTCATAAAGGACTTTAGTCTCCTCTCTCGTCCTTTATGTAATCTTCTTCAAAAGGATGTTCCATACGAGTGGACTGAGCAATGCCAGGAAGCTTTTACCAAGCTAAAAGGCATGTTAACCACTGCACCCATCATGCAGCCACCCAACTGGAGCCTTCCTTTTGAGCTTATGTGCGACGCCTCTGATTATGCTCTTGGAGCGGTTCTAGGCCAGAGAAAAGATAAGAGGCCCTACGTCATCCATTATGCGAGTAGGACTTTAAATCCTGCACAAGTGAACTACTCGACTACGGAAAAAGAACTCTTAGCCGTAGTGTTCGCCTTGGACAAATTTAGGTCCTACTTGATCGGATCCAAGATCATTATCTATACGAGATCATGCGGCAATCAAGTATCTTCTTTCTAAGAATGATTCTAAGCCCCGCTGATACGATGGATCCTTCTACTCCAAGAATTTGATTTGAAATTAAAGATAAAAAGGAGTAGAGAACGTAGTGGCCGATCACCTTTCTCGCCTTAATACCTCGATTCCCTTGAGGCGACCCATATCAATGACATGTTCCCGATGAACAACTGCGTTCGAGTCTCCCATTCACCTTGGTTCATTGATATTGCTAATTATCTTGCTACGGGTTCCATACCGACACATTGGACAAATGAAGATAAGAAGAAATTTTTCACCGAGGTGCGTAAATTCTTCGGGATGATCCATACTTGTTTAAATATTGCCTGGACCAAATCTTGAGGAGATGTGTGCCGATGATGAGCATCGAGTGTCATCTCCTTTTGTCATTCACGGGCTGTGGTGGTCACTTTTCGCAAAAAGACCACGGCCAAGATTCTGCAGTGTGGCTTCTATTGGCCCACTATGTTCAGGGACACTCATGAGTTTTGCAAAGCTTGTGAGCGTTGTCAGAAATTGGGAGCATTGTCTCGTCGAAATATGATGCCCTTGAATCCCATTCTTATCATAGAGGCATTTGATTGCTGGGGTATCGATTTCATGGGACCATTCCCCCAATCTTTTGGGAATTTATATATTTTGCTTCTGTAGACTATGTCACTAAATGGGTCGAAGCGATTCCGTGTCGGAATAATGACCATCGCACGGTCATTAAATTCCTAAAAGAAAACATCCTTTCCCGATTTGGAACGCCTCGAGCCATTATTAGTGATGGGGGCTCACACTTTTGTAATAGGCCATTCGAGAGTTTAATGAAGAAATATGGTATTTCTCATAAGGTGAGCACCCCATACCACCCACGGACAAGTGGGCAAGCCGAGAGATTTCTAATAGGGAGATCAAACACATTTTGGAGAAAACGGTTAACCCTGACCGTAAGGATTGGTCAATTCGATTGACCGATGCCTTATGGGCGTACCGTACTGCTTTTAAAACCCCTATTGGAATGTCTCCCTTTAGACTCGTCTATGGGAAGGCTTGCCACTTACCTGTGGAGTTGGAACATAGAGCCTACTGGGCGATCAAAAATTTAAATTTCAATCGAACAACGCCGGCTCGCTACGCAAACTTCAATTAAATGAACTTGAAGAAATCCGAACGACGCATATACGAGAATTCGAGAATTTACAAGGACGGGATGAAGGCGTTTCATGACCAACATATTCTACGAAAATCATTTACGCCAGGCCGAAAAGTCCTTTTGTATAATTCTCGATTACATCTCTTTCCTGGGTAGCTTCGATCTCGTTGGGCCGGCCCTTACATTGTTGTTACTGCATATCCTCATGGGGCCGTCGATATAAGAGATCCCGACAATGGCAAGGAGTTTAAAGTAAATGGACATCGCTTAAAGCCATTTGTCGAGAAATTTGATTCGGAGGATATGTCCATGCCTCGACCGATCCTGTTTACCAGGACTGATCTCCTAGTCTGATGGAGGTATAGGTAGGTTTATTGCTTGCATAGGACTAGACTAGTTGCTTTGGTCTGGCTGAAGACGTTAAACTTAGCGCTCCTGGGAGGCAACCCAGCTCTTTTCCATTTATTTCATTTTCCTAGATAGTTCAATGTTTGTGGGTAACATTACTGCAAACCCTCACGAGACTACAACTCGTCCACTAGGGGTAACCTAGGGGTTTAAAGGCTTGTTGCATATGCTAAATGCAATCGAGAACACCTGCGAAAGTGGTATAGATAGGATTTTATTTTTGTTATTTTTGTTCTGCTTTCTCCTCGTGCTGACCGGATTCCATGTTGCGATCTCTTGGAAAGTCTCTCACGATTCATCATTCAGGTACTATCTTCCTATCACTTCTCTTTTACTTTTGTTGTCCCATGTGCATTCCATGCTCATATCTTTTACATTGAGGACAATGTAGATTTTAGGTTGGGGGTGGGAGATTAGGTTACCTAATCAGTGTTTTTCTAAGTCTTGAGCAAAAATTGT
The DNA here is from genome assembly GCA_030180095.1 of Magnolia changhungtana. Classification (NCBI taxonomy): domain Eukaryota; kingdom Viridiplantae; phylum Streptophyta; class Magnoliopsida; order Magnoliales; family Magnoliaceae; genus Magnolia; species Magnolia changhungtana. The sequence goes on along the minus strand of JASAUF010000586.1, from coordinate 4,317,042 downwards.
GAAAATTTTTAAATTTTTTCTGAAAATTCTTGTGCATTTGAAGTGATTTTGACGACTATCCTGAATTTAGAATTTCAAGATACGTGATGTTGGAAATTTACTACTCTTGGATTCAGTTGCTCGTTAGATTTCACAGTTAAGTTTGAATTGTTAATCCATGATTAGAAGTTGTAAACATTGATTGAGTCATGATTTCACATACCACATCTCACTTACACATTGAGATTTCAGTTTGAAATAGAATGATTAACTTGGTAATCACTGAGCATGAAAGAAACTAGCCTAAAAGATTTGGCCATCAGGGTATAAAAACGAATTGCGCCATAGGTTTGCTCCCTATAGGTGTGGATTTGATTATTCTATGATTAACAAGTTAGACAGAGCTGGACGATTATTTTCACCATAGGTTTGCTCCCTATAAGTGAAAATTTGATTCCCATGGTTTTTATTAAAAAAAAAAAAAAAAAAAAAAACTAGAAAATGAAAGAATGATCTGTGAGGCAAAGTATTGGTATAGGTGATGGTTGTTATGAATTTTCTGATTGATTACTAATGATATCATGAAATCGACGATTTGATCTCTTAATGATGATAGGCTGAGATTTCACTGTACACCCATGGAACTCAATGTTTATTATTCTAGTTTATGGATTAATATTTGAACTTGATTATGAAATTCACCGTGTATGAGAGGCCAGGAGAAATTGATAATCAACATTCATGAATCTTAAGATTTCTCATTCTGGATTGTTTTTCAAAATGTCACTCGGCTTCATAAGAATTGTCTCGTAATTCTCAACTTAATTTTCGCATATTTTGCTCGGGACTAGCAAAATGCTGGTTGGGGGTTGTGTTGAGGGTCAAATATTGCATATCAGACCCTATTTATTGCCTGAATTTACAAATATAATACTGATTAACGGGTTAATTTAATTGCGTTTTCGATGCAGGATGTATTTAGGGGCTTAAACTGAACTTGGGTACTAAAAGCGTGGATTTGACGCTCTGAAATCACCACAGCAAGGGACAGACTCCAGAGGACCGATATTGAAGAATTTACACGCCAAGGGTCCGAGAAAATCAAGCTGTTCACGTTAAAGAGGCCTGAAATTGGTGCAGAATGCAGGTTTACATGGTTTCCGCCACCTGATTGACTCGAAACTTCATACATGTGATGGAGGCCATAAATTAACCGTACATATTAAATATCAGCCAATGGATCTGTGGGGAAAGGGCCCAACAGACAAAACAGCCCATAAAACTCTGATTCTGGGCCCACCTGAGATCTGGATATGCTTCAATTTTAGTCTCAACTCCTTAAAATGGGTGACAAATCGGATGGATGGAGCAGATTTCTCAGAAATATCGCAGTGGACCCCACATTGCGTGATGCATGTGCACCATGGAAACAACACGTGCGCCACACCGGATCCGGCGCTGGTCAACACGGGCGCTGACCCGCATCACCTTCAACAGAGAGAAACAGCGTCCGACGCTGTTTGAATTTTCACTGGCTTGTGGGGCCCACTCATCCTCTATTCGGATGATCTGAACCGTCCATGGAGTTAAGAGGGTGGCCACGCATCTCACCTAGGTGTCCCTTTGGCCCTATATACGTGTATGCACGTGGATCGTCGAAAAACTCAGCATGAACGGCGGAAATATTCGAGACAATGGGTCACACCAAAATCGACCAAAATCATCTTTTCCTACCGAAATTTCTCCAGAAATCCAATGAGCGGAGTGGATTCCTCCGAAAACATCAGTATGGGGCCCACAGAACTTCACAGCGATCCCTGTTTACGCAGGGACGCGTGTCCGGGAAATCCGGGATTTTCGGAAGGTTGTGGTCCACCATCTTTGATCGGATGATCAATCTGAACCGTTCATTACATCCAGGGGGTCAAACCGACCGAACCCGGATCTTCAGCTCGATTTTCTCGAATATTACAAGTACATATAGTCGTCGACGCAGGTTGGATGGCACTAAATAAAAGTCTGTGATACACCACAGTATGGATCCAAAACCATACATTTCTGACCGGAATTCCGAGTGGAATTCAGTGGACGGCGTGGATTTCTCAACCAACACTTATCATGGGCCCCACCATCGTCACAGCGGACGGTTGCGCAGGATCTGCGTCCGTGAAAACCGACCTCTGTGGGCCATTCCGTGTTCTTGATGACGGTCGGATCACTGATCCAAACCGTCCAAAATTTTCATGAGTGGGTCTCTACTCTAGATGAGGAACCAAAACCAGATTTTGGTTCGGTCAGCCACCCCAAAACTTATTCAAACGCAAGGCAGTTTGCGTTCCTGCGTAAATCCAAGTGGATGTGTAATTCTCCTCTGCCTCTGACACAGTAGCTCCAACCGTCTTCCCTGATATAAAAGAAAGAGAAGAGAGACGTGAAGGGGGATCGGCTGAAAGATATACACGGCTGGAGATCTGGAGCAGCTGAGCTTGGAGGGCTGGACGTGAGGGCAGGGAGAGGGAGTAGATCTATTTTGTTTTTCTTTTATTTTTATTTTTTATTTATTTTATTTTGTTTAAGAGGTTCCACCGTACTCATGTGCGGCTAAACCTCTTGGCTAGGGCCAAGAGGTGAAGCCTGTAGCGTGATGGGAGGTCTCTTTGCTTGTGCCTTTGTTTAAGACTGATCTGATTTTGATTTAATTTTATTAAGGGAATGTTTTCGATCTTTAATGGTCTGTTGACTGAAATTACAATGGGTCTGCAATGGCTTTGAGCATGTTCTTTTTCTTTTATGTTTATGACGCCAGGAAGCCCTGTTGTTCACCATCGTCTCCTGGGCATGGTTGGATGTCAGTACCCTTCCTAACCTTCATACATTGATTGGTTGATAATTAGTTTAATTCTGTTGTTTGCTTTGTCTCCTGGGCATGGTTTGGTGATGGAATCCATTCTAATTCATATACCTTTCATCTTCTCAAAATTACATTAAAGGCAGTTCAGTCAATTCTCCTAAATTGTAATACAGGCATAAGATCTCCCTGATCTCTACAAGTGGATCCTCTGAATCCCTAGTTTCCCTTCTCTGATTTTTCCTAAATTTTAGTTTAATTATTTCACCATTATTCCTCAAATCATAATTGGTTTAGATTTCATCTTAGCCTAATCCTAGATCTGGTTATTTTTAGAAAGCGTACAAGTATCAGTCCCTTGGGATTCGACCTCGGTCTTACCGAGTTTATTACTACATCACAACCCTGCACTTGGGGAGTGAACACCAATATCATCAATATTTAAAACACTAAGTATGATTAGGTGCATTAGGGCCCACGATGCTAAAACACAACAAAAAGAAGAAACCAAAAAAAAAAAAAAAAATGGTTCGCCTTTTCTCTGATTTTTCCCACAGCAATCCACTCAGCTCCAATTCATCAAATCTCACTCAAAATTCATGTTCTACCTCCAAAATAGGCCTAGATCTAGTTGAAAATGGGTTTCTAAGCTCCATCTAAGGTTGAATGAAGAAAAAATGAGAGAAGATAAAAGAAAGGGCTTTCATATGTGTATCGGCACTAACCAATACAGGGTGAGCATATCAATACCGATATAGGCTTGATACTACCACCAACTTTTAGGTTAAGACCATTGATGTGGACATCAGACCATTCAAAGTATATCAACATAGGAGGCTTGCATTACCCGTGTCAATGTGGTTAGATGACGGGTACAAGTCGGGTCTCTAGAGCAAGGTATTCCGTATCGGTTATGGTGGCCGTAACGGTCACCACCATTATCGATACGTGAATCGGCCGATACGGGGGGGTAACGACCAATACGGAGGCATCACGACTTGGCCCTGTAACGACCAATACGGAGGCATCACGACTTGGCCCTATAACGGTTGAATTTTTTTTTTTTGCTTGAAAAATTATCTAGAAAATCCAGAATAATATAAATATTCCAAATATGTATACATTTTTTGTTTTGAACATACTTGTGGTAGTGTAACGGTCCACTCTTTGGTAAGAGTGTGGTATCCAAGGTATTCAAAATCGGTTACGTAATGGCCGTAACGGCCGTTACGTAACGGTAACGGTCATAACCATTACGCGTTACGGGGTCGAAACGGACGTTACAGAAAAACAGTTCATAATGGCCCCGTAACGGTCCAGTAACAGTTTTTTCAAAAAATAAAAAAGGTCATAACGGCCGTTACAACCCGTATCATAACGGTAACAGTGGTGGCCGTTACGGCCACCGTTACCGTTTTGGAATACCTTGGTCGTATCGAGTTGTTTAGTGAATTTGTGAACATGATTATGTCTCTAATGTTTACACATCACAATCAAGCATTAGAAGTAAAAATCATTAAAAAGGCATAAATGCTACTTTTTCAATTTTTTGAAGAAAAAAAATCCCTCGGAGCTTCTATTCACTCAAATTACTTTAATCTATGGTTTTAATCTTAAAAACTATAGTAAGAGTGGTCAAAATCTGTTATAAAATGATCTATGAGAGTTTTTGGAATGAGAAAAGTGAAAAAATGAGGAGAAATGAATTTAAATAGAAAAAAAAAAAAAAAAAGTGGTGGTCTTTCAACTATTATGGGGGTAACGGTCGTTATACCCCGTAACGGCCTTTACGGCCACTATAACGGCTGATATGATCCTAAAAAACCAACCGCCCTGTTTCACCCCCATATCGTGTAACGGTCATGGCCATTACCTATACGTATCAGCTTTTACAAGTGTATCGTAACAGATACAGAACGCCTTGCTCTAGAGGTTGAAGACCTTACATGACGTGTGTAAGTTGCTTGAAGGAGATATTTGGACCGTTGGATTGCGATGATGGTGTGATCAGACCATTGGATCGCCGCAGCCCACCTTCATTACGCCATCATAGGGGCCTATCAAACATCTTGGATTTGAGTTTATTTTATGCACATTTTATTTATTTGAGTTTTAAGACAGTGCGCACACAATTTTTTGTGCGAATTTCCTTTTTTTATAACTTTTTTAGTAGAGGATTATTTTGGTCATTTAATGTAATTTCGAATTTATAAGGGTGTTTTCCCTAAACCTCAAAGGTAAATACTATGTTATGTTTATGAAAAATACAGCTTTTGCTTCTTTCAGGTCGGATAATTCCGTCTTCGACTTCCAGTGATTGGAAGAGGACATGAGGCCCAAGGAAGTGATTTCCCATCTTTCATTCTTTCTCCTTCTTTCTTTTCTCAAGGTATTCTCTTCTTTAAACATATTTTCTTCATTTTCTTCTAAATTCTCTATATCTAGAAGCCAATCCCTTTTCTTTTCAATCCAAATCATTAGATCTTGGAAGATCTTGATCCACACATACATATTTTGATCCACGCATACATATTTTGATCGTCTTCAAATCTCATCACCCAAGGCCCTAGATTTGAACTATAATCAAAGAACCATCTATTTTTCTAAATTTTCCATATTTCCCAATCCAGAAAAATCATATTTCTTGGATTAGAAAAATCACTTGGATCATCAGACGGACCCGTTGCAAGACGAAAGTCTTGCCTTTCAACGAATCCGACTAAATTCAAATTTTAAATTTCAATACAACGGGTTTGTGATGGATGGCTATGATCATTACTGAATTTTCCTTAGTTCCTTCTTGTTTTATGATGTATAATGCTGAATTTTTATTTTTAATGCTTGTATAAATCTGCTCCTTTTAAATTTCGCATTCATTTGGGGTTGGATTGGGCCGTCTTACACCAACCATGGTTCTGAATATCAGTGTCAGCAGGCGTATCAGCCCAGGCCAAAATGAAATGATGCAAGCATTATGTATTAATATCGGTGTGTACTAGCCTTTTTTTAAGCCAAAGAATTGAGGAAAATATCACAAAAAAAAAGGGCAAAGATAAGATATTGAAGAATCCATCTTTCTTTTTTTTGTATTTTGGAATAAGTATATAATGGTGTATCAGACCATTCTTCGATAAGAATGCTATCTGTCGGTTTGACCCACCGAAAGTCAACCAAATGGGCCCTAATTTGACACAAATCAAGCACACGTTGGTGAATGATGGCCCATTACATTGAAATATAACAAGAAGAAGATGAAAACATGAAAATTAAAGTGGAGGTTTACCCTTCTTTCCAAGTTTTCCTATAATAGTCCATTTTGCTTTGAACCGCCAAATCCCATTCAAATCTTTTGTTTTAATCCCTAAGATAGGTCTAGATCTAGTCTAAATGATTTCTAAGCTTCCTCCCTCCGTAGTTTAAATGAAAAAAAAAAAAAAAAAAAAAAGAGGGAAAATGATTGAAATTTTGAAATAATAGTAATAAATTAAAAAAATGGACCTTTATATCGGCCGTATCATACCCCATATTGGTGCCGATACAGCCCTTTTCTTAAGGTGGGTTGATTCGGCCATGTATCGCGTTTCATAACAGGCCAATATGGATACAATACAGCCGTATCTACCGATACAAATACAATATTCAAGACTATAGTTAAGACTTTTTCGGGTATCAGCATCAGCTGATACAATTATACAAATACAATATGCATGTATCATCCAATACAATAAACATATTCGAAACCATGTAGGTTAGCCAAATTGATTAAATTTGGAATAGACAACAACAACAACAACAACAAAAAAAAAAAAAAAAAAAAAAAAAAAAAAAAACATGTTTCATTTTGCATGAACTTACCTGGTTTGTGAGTGTTGAGGGTGATTCTAGAGCTCTTCCATCAAACCTTCTGTTTGTAACAGTGAGCTTGCTTAGCTTGGCTATATTCTTCTCCCTTTGTGTTGAATAAGAATGGGATAAACCACTGCTCAAAATACAAACAAGTTCTAAAGTTACAACAATGGTTTTTCCTTAAAAAAAGGAAACATGATGCAACATCTTACTTCTAACTTCTAAGTTGAACTAATGATGCGAAGACCTTTTCATTGGAAATGCAACTAAATTCATAGATGGAAGGAAAAAAAAAGAAAAAAGGAAACTATCCATCAAGGTAATGGTCAGTCAAAAGTATAGGTAGCCTCAACTAAGGAGTCTAGTAGGACATTGGCTCCCATAATCATGCCTTCAGGCAACCTGTAAGGTTGGCCCTAATTTAGTTCAACGAATAAGAATTAATAAGAATTACTGAGGATTAGAACACTTCTCCGCACCCCAATCTGTAGTGCAACTAGAGTTGCATCCAAAGATTAGATAGCCCTCAAAAGACTCTTTAAAATGGCTTACATCTATTTTTCACCACACTATGATTTCTTGTAAATTAGAGTCACTAATGTTGGTGTGCCCAGATAAAACCAATTTAATCGACCCTTTGTTACACATTACCATGCCACCAATCCTGGAGTTCCACAGGCTAAACGCAAAACTAGCATGAATAATAGGTAAATCTGGCTGGGTAAGGTTGATGAGAGCATCAATTTTTAGAAAATTTGAATATCTACACCAAATGGATGAAAGTATAGTTTTATTGACAGATAGAACAGCAGTCCTTGATTTATTTAATTTTTTACAATTGCAAACAGCATCAGTAAAACCCATTGGCATTTTATCTGAGTTTCAAATAGAACTTATCAAGATTGAAAGATTTCCCAGATACGACTCCAAGTACGAGTGTGTGAGTACATATAAGTTCATTTATGTAATTTTTACAATTTATAGCCATGCTTTATGGATTGGAATGTTGAGCAGTTAGGGAACAACATGTTCTTATGATGAATGTAGCTGAAATGAGTATGTAGAGATGGATGAATGGTAAGACAAGGAAGGTTAGAATTAGAAATGAATGCATTTGAGGGAACTTAGAAGCACCAATAGGTACTAAGATGAGGGAAAGTAGACTTAGGTGCCACTTGATAAACTGAAAATTAAGCTCTGAAATTAATTAAAGTGTTGAATTGTGTTTTTGAAATAATTTTAGGGATATTTTAGTCAAAAGTGAAAAGAAATTTTAACGCACCACAACTTTCAGCATTCAGCCTACAGCATTAAGTGCAGGGAGGGGAGCTGGAAAAAAAAAGACCCATATTTTCTGTGAAAATTAATTTAAGCACTTAATAAGTTGGATTTGCCAAACAATCTGAATCAGTGAAGATCACTGAAAATATCAAATTTCAGTGATAAGTGCTGAAAATAAGTGATGATGTGTATGATTTATAAGTAGTTCAAAAGGTACAAGTTCAAGATTACTAGATTAATCAAAATAATTAATAAAGCTGCCAAACATTCATTACATGGATAAGAGTACCATTTAAATCCAAACTCCAAACCATTTTCCCATTCTGCAAAAGTTGGACACTCACAAGAATGAGTAAGAGGGAATGTAAAAGCATGACTTTTTTAGCCCATAAATATGCTTAACAGAAAAAGAATCCTAATGTAAGTTTTCAACATTAACATTGGCCAAAAGTAGGGTTGCATTGTTTCTTTTTTGTAGGATAAATGAGAGAAACCAACAAAGTCAATTGAAGGTGTATATGGAAAATATAGGGAAGTCAACAACAAAACTGTTACTTGTTGCCGGTTAAAAGAGACAGGACATCCGTTTTGGACTGGGTAGGTGACAACACTGTCCTAAGTACCATTACTGTGGTATTAAAAAACAGTTAAGCTATGGTTGTATTAGCTATAATGTCAAGTAAATCATCACCCCCACTATGCAATACAAAGATGAATCGAGGTCTGAACCACCCCCCCCCCCCCCCCCCCCCCCCAAAATAATAATAATAATAATAATAATAAAGTATCCACGTGTTGTATAGCCTCTACACAAAGTGGGAAGCAAAGCAGCAACAAATTTGGCTGTGGGAGCAGGGAAGAATCTCTTTAAAAATGCAAACAAGTATAAATAGGTAGGCAGCAGGAGCAAGAGCTAGAGTCCGAAGCAGGGATTCGAAGTGGGAATAGCACCCAGTTAGAAGGATCCTGCAACTAAGTCTAAGATGTGAAATGATCCCCAATACATGCCAAACATGGCACTACATCCGCAACAATTTGCTTGGCAACAGAGAGAGAGAGAGAGGCAATATAAATTATTGAGCTAGAGAACTTGACTAACAGTCGAAACATAAATGTAAATCCCATGACACAGCTGACTGGTCCCCAACTTGCTCAGTCAACTCTTCTATCCAACCTATGTCTGGAAATATGGAGGAAAGGGATTAGAAACAGTACCTCTTAAGATTCTTATTTCGTAAGGCAATCATGCCTGCAGAGGCCCGGGAAAGTGCTTCTTTGGGACTCGATGCTATATCATCGTCAATGCTGAGCTTTGTCTTCAAATCATCTGGTAGTGCCTGTGCAGAGATTCTATTGTATCAAGATCAATTTACGATAGTAAATTGAAGTGGGAAACTAAATATTTAGCTTAAGATGCTTTCAAAAGACAACCTACCATAACATCATTTACAAGCTTCTCAAGCTGAATCTGTTCAATATAAGTATGGGGAACATAAGAGCCCTCCAGACCCAATTCCTCTGCAATGAATTTTACAACTAGACGGTCTCTTCCTTGCACCTTTCACCAAATCAGCAAATTTTAAGTTATAGAACTTTGTAACGACAATCTAGCAATAAAATTTACATTACTAAATTGCTATACAGCATCAAAGATACAAACATGTACTGCAACTGTACAAAAGATTTATTTTCATGAAAAAGATGCTCCTTTGACTAAGTGATGAGCATCGTTAGAATTGTCAGTCTAATAATTTCCATTGTTTATACGGATCAACAAAAAGAAAAAGGAAAAAAAAAAAAAAATGGAATGGAAAAACAACAAAAAAAAAAAAAAAAAAAAAATGGAATGAATAAAAACTGTTTTCGTAGGTAACAATTTTCTCAAGGTATAAATAGTTTTAGAAGGTAAGGAAAAGAATTCCGATTGTCTATATCCCCCGTGTCATTGTTTTGATGCATAAATAGTGATTAACAGGAAAAAAAATTTCTAGAGGGAAGAAAATTCTAGACGGCAGGCCGCAACAATAGTTCATTCAGAAGATGCTTTTAGGGCCCATTTTGGTGCAATTGGGTAAAAGGAGGTTTCTGGAGAAGGGGGTTTCAAGCCTGCTTTTTTGGTCGACTTGATGAAAACCAGTCGGCATTTTAGCACATATTTTCATAGTTGGCATTTTAATGTCTATTTTGTCGAGTGGGATGGTGAAACGGGGGTTTGCAAAGTGAATCCGACGCACAGCGAAAACCCCAGTTCTGTTCATAAGAGAGTTTACGCCTCAAACGCCTCTTTGAAGGTGGGTCCAAACGGGCCCTTAGTACAGATTCACAAATTCATTGTAGCTTATGTGTCCACTAAAAGGTAGGATTAACCTTGGCACTGTTCTGCAAAGGTAGGTTCCAGGAACTTTTGACATGTTTATCAAGGAGCTTATGTTTCTCAAACCATAAATGTGGGTTACATGTATTTAGTGGTGGACTATTGTAAGTCCACTTCACTACCGTTTAGTTAATGGAATCAACCCTTTAATTGACACAATCTATGAAGCCACCTCTCAATCTGCCTGACCAACTGATATGCCCACACAATGGGACAGTGTAAAACATGGTAGTGATCAGATTATAACCATTTGATCTATAAACACTTTTCCTGAACTGTTGATCTAAATGTAAGAGAGGAATTTCGTGTGCATGACAATAACAATATATATGGATATATAAGTGGTATATGCAGATGGCATACCTGAACATAATGGCGATTCAGCTGTTCTAACCAATCAATCTTCACGCACACACGATCATCAGAAAAAACATGGCTGCTTCTTTTCAAAATGGATGCAATTGTATATCCCAATGCCATCAGCCCACCAAGAAGCCGCACACTGACTTCGAATGTGATTCTTGGAGATATAATGAAGGGACTGTCCATAACCCATTCCTGAAATCAACAAAGAAAGCGAATGTATATTAGACGATGGAGTGCAAGTGAGAAATGCTTGATGATTATTGAAAATAGAAACAATGATCTCATAAACTACATAGAGAGGCACCAAGAAGAAATTTTTATAGATGATAATTGACAAGTAATACCTTAGCCACAGATTTAAGAAGGTGAGCTTTTGCTAAGCCACACACGTGTGCAATAAAGCTCATGTGAGCACCACACATGCCAGCATGGTACAATAACTCAAAGATCCAATTCCAATCCAATGTTTTTCATATCATTCTCGCGTAATGTATCGCACCCAGTGTTCAAAATATCAGTATCACGTTACGTATCACACCCTTGGGATATGGATACATATCGATTATCGCATGGGATATATCGGTTGTATCACGTAATGTGTTGTTGGAAACATGGGGAAACATTGGGAAATTGGTCGAATTTTTCAATGAAACTTTAGTAATTGTTAAAAAAGACATCAATATACACTTATAAATCAAAACATTACAAAAAAAATAAGTGCACATAATAGGTTTTCTTTGTATGGGGTCCTAATCTATGCACTGTCTAACTGAATTGATGCAAGTATATTCAAAGTCTATTCATATAATTTATAAATGAAAGAAGACATGTGGAAACACAAGCAATACATTCAAAAGCAAAAGAAGAATCACTAGATCAGGTTACATAAATGTTTGATCTTATATATGGACACAAAGAATGCAATTGATTTGCGAGAAATTGGAAAAAAATTATTTCTTTTCAATTTTCCGCAACTCAGCCAATCTCCTCCAAATCTCAAAAACAAAGATCCCAATCCATGATTTTTACAATTTGACACTAATTTAACATGATTTACAGGAAGAAAAAAGAAGGATCAAAAATCAAAAATGCTCACCGGATCGAACATGTGGGTTATATCCCACTACTTATGGGTTTCGTATCGTACAGGTGGGATACAAGATATATCGTAGAATATATTGGCCAATATCGTCGATAATTAAAACACTGATCGCGCACTTGGGATACAAATACATATCCGCTATCACATGGGATATATCAGTTGAATCGTGTAATGTATTATTGTTGTTGGGAAACATGGAGAAATATTGGGAAATCGGTCGAATTTTTCAATGAAATTTCTAGGATTGTTAAAAAAAGGCAGCAATACACACTTAGATATCAAAATATCACAAAAACCAAGTTCGCATTATAGGTTTCCTTTATATGGGGTCTTAAAGTATATTCAAAGTCTATTCATATAATTTATGAATGTAAGAAGACATATTGAAACAAAAGCAATACATTCAAAAGCAAAAGAAGTAGAAAACTAGAAATATACTTGTGAATAAAGTGTGTGGCTGTCTCAAACCCACATAAAGCTGCATGGTGGCTTAAAATCATCATATCTATCTCGACAAGGTTGGGCATGGTATTGTTGCTCCACAAACCAATAATATTATGCCCATGTCATAGTAGAATGATGTCGGTAAAGATACTCTCTAACCTAACATTGGTACCCATCCTCTCCGATTTGAGAAATTTTGGGAAATTTTCAAATTTTCTACAAATTAGCTCATCTTCCTCCAAATTTCAAAATTAAAGTATATGTGATGATGATTTCATCAAACAGTCCTAAATACTCTCAAATGGGGACCAATTGACCGCTGATCGAAGTGGAATTTTGAAAGGAAAAAAAAAGTAACATTTTTAATTAATTTTGAATTAAAAAATATTTTTTTTTCCAAAAATTCCCCAAATTACCAAGAATCGTTGGATCAGATTACATACATGTTTGATTTTGTGTCTAGACAAAAAGATTGCAACCAATTTGCACGAAATTGGGGAACTTCAATTTTTCGTAACTCGGCCCAACTCCCCCAAATCTCGAACTCGAAGCTCCAAATCCATGATTTTTCATGCAAAACATCAAGAATCATGGATTTGTAACCATTTGACATTAATTTAACATGATTTACAAGAAAAAATGGATCGAAAATCGGAAATGCTCACCAAATTGAACATGTGAGATATATTGACACTACCTGTGTATTTCGTATCGGATAGGTGGGATAAAAGATATATCGTGGGATATATCAACAAATATCATCGATACTGAAAACATAGATCCAATCCATCCATCAAAATGGCACCACTATCAAATATCATCGATACTGAAAACATAGATCCAATCCATCCATCAAAATGGCACCACTATATTGATGACCTAGTCTGCAAATCAGGTTGATCCACTGTTCAAGTGGGCCCACAGTTTGAAAAACAAATGTATGGCTTTGAAAAACTTGGCTGAAGTTTTCTAACACATTCCCTTGTTTACATTATTGAGGCCCACATGCTGATTGGACCTGACTTTATTTTTGTGAAAACATGTACAAGGTTGGACCAACCTAATGGATGGACTAGATCTCGCACATAAACGCCCTGTTGATACTGTGTTGCGCGTACACAAGCTTTATTGCAAATACGCGTGTGCTCAACAAAGTTCTTGCAGATGTAATTCAATTGCTAATAGGAAGTAACATTCATTTTGGGCTAGTTGCAAGGTCAAGCATACTTGGGAGCTTTGTAGCTTTCACAAATTGAATTAAAAGAAAGGTGCGTGTGACTAATTTGTGTGGCATGTATGCACATTTGCAAAAGGGCAGGCAGGACAAAATAACATGCCGGCGTCTTCCAAAGAGAGAGCAGTAAACATGGGGAGATCTTTGACAAAATAAGTGCAAGAGTTGGTTTCCTTGAATAAATTTGCACCTTTTCTGGGCTATTTCCAAACCAGCCTAAGAGAGCTTGATCCTAGTTGTTTCCTCCACAAAGGAACATTTCTTCTCCTTCTTCCTTTTTTCTGTCTTTTTTTAATGATCCTCCTCCTCCTCCTTTTTGTGTACTAGAAAAAATTTTACAATTCATAGAATGTCTACACTCACAATGATAGAATGCCGCACCCTCTACATGACTCTCTAACATCACCTAAAATTTTACAACTTGCTTGAATTCTCTCCAGCACATTTAGCAGCATGTAAAGGTCAAGGAGTTCAACCTTGTATTCAAAAAACAAAAACGAAAAAGTCCAACATTCAGAAGTGAACCCATCAAAGCCAGTGTCAATTCAGAAGGGTGTGTTACAATGTCAGTACGTGTGAATTGCAATAATAGCAAACAACCAAAGTAGAGGTCGGAACATTTTATTTCGTGATGGTGATATACCCCTAATTTCAATTCCATGCATTTCAAATTGGACTGAACGATCCAGATTGCAATATGGGGCTTTCTCCCTCATTGTGAATGGAGAGAGGCTAGCTCCAATAAGGTCATTTCCACCACATTGAATTGAATTATTGCAGCTTGATTCAGTTTAGCTACCAAATACATTCACAATTTAATGCTTGCTAATCAGACAAGCATTCAAGCTACATAAAGATTCTGCACGTCTGAATACATAAAGTTGTATTGACACGTAAGGGTTACACAGCAAAGTTCCCAAACAACCAACCTCAAACATAAGATTGTATTTCCCATCCCTGTTCCTCATCCTCAGATATGATTGGCAAGCTTCTGGATCTTCACCTGGTGGCAGGAGATATATATCGTAAGTCTCCTCCATAGTTTCAGTATGTTCTTGGGAAATAACGGCCTTGATTTGATCCACTGTCAGAGTCTTTTGCGACTACAATAATAGAGAACACTCAGTGCTAGATGTGGTCAATTACAAAACCCATCACTAAAGGCACGTTCAGATAATCCGTATAAACTTCGAAAAATTGGATAGGAGATTAACCTTTAAAACATATGTAGGATTCTGGAATCCAGTGAATGGGTTGAACTTGTTGATGATTTTTATATGTGCAGTTTGTAGGTCAGGCTCAATAAATGCCTTGTACATTGGGTATACCTGTGTATAACAACAGTGAAGAAGTGTTAGTGACAGGAATTAGAAATTTATTGACGAGATGGATTCATTTTAGGTTTCTTTTCCTTTGTTCAAGCTCCTGAAACCCAACCCCCCACAGATGTCCACCCAAGTCGGCCAACTCGAAGACTCAGTGGAGTCTTCATAAGACCTTATTTATTAATATTTTGAGATAGAACTTTGCTAAGCCCGCATTGGTGTGCAATAAAGTTCATGTACATGCCACACATGTGCCAGCATGGCATGATGTCCGAGATCCAATCCATCCAGCAGAACAGGACCACTATGTCGATGCCCTATCCCAAGAATCAGGTAGATCCACTGGTCAGGTATGCCACGGTATGCCAAACAAACATTTGGCTCTAAAAAATCTTAGCTGAAGTTTTCTAACCCATACACTTGTTTCCAATATTGGGCCCACACGCCGATCGGACCAGTTTTATTTTTGAGAAAACATGCACAAAGTTGGACCAACCTAATGGATGGATTAGATTTGGCATGTAGCTTTATTGGCCATGTGTTTGCGCTTAGTAAAGCTCTTCAAAATATAGCTTTGTCTTTCATCCAAATATAAATGATAGTAGGACATTGAGCCAATTTTTTTCTAACATCTTAATTGGTTTTTAAAAAGGCAGTAACAAGACTCAGTTGATGGGTGGTGTCTCGGTGAGTTCAGCTAACCAAGTGCTGGCAAGTCTTAGTTAGACAAAGTTACAATGGATTGAAATCAAAATTGATGGAGTTGAGTCGATCAGCCAAGTTTCGAGTAGACACAGTTTCAATGCTATGTTTCCCTCAGAACACAGAAGCTGTAAGTCCTAATTGAGTACCAGTGCAAGTTACATATAATTTTCTGATGGTATTTTGGAGTAGAGAGAAGAACTACAAGATTGGGCTTTCAAATGGATGGGTTAGGCCCATGGCCACCTTGGACTACATTTTCAGACACTAATTGCTAGCATGTTAAGAATAAAATCTAATATGGGGAAAGTGAATGAACCGTTTCAGAGATTTGATGAATTATTTCTTCTGGTTCTTGACCAGCACGTTGTATGTCTCGCATGACCCTTTTCACAAGGTCGAAGTGAACGCCTCCTGTCACAGATACTCGAAGGTCTAGTAAGGGTCGTAACCTTTCACTCAAAGCATAGATGCCTTCAATGATTACAATGCGAGAACTGGGGACTTCAAGTGTCCTATAATACAAGCAAAAGTGGCAGATCAGAGTCAGAATCTTTTTTTTTTCGTTTTTTTTTAAGATCAGAGTCAGAATCATGAAAATTACAATATGCAAAATATCAAACGTAGTGAGTAATGGCTGCAGAAAAGGATAATGAGCCCTAACCAATGTTACCTGGACACTTGATGAGGACATCGTGCACACGCACGCCCGCACGCCGCCTACACGCGCACGCACACCACCACCCCTATGCACGTACGTACGCAGGAGGACCCCACCATCGATCTGGCTCGATGACGACGTCCAGGGAAGGCCTACTAGCTAGAAGACAAGTTTTGGTTCAAAACAAGTGGGGCCCGATAGTCAAGAAAAGCCCATCATGGGATCTCATGATCGTGGCCCACTCGTCGGATTGATTTCATATTTTACGTTTTGCTTATTGTTATTATTTAGAATATCGTGAACGCTTTAGATTTCTTTATTTGGTTTTTTAGTTTACTTCATCGCCAAGAAATAGGTTACGCACATGGTGCGAGTTTTTGGGGTATAGGGTTTTCCCTATAAATAGGCACCCCTTGTAGTTCTTTTCATTCATTCAAGTTTAATAAAAATTCCTACTTTATTTTTTTGCTCTCTTCGTGAGTTGTAGAAGAATTCAAAAGTGGGTGAGAAGCCCTCCCTTCTTCGAAGGGCTAACTACCGTGGTGCGAAGCCACATCTATCCCCATTCGCCCCTACCTTCTTCCATCCATATCTCTCATCTTCTATCATTATTATTGCTTTGAATTTCCCAGCTTTTGTAGGTATTCACCCCCCTACAGCAGTTTCCAAAATCTTGACCTATAGGAGGGCTGAAACTTCGGCGGAGCACTACGCCTCGACCTTACGTCGGATCGTCGTCAAACTTGGAGAGATTGGAGGTCTCCTCTGGCCGACCAAGGCCTAGGTGTCACTTTCGGGAAGCAGGCTTACATCACATGTGCGGCCAACCCACCCGCGCACGTACGTCAGCCCCAGGTCACCATCTGCACACAGGAGCTTTCTCCGAGTCAGGTTTTCCTCTGGTTTTTCTCTTTTCATTCATATTTCTTAAACCCTAGCTTTAGTTTGCATTAGCCCTAATTTATTTGCCCCTTTTTTTCACCCTAGGATTCCTTGAATTGAAATTGGAGAATCCTTTGGATTAGGGACTGATTTTTATGCATGTGTAGTTGATTTCTAGTTCCCTTTGACATCGTTTAGTTTATACTTTTTTTTTGTCCAGTCCTAGCCATTGTCAGCCTAGACCCGCATAGATTCCCCTTTTTAATTGAATGATTTGGATTGTCATGTGGAATGTGGAATTTGTGTAACTGTTTCTGAATTGGTATGATCTAAGCCTAAATTCTTGCATCTCATACTTAAATTTTATGTCCTGTATCAAATTTGGTATCAAAGCCTAGGGTTCTTGTAGGGGAATTCACCACGTATTTAGGGTTTAGTTTGTTTGAGTCCTTCATGTATTCAGTCCATCATATATAGCTGAATTTTAGTAACGGTGTGTAGTCTCCTTCATATAGAGTCTTGTAGGGTCATTTAGTTTTTAAACGCATATAGTTGTCATAACAGGTCCTTAGGTTGAGCAAGTCAGTATATGCCCACACGTACAGGTCGTGGTTTCGGTGTGCACCCCACACTAAACATGGAGCAACTGCAAAAAACAGTAACCAAGTTAGCCCAGCAGGTTGAGTCATTGAATAAGCACTTGGAATAACGCATAGATAAACACCTTGAAGAAATAGAGGCCTCCTTCAGGGCAAACCCTACCACTGGGGAGGATGCCCAATCTCAGGCAGTTGGTCAAGAGGTTAGACCAAGGAATGGAGGCGGTCAAGGAGCTGGTCATGGGCGCGTACCTGTGCACCCACCCCGTGAGGGACATCATGATCAATATGACCCAGATGCACAACTCCTCAAGGGAGTTAGGGTAGATGCCCCTACATTTGATGGTCACTTGGACCCTAAAGCCTTTCTAGATTGGCTGGCGGATATGGACCACTATTTTGAGTGGTATGATATGTCGGATGCTCGACAAGTCCGATTCGCCAAGATGAAGCTTGTGGGTCAAGCAAAGAGGTTTTGGGCGATGGTTGAGCGAAAGAAAGAAAGAGCGAGGGAACTCCCAATAGTTCATTAGGTAGAGATGAAAGAAACACTTAAAGAAAAGTACCTCCCTTTCTGTTATTGCTTACGATTGATTGAGGAGTAGGAGTGGCAGTCTCTTCGACAGGGTTCCATGAGTGTTGCCGACTATATCGAGAAGTTTGAAGAATATTCGACCCGCTATGAGGTTGACGAGGACCCAGTACTTACCCTTGCTCGTTTCAAAACGGGCCTCCGTCCTGACATCAGGAGAGAATTGCTCGCCAAAGAGATACACACTATTGAACAATTGTACCAAGTAGTGTTAGATGCCAAGCAATACCTTAAAGCATCTGTGGGAAGGCGGTTTGACTTTCGCGAATCCAGTGCTAAGACCAACCCCTCTGGGGCTAGACCTAACACGGGATTCCAAAACAAACCTTCCACTAATGTTCAGCCCAGACCTAAGGATGATAAGGGTAAAGAGATTGTCGGGTCTAGTTCACGTGGAAGTGGGGCCACTGGGTGTTTTACGTGTCAGGGGTTTGGTCATTTTGTTCACCAGTGTGGCACGAGAGAGGGCACCAAAGTACTCCTTATTGATGGGCAAGTAGAAGTAGTGCCCCCAGAGAGTAATAGTAAGGAGGAGGAATATGAGTCAGTCAAAATCCCTACTGATGAAGAAGAGGGAGCATAAGAGTCTGTGACCCTCACAATTATGCGTTGCGCCCTGACTCAAGCCAAGAACACTGATGATTGGCGCCGCAACACGATCTTCTACACTTATGCAAAATGTGGGAAAAAGAGCTGTAAAATGATCGTGGATAGTAGTAGTTTTGCCAACGTGGCATCGACTAGCACTGTGAGTCGCTTAGGCTTGAAGCTGGAAGCTCATCCTCAGCCCTATAGAGTCTCCTGGGTTGATGAAACATCCATTCCAGTCTCGCACCGCTGTCTTGTCCCTATTCAGTTCGGATCATATAAAGACACAATTTAGTGTGATGTTGTTCCTATGGATGTGGGCCATATTATTCTGGGTAGGTCGTGGCTCTATGACAGGGATGTTACCATATTTGGTCGTTTAAATGTGTGTACATTCTGGTTTAAGGGCAAGAAGGTCAAGCTAAATCCTCTGCCACCCAAGAATACAACTGGAAAAGAGTTCACCACACAGAGTGATGTGAGCGGCCCAAAAGAAGTAAAGGAGTCGAAGTCCAAATCCAAACTGCTCCATATTTTGAAGACCAAAGACTTTGAGCGAGAGATGGAGGCGGACTCGATGATATACGCCCTCATGGCTAGGGAGAGTGTACCAGAAACTAGCGTAGAGTTACCCACTGAGGCCATTCAGGTAGTACATGAGTTTCGTGATGTCTTTCCTGATGATCTACTGAATGAGCTTCCCCCTATAAGGGATATACAACATGTCATTGATTTAATCCCTAGGGCGACTCTACTAAACCTCCCGCATTACAGAATGAACCCAAAGGAGCACGCTGAGTTGAAGAGGAAGATTGATGAACTCCTAGAGAAGGGTTTCATTCGAGAGAACATGAGTTCGTGTGTCGTGCCCGCCCTTCTTACACTTAAGAAGGATGGAACATGGAGGATGTGTGTTGATAATAGGGTCATCAACAGAATCACAGTCAAGTATTGATTTCCCATACCACGTCTTGATGACATGCTAGATATGATGGTCAATGCTACTATCTTCTTAAAAATTGACCTCAAAAGTGGGTATCACCAAATCCGTATACGCCCTGGTGATGAGTAGAAGACGGCCTTCAAAACGAAGGATGGGCTATATGAGTGGCTAGTTATGCCTTTTGAGTTAACTAATGCCCCAAGCACTTTCATGCGTGTGATGACCCAAGTGTTGAGACCCTTTATGGGGAAGTTCCTGGTCGTATACTTTGATGATATCTTGATTTATAGCATGACTAAGGAGCAACACCTCAACCATTTGAGGCAGGTTTGTGGGATCCTTAGAGCCAAGAAGTTATACGCCAACCTAAAGAAGTGTGCGTTCTTATCTAGTAGTGTGATCTTCTTAGGTTTTATTGTGTCAGCTGAGGGCGTATCGACGGATCCCAAGAAAGTCAAGGTCATTGTTAATTGGCCTGAACCCCGCAATATTCATGAGATGCGCAGCTTTCATAACTTAGCCACTTTTTATATGCCGTTCATTTGAGGCTTCAGTTCCATTATGGCTCCCATCATGGACTGCATAAAAAAAAGGAGAGTTTGGCCGCCTCGAAGGCCTTTAAGGAGATAAAGGTCAAGATGACCAAAGCTCCAGTCATGCGACTTCCAGATTTTTCAAAAGCTTTTGAAGTCGCATGTGACGCGTCAAGAGTCGGCATAGGAGTACTTAGACAGGAAGGGCACCCTGTCGCCTTTTTTAGTG
Organism: Magnolia changhungtana; assembly: GCA_030180095.1. Classification (NCBI taxonomy): domain Eukaryota; kingdom Viridiplantae; phylum Streptophyta; class Magnoliopsida; order Magnoliales; family Magnoliaceae; genus Magnolia; species Magnolia changhungtana. The sequence goes on along the minus strand of JASAUF010000586.1, from coordinate 4,296,514 downwards.
AGAAATTGAATGAGTCAAAACAAAGATATTCCACCTATGACAAGGAATTCTACGCGAAAGTGCAATCACTACGCCATTGGCAACATTACCTGTTACCGCAAGAATTCATCTTGTTCTCAAATCACGAGGCCTTGAGATACTTGAACTCTCAAAAGAAATTAAGCCTCAGGCACGCCAAGTGGGTTCAATTCCTTCAAGAGTACACTTTTATGCTTAAGCACAAGGCCAGTGTAAAGAATAAGTCTGTCGACATGTTGAGTCGACGAGTCGCATTACTCAACTCCATGAGCGTTGAAGTTACGGGCCTTGAGCGCATCAAAGAACAGTATTCTGAGTGTCCAGATTTTGGGGTTGTGTATGTGTCTTTATTAAAGAGTCCGTCAGGAGCTAACAGTGAATATTTGATTTTGGACGGATATTTGTTTAGGAGTAACCGCTTGTGCATACCATGCACCTCCCTTCGCGATTTTCTTGTCTGGGAGTTACATTCAGGAAGGGTCACGGGTCATTTCGGTCGTGACAAGACCATTGCCCTAGTGGAGGATAAATTTCATTAGCCAAGCCTCAAACGGGACGTGGCCAAAATTATAGGGCAATGCCGTACTTGTTAACTAGCAAAGCAAAGGAAACAGAATACAGAATTATATACACCTTTGTCAATCTCATTCATCCCTTGGCAGGACATCAGTATGGATTTCGTGCTTGGACTTCCCAAGACTATTCGGAAGCATGACTCCATATTTGTTGTCGTGGACTGTTTCTCTAAAATAGTCTACTTCATTCCTTGTTCTAAGACCGCCGATGCATCTCATGTTGCCAAGTTGTTCTTTAGTGAGGTCGTCAAACTGCATGGGTTACCAAAAACTATAATGTTTGACCGTGACGTGAGATTCATGAGTTACTTTTGGAAGACACTATGGCACATGATGAATACTAGGCTCCAATTTTCTTCTGCCTACCACCCTCAGACCGATGGCCAAACTGAGGTAGTTAATAAGAGCCTAGGGAGTTTACTTCGATGTTTAGTGGGGGAGCATACCAGGACATGGGATGCTGTACTACCCATGCCGAGTTTGCATACAATAGTTCTATCAATAGGTCCACAGGTCTAAGTCCTTTTGAAGTCGTTACTGGTTACAAGCCTAGGAAGCCTATTGATCTTATCCCCATGTCATTGTCTCATAGGCCATCAGAGTCTGCAGTCTTTTGCACATCACATACATTCATTGCATCAAGAAATTAGGCGAAAGATCACTACTAGTAATGAACATTACAAATTTTCTGCAGACCAACATAGACGTTTCAAAGAGTTCAATATTGGGGACTCTGTGATGGTTCGCATCAGGCCCGAGTGGTACCCTCCAGGGGCCGTTCGTAAGTTACATGCGCGTAGCGCTGGGCTCTTGAAAATTATAAAGCAAAACGGTCTCAATGAGTATGAGGTAGATCTTCCACCTTCCATGAGAATTAGTTCTACATTCAATGTGGAGGATCTAGTTGCTTTTCAGGGACCCACTGATACTTTGTCCGGCCCTTCGCCCACTCATCCTGATTCCCCAAATTTACCCTTTTGATCCATGGCCTCTTTTCGACCTTTCATTCCAGCCTCTGCCTCCCATACCTAGCCTTCACACACCCAGAGAGGAAATAAAGGATATCGTGGACCATAAGATAGTTTCCACATCGGATGGTGGGTTTCAGAAGTACCTAGTTAAATGGAAGTCACGCCCAGTTTCAGACGGCACGTGGCTCACTGAGGAGCTTCAAAGAAGTGATCCTGACATCCTAGAGTGGTTCGGGAGTTTTATTTCGCCAGTGGCGAAATCTTCGCAGCCAGGGAGAGTTGATGAGGACATCGTGCACACGCACTCCCGCACACACTACCACTCCTACGCACGTACGTACGCAAGATCCCACCATCGATCTGGCTCAATAACGACTTCCTGGGAGGGCCTCCTAACTAGAAGACAAGTTTTTGTTCAAAAAAAGTGGGCCCGATAGTCAAAAAAAGCTCATCATAGGATCTCATGATCGTGGCTCACTCATCGGATTGATTTCATATTTTAGGTTTTGCTTATTGTTATTATTTAGAACATCGTGAACGCTTTAGATTACTTTGTTTGGTTTTTATTTTAGTTTACTTCATCGCCCAGTACTAGGTTGCGCACATGGTGCGAATTTTTGGGGTATAGGGTTTTTCCTATAAATAGGCACCTCTTGTAGTTCTTTTCATTCATTCAAGTTTAATAAAACTTTCTGCTTTATTTTTCTGCTCTCTTCATGAGTTGTGGAAGAATTCAAAAGTGGGTGCGAAGCCCTCTCTTCTTCGAAGGGCTAACTACAATGGTGTGAAGCCACATCTATCCCCATCTGCCCCTACCCTCTTCCATCCATATCTCTCATCTTCTATCATCATTATTACTTTGAATTTCTCAGCTTTTGCAGCTATTCATCCCCTTACAGCCAGTTTCTAAAATCTGAACCTGTAAGAGGGCTAAAACTTCGGCGGAGCACTACGCCTCGACCTTACGTCGGATCGTCATCAAACTTGGAGGGATTAGAGGTCTCCCCTGGCCGACCAAGGCCTAGGTGTCACTTTGGGGAGGCGAGCCTCCATCACACGTGCGGCCAGCCCACCCGCGCACGTGCGTCAGCCCCGGGTCACCATCTGCATGCAGGAGCTTTCTCCGAATCAGGTTTTCCTCTTTTCATTCATATTTCCTAAACTCTAACCTTAGTTTGCATTAACCCTAATTTATTTGCCCCTTTTTTCACCCTAGGGTTCCTTGAATTGAAATTGGGGAATTCCTTGGATTAGGGACTGATTTTTATGCATATGTGGTTGATTTCTATTTCCCTTTTGACATCATTTAGTTTATAATTTTTATTGGTCCAGTCCTAGCCTGTGTCGGCCTGGACCTGCATAGATTCCCCTTTTTAATTGAATGATTTGGATTGTCATGTGGGATGTGGAATTTGTGCAGCTGTTTCTGAATTGGTATGATCTAAGCCTGAATTCTTGCATCTCATACTTAAATTTCATGTCCTGCGTCAACACTTTTGTATTTCTCAATTGCTCTTTTTTTTAAAATCATGTGAAGTTACTTTTACAAATCAAAAATCTCTCACCCTTAGCCCTCAGGCTTGCCTCCACTCTATTGTTCTTGAAGAAACTACTGATTAGGACTCCCTCCCTCCCTCCCTCCTTTAATTGAAGGAGGTTTGCTAAGCCCACACGTGTACAAGAGCCAGTCTACACCCTGCATGTGCAATGTTGCACACATGTGAGTTCTGAGTACTGACCTTAGGTGGGTCAGACTATGTACATGCCCTTGTCCAACCCACACCCGACCCAAAGCCAACATCTAAAGACACAAAGGATGCCCAACAGGTACCTGAACCTACTTGGATGTGAGTCCGGGACCTAAATATGGTACCCCAGACCAGTGCTTTCAGTATCCTGCAATATCACCAATATATCCCATGATTCTTGGAATATCACCAACATATCCCATGATATATCAGTAATCCCAATAGGGCGATACAAAACCTAGCATTAATATCCATTTTTCATTGTCTCGTGCAATATATCGCACGATATTGTGATATATCATGTATATCACAATATCATGCGATATATCCACATTCCCCCTTTATAAATTCTTTGTGTATCATGTGATATATCAATACCGAGTGCGATATCAAAAGGGATAAAAGGAAACTAGCACTGTTTTGTAAGGAAAATCCTCAAAAAAATCACAAAAACCACTCACATCTCTTCCTCCTCGTTGCAGATCATCCCGTTTATTTGGAAATATGCCGCTCCCCCCAAGTTCATTTGTTTTGGTTGGCTAGCAGCTATGAACCGGATCCTCACGATCGATAATCTCAGGAAGCGCGGGATGCAGATTGTTAATATCTGTCACTGCTGCATGCGTAGTGAGGAGACAGTTGACCATCTCTTGGTCCACTGTCCCTTTATCACTCACATTTTCTGGGACTTTTGGCCTAGATTCAATTTTGTCGGCTGCCTCCCTTTTTCTGCTGCGTCCTTGCTAGCAGCCTGGCAGGGCCATAAGCTTGATAAAGTGAAAACCAAAATTTGGAGAATGGCGATAATTGCAATTTGGTGGGCGGTCTGGACGGAAAGGAATGAAAGATGCTTCAACGACTCTCAGGCTATGGCCAAATCTGTGGGATCCTTCGCCAAAATTTTGATCTTTGAATGGGTGTCGAATGTAATGAGTTTAAAAGAATATAATCTTGTTTTCTTAGGCTTCTAGTTTGCCTTGTGGCTGCTATCTCGGCAGTCCTCTTTGTTTGTTTTCTTTCATTTTAATATATTTTCTTCGTTACGTTCAACAAAAAAAAAAATCACAAAAATCGATTTTTCTTTTTCAAAAAAAAAAAAAAAAATTCCTAGTACATTGTAAAGTGACTTCGACCAATCCACTCTAGTTTGTTGGAAGAAAATCTTTGAAATTGCAATTAGAAGCTTCTTGGGCCTAAATTCTAAAAGGTGCGTATTTTTTAATTTTGATTTACTTTTTTCCATATGTTGTAAATAATGTCAAATGGTAAGAAATCCATGATTTTTCACATTTTACATGAAAAATTTTGGATTTGGAGTTTCGATTTTGATATTTGGGGAAGATGGACCAAGTAGCGGAAAATTGGGGGAAAATCATTTTTTTTCAATTTTTTCCAAATCAGTTGCAATCTTAGTGTCCGAACACGAAATCAAACATGTATATAGCCTAATCTACACATTTTTTGAAATTTGGAGATTTTTTGGAAAAAAATAATTTATTAATTAAAAATGTTAAAAATATATATTTTTGAAATACAAAGGTATATTTCTATTTTACTACTTCCTCTTTTGCTTTTGAACGTAATGCTTGTATTTCCATACATCTTCTGAAATTTATAAATTTTATTAATTGACTTTGAATATAGTTGAATCAGTTCAGTCATACGGTGCATGTATTACAATTTACAACCCTATACAAAGGAAACCTATTATGTACACTTATTTTTTGTGATTTTTTTTTTATTATTTCTAAGTGTGTATTGGTGTCTTTTTTAACAATTCCTAAAGTTTCATTGAAAAATTCTACCAATTTCCCAATCTTTTCCCATGTTTCCCAATACAACCGATGTATCCCATGCGATAACCGATATGTATCCGTATACCAAGGGAGATACATCTCCCAAGGGTGCGATACACTACACAACAACGATACGGAAAACATTGCCCCAAATCCAAACCCAACTGGATCAAACCCAACCCATGGACAGCCCTATTTTTCATAGATTTATTTTATTTTTAATTTTATATGTTAACTTTATCTATTTAATTAAAATATTATTTATTTATGTATAAAAGTATCCTTGTGCCAAGATTTTTGGAGTTTGTTGTGCCAGATTTAGGACACTGACACTTGGCACCGCACAACATGTCCAGGTAACACTACTCCTAACAAATTCGCACATCTACACCAATCAGTGCATTTGTGGACCACAAGTTCCAACATGGCATACACAGCAGGTAGGACTCACCAATTAGATCAAGTAGCCGAAGATCAAGCTGAACACGCATCAGGTGGGAGACATGAGCAAAAGAAACGGGCAGCTGCAATCCACATCCAACAAACAGGTGTAGCTACCAAATGAAACAGAAGACTGGTTGTTGGCGAGGGCATCTACCCACCTGGTGAATGGCTTGGATCTCATACACGTATCCCACATTGGCACATGTGGCGCAAGTGGACTATGAAATGGACATGATTGTTAAATCAAATCTGTTAAAATACAAAACTAATCTGGTCCGATCAGGTAGCAGATATCCAACCTGTATCCTGAGCGACAACTCGACTTGAAATCATATATTGGCACCTGAGCAGGCTTTCCTTCTTTTAGATGATGTATATTTTCAAGCAAAGTGTCATAGTCTGTCAAGCGTGGGTCTGTTTCAACACTACAATCATTAGAGTGCCACCGTGCATTTTACATATGCTTTTTTATCGCTCTGGCTTTAATAAGTGACTCTTTCTCCAATAAAACAGCAAAACAACCATAAACTATCAGAGTAATAGCTTAAATGAAATGCAAATATGCAATAGATGATTGAGAATAAGGGAAATATCAAGTCAGTGATATGATTGGTATACACTCAGGCTTCTTTTTACAGGGAAACCTACAACTGGTTCAAGCTACCTCCTAACAGCAATGAGTCACCAATGACTAGATAATCAAACAAAAGATGGCAAAAACATAAGTTCCTTTGAAAACCCTGGATGCCCATCGATAACTACATACATGATTTGTAATCTGACAATAAAATTAGAGGTAACCTCATTCCTAATATGATTCGACCACCATATATTTGTCAATCCAGACTACCTAAATCATGGGCCCCATTGAGAACGGAGTAGGGACTTAAAATCACACCGATGGACAATCTAAACCATCTGATTCCAAATACTGAATTTTTACAACTGACCATTTTCTTTTTAACTGTTCTTGATCGGACTTAGATGGTTAGATCACCCTATAGGTGTCATTTTCAGGATATCATCCATTCAACAGTGAGGCCCGCAATTTGCAAGGTATGGATTGACAAACAAACATACACACTGAAGGTGATTGTATCACAACTATTTATGAACTGGTGGTAAAAGTAAATAGTAATCTTAGCCCACCAAAAACATAAAATGCAGACTTTTGTTAAGCAATCATATTGCAGACATATATCGGCCGATCTTAGAGAGTTTATACATGTGCGTGTGTGTTATATGAGCGTGTTAAGGGCAATTGACTAATTTTCTCTCAAGCAATGTTGTTGTGACCGAAAAGAAATAAACACGGTGGAAACAACTTTCGTTTTTTTCTCCAGTACCCAAGAATCAGTTTGGTTATTGCTATTTATAGAGAAAAGAACCTTAGTTATATTTGTTAAGCCACATCATGGCTGCAGTTGATGAGTCTTAATCACTCATTTTCACCACAGAAGTTTCTTCAGATAGAAATATGGCATATTTCCGACTACAAGGCAATGGAATAACTGCCAAATGACTCATTTGAAGTCAAATTGATTTCAGAAAGGGAAAAAAGATTTAACTACTAGAGAAGTGATAACAGCAAATATCATTAACATTTCTACTAATTAAAAGAAAAAAAAAAAATTTGTTGTCAATAGGAATCTAGAAGCTTCATAAGATACACACATAGAGGAACCCCACAATTGCAAAAGATGCATATAAAGAACTATGGGTGCTGAGAGGAGCAAGATTCTGTACATGTGGGGGCCATGGTTTGGTTATCCAGACTCCATATCAACTTTCAGTCTTATTGGCCTCACCATGGATAAGGGATGCTGAAAAGAAGAACTCCAAGATTGGAGCCACAATCCTTCCCTTCGATTTAGAGGGTCAAGAAGAAAATAGCAACAGCCCACATTCAGCAGAAAATAGTCCAAAGATCGAGTTGAATCTTCTTCCGACCTCAAAGATTTTTGGTGCATCCCTTTGTAAGGTTGAGTCCATCAGGTCAATTGTCTGGATCTCCTACACATGGGCCCCACATTTTTTGGAATCATGTGCCGCTTGTAACCCTATAATCCCTCGCCTGTGAAAACCCCACAATCAATGACTCTGGTATTGCTCAAGATAAACTCCTTGTCAAAAGCAGAAATTACCATCAAAGTTGCCATCGATGATACGACTAGAATCGTTGTAGTTGTCCATTGATATAACAGCAATGCTGGGCATAAAATTCAGCACTTTCTCAGTAAATGCAGTCTTCCCAGCACCAGACGGGCCTGCAACCCCTACCAGTACTATCCCATCATTCTTCTGGGACAACAGCTGGCATGTACGGATCACTATAAAGAATCCTTTCTCAAATGACAGTGACTCTTGGATCGGAACGATTTCATACCGATCAAAGTCCTTTCTTTTTACCAATTGGACCTGATCTCTTAAGAGACCCGGCCTTCGTCGGGGTGACTCCAACGCGGAATTATCTTGGGCCATCGAAAAGATGTTATATATTCGGTCTGTCATGAGGTGAACAGCAAGAAATAGGTGAGCATCTGAAGAGATATAAATCTAACTAAATAAAAATCAAGTACAACTGCAGGAAGAACACATGTAAAGCACTAAAACCTCAGATAAACCTCAGAGATAGTAGGGTTTATATGATCCTCGACTTGCTGATATGCACAAGTGAGGCCTATGGTTCAGCAACTTGGATCTCCCAGATTGGAAGATCCCATACATCCATTTTTTTCCTCTTTCAGCCGAATGTAGACAGTTGCTGGATTTATTTTCCTGCCTGTCTATTTGCAGGCCACCAGTCAATGCGTTAAGTTGTTCCATTCCATCAACAAGCTCTTGGAACATGGTCCATCCAATGAGAACCATCAGATCAATGATCTGGATCACTGAACAAAGTTACTATAGCATCCCAAGGTCGGGGATCATACAATTACTCCTAGATGAATGCATGATCCGTTAATGAATGATTGAAATGTGCTTATAAGAAGTCATACTGGGTCCTAACTCCTAACTATATTTGTGGGTTAGAATGATGGCCTTTGCCAAACATCCCCCAGCAGCAATTCCTAATTAAGAGATCATAGCTCCCTTATAGAAATGCCTTTGATACTAATAAACTGTTGTTATGTATTGTTTGTGGACCAAACCGATGAATAGATTTAGGTGTTTTCGATCTCTCCTGTCGATGCTCCGGTTGTAACCCTCTTCCCCAATTCTACCCAGTTCTTAATGCAACTTCTGATTATGTTTTCAACCTCTCCTCTTTCATTGCTTTCCTTTTCCAATTTCCTTTCATTCTTAAAAGCCACAAAACCATTTTCTAATAAATGCATAAATGCATATGAGCATAGATCAATATTTTTTTTGAAAGATGAATATTATTACGGCCAAAAGCCAAAAAAAAAAAGAAACAAGGACAACAAACCAAAAGGACAGGAAAGGGAAAAGAAAAATATAAACCCCACCCCAAGACCCAACTCAATACAAAGCAAGGCAACCACTCAGAAAGGAGCAAAACAACCCTGTTATGAACAACCGTCATTGCACTCTGGATATCCCTAAAGGCCAGATTATTTCTTTCAAACCAAATAGACCACAACAGTGCAAGCAGCACAAGCTTCCATTTCTGGGAGCTAAAAGCTCCACTCCTTGCCAGGCCCTAAACAGCCTGTCAATAGACCCTGCCATTACCCATGAGATGTAGATCAATATTGGACGATTCCATCCTGATTTTACCTGTGGCTTTGGTCTCTCCTCCCAGTGCCACCCTGCAGTTTGTTATTGTTAGAGTATAGAATATGTTCAACATTTGTATATGTAGAGCTGTATATACTATTGATTGGTATATGGATGGATATGGATGAGTACATGTGTATCTGTCAAGATTTTCCACCTCTTGTCATTTTCAGTAGGTAACATACACAACACAGTTTCCACAATCTAGACCCTAATTTAACACGGTATCAGAGAGGATCATCGGTCCGTTTCTGATTTCAGCCATAGATCACCTGTTGCCATCCCAACCATGTCCAAACTCATTCTTGGATTTGGATTGTACTGCCCAGACCCATCCAAAACCCACTAATCTGCTCTTTTTGATTTGGCTTGAGGATGAACACTATCAATATAAAGAATGCAGAACCTGAATCATGTGCCCCAAGATGCAGGAGATAAGAGTTGCAAAGAATGTCCAAGAGTAAGAAGTCGAAGGGATTTATCTGAAATGGTCTATATGGATAGATGTATGGTCAGTTGGTCACATGGAATGCATATTTTGTTCGATGAGCCTATACATCAGCTACAGAAATCAAGGGGTCTGCTAACCCAGAAGGAAGCATTTGTTTCTTCCAAATACTATCTGCGCACTCAAACCATCATCTCACCTAAACAAGATTTGCATAAAACATTGCCATCGCATGCTCAAGATGATGAATTTGATGCACGCCCAAGACCCAACATGTGCTGCTAGTTTTGGTGGCTAAATTTCAGGTACTAATTTTACTATTTCTGGAAGACTGCAGTTCCTAATTTTAATGGTTATGGTTGCTGATTTTGAATATTCTCTGAAGATAGGGGATGATTTGATGGATTTACTTTACTGTGTTTAGGCCATTATGACATGGCCAAAACTTTGCAAATAGAGTTGTTAATATTTAGCATCTTATTAGATTGATTTGTATTCAATCTAAGAGTGCAAAAATTCCCCGATTAAAGATTCATAAGGATTCTGGGGTGTGACTTTTAAGGCTGATAAAAGGGATGTTCTACGAGGCGGAAGTAATGCAGGGGCATTTTCACATAGGGCTCGAGTGGGGTAGCCTGTGGGATGCGGGGACACACTCGGGGTGGGTGGCCCGTGTGAGGCGGGTGGCTCGTGTGAGGTAGGTAGCTCGTGTGGGGCGGTACCCATGTAATGTGGGGCCCACGAGGGGGGTTCAGCCAAGGTCCTAACCCATGAGATGTGGGGCTTGGGCTATGAGATAAAGGGATTAATTCGTCATGCTCTATCAGTTCAAGCTTTAAGAGCAAGTGGTTAATTGTCCTAAATCAAATTGGTATCAAAGCGGGAGGTCTCGTGTTCGATACTCCTCATCGGCGGTGATTAATGCAGGGGCATTTTCACACCGGGCTCGAATGGGGTAGCCTGTGGGATGCGGGACACACCCGGGGCAGGCGGCCCGTGTGGGGCAGGTGGCTCGTGTGAGGTGGTACGCATGCGATGTGGGGCCCACGAGGGAGGTTCAACCGAGATCCTAGCCCATGAGATGTGGGGCCTGGGCTGTGAGATAAAGGGATTAATTCGCCATGCTCTATTAGTTCAAGCTTTTAGAGCAAGTGGTTAATTGTCCTACATCAGGAAGGCATTACACTTTTCTTTGGAGCTTTTATTCAAGTTGTATCTAGTGCAAGAATTTGATTCTTTTTTCCTTTTTCTTTTTCTTTTTCTTTTTTCTTTTTTCTTTTTTTGGATGGATTGCAAGACTTTGATATTGATTAGCTGTTTAAGGCTTTATATTCAAGCACTCCCGCGTGGTGTGTGTCTTTGTCCATCCTATCAATTTAGGTGTCAAAATCCCATTGGTTGGATAACCTGATTGCATCACAATCACCCTTTCCACTGTAGGCACATTGAGCTGTTGAGGCCATTCAAACCCCTAAAAGTGCATCCGCATTCTCTGTAAATTTTGTTTGTGAGAGCTTAGGTTTACCTAACGCCACGGAGCCCACCACGAACTGCAAGGCATTGACACTATGATGCATGGATGGGCAACAACCAATTTAGGCAGGGATTCCAATCAAGGTCCTCACTCCCAACATCAAAAGCTTGAGTGATGTGCCCCTTACGGAATCAATAAAAAATTAATGATTATCGACTCTCATATTATACATTTTATTGCCCATAGGAGACAAAAGGATATCTTTGAAATTCCTAGAAAGTACCGAAGACTTCTTTTAATCAATACTCCATAATGAAACAATGATTGAGTCATGATTTGGGCTTGAAAGGGGATTGATTTGGGAGGAGCATAACTGTAGGACTTTTTGCAGCCTGTCAGAATCTTGTTTTGTGACCTTCCGTAGGGCCAAATCAAGAGTGGTTAATTGGGCAGCAGGTTCAAAAGCCTTTGTGGCCTATAGCCAAGATCAAATAGAAGGATTTGGGGGAGAGGGACTCTCGTTGCAATGGACTTGTTGATCATTGCCATCTTGTCCCCTAGCTCACTTTCGTGAGCATCTTTTGTTGTGTTTCTTGCTTTCAAATAAAAAGAAACATGCACCCATGACTAGTTAGAAGCATTGCCAACAAGTAGCCGTTGCCCTAAACCTACAAAAGCTGGAACTTCTTAAAGCATCATAGGATAAGGAAATCTATCAAATAGTTAGAGTGCACTAGAGACCTCAGGATCATTACAAGAATGCAGGCTGCCCATGCCTGGAAGACATGCCTGTGAATTTATAAAATTGTTGTGAGAAAGCTAATTTAGAAGCTGTGAGAAAGCTAACTTGGAAGCATTGAAAAAACCATGCATCTGCACATATACATTGCAATTGGATGCACTACCCAATTGAAACGCCCCTATTAGTCTGACATGGAAAAGATCAGATTGTGATTTCCATAGTGCTCACATTTAGAGTCTTGGCTACAAATTGCAGTTACATTGCTTTTTGTTGTGAAGAGAGAAGAGTTTAAGAAATTTGTGTGTCAGAGATCTAATGACCTCCCTAACCTAATTTATTAGTTAGAGAAGAATAACACAAGGTATGGTGTCCCAAGGGCGCAACAAACCAAACAAGTAACATAACATTGAAATACTCCTCTCCCTAACACTTTTCAAGTTGCACTTGAAAGGAATTTAACCATAATTTGATGCCCACTTCATCATTATGAATAGTACGAAACATCAGTGACTTTTTGTCATTCACTCATTTCCTCTTGATTAAAGCAATGTTCGCTACCCAGTTCACATGTCCATACAGACAGCTATACACAAATAAGTAATGTAGGATGGATCATGGATGACTAAATGGAGTGCCACAATCGCACAAATTCGGGCATGAATGGCCATGATCTGGCAAAAAGGGCCTAAACACACTTCAGCTTCCAACGCCCATAAATTCATGACCAGTTATTGGATTCACGCATACAATATGTCATTGGAAGGCTATTGACAAACCCCATGACGTGGAAACTGGTGGAATCAGTTGGCCCGAAGGGAGAGAGAAAAAAAGGCCATTTGTTGGGTCAAAATCATGTTTTAGTTCAAAGCTTAGTATTTTTAGTAAGTACCTTTTTTGTTATTTTTAGGGTTTTAAGAGTATGTTTCTAGTCCAAAGCCTTTGTTTTGGTCATCTAAGAGTTTTTTACGAGTTTGGGTAGGATTAGACATCTTTTACCATTTTTAGTAAGTTCACTATTTTGGAACCTTTACTGTTTCAGGAAAGTTGCCTAGGTTGACTGAGATTAGGAATTTAGGGCCTCTTTATTATATAAGCACATCAGAATTCAGATAGGTTGTACGACACACTTCATTCAATAATGGTATTTGTAATCTCGTTTTAGAGATTTCTCTCCTTATGGAGTCAAATATTATTGTAGGGAAGAAGACAGTGATCTCTAGCATGCATGTAATGCCCAAGAATGTATAGATGCGTGCATAAATTTTCAGTTTACTCGCATGAGCATGAGGAAAGCAAGAGTTTATTCGGGTGTGGAGAAAAAACATTTTAAATGCCTAGGAAAGAGCAAAAGCAATACCAAGGATAGTAGGTTCTTACAGTTACAACTCACTTTCCAAGTTACAACAAAATGGAAATTGTTTTCCAAGTCTTCCTTTTTTTGGATAATTATTTCCGAAAGTCACAACAACATGGGAGTCAATTTCCAAGGGTCTGCTGGTGATTAGATTCATGAAAAGGGATATGCTGAAAATCTCAACATTGTCTTGTAAATAACTGCCAGTCACAGGTGACCTGTGTAAGGACTTGAATGGCTGAATGGAAATAGAGAAGAACAAAAATTACGAATACCAAAAGAGAGCAGAAGAAAAAATGATGTTTGAGATAGAAATGATGGGTTGGAAGAAGAGATCAAAGAAATCTACGGTTTGGAAGAGGAAAAGAGAGAGAAAGGTATTGAGGATGAACAAATAGAGGTGAAATGAGATGAGTTGTTTAAAAAGCGAAGATTGCCGAAAAGAGATCTCTAATGGAGAGAAAAGAAAAAAAAAAAAAAGGGAAAACGTGTTCTCAAATATTCCAGAGTGAAGAAAAACTGCTGTCATCTGCACAGGTAAAAGAGTTTCAAACTAGCAAATCCATTCCCTCAACCTAAATAAATTTTCAAAAAGCTAAAATAAGGGCTTTAAAAATATAAATCATGTCTTCATCAGTTTCCACAGACCAATAAACTCACAGACTTTGTTATAACATAACACATCAAAGATCAGCCAAATTGAGTGGATAAAAGATTGGCTAGATAGATCATCAAATAGCTGATTATTTCAAAAAAAAAAAAAAAAAAAAAAAAAGAAAGAAGAAAACAAAGAGTCCAAAAGTTTTGTACTTGGAATGAGATATTTAGGCCTGTTTGGATACCACCAAATAAGTTACTTTTTCTACTTACGACAGTAGGTAACTAATTTATTTGAGATAAGCCTGTTTGGTTTATGATCAATTATAAGTAAATAAGTAACTTTTTTACTTAAAGCTACTTAATCACTTCAGTTTAATAAATAGAAACCAAGATAAGTTACTTGAGGCATAAGTAGCTTATCTTAAGTAACTTAAATACCTAGTTTCAACACTGAGGTCATGGTATCGATCCCTAGTGGGAGTGGCTAATGTTGAGGGTCAAATATTGCATATTGGACCCCATTTATCACTTGGTTTTATGCACATGATAATGCTTAATGTTCTCTTCTAATCATGTTTGTGTTGAAAGGTGAATTCAAGAGCTTTGATTGAAAAGGATGCTAAAAGCATGGATTTAACGCTCAAGAATCATCAAAGGCAGTGGACAGATCAACCATTGATAGTTTGGGGCCACCTGATCTCTGGATATGCCTCAATTTTGGACTCAACTCTTTAAATTAGGTGGAGAAACAAGTGGGCGGTGTAGATTCTCCAAGAAACACCAAAAGTGGGCCCCACTTGCAGGAGTGTGTGCACAATACACGTGCACTGGCGACGCACCAAGTCTGAAGTCGGGTCAAACTAGTGTTCGTAATATCGATACTATCGGCCGATATATCGGCCGATATTATCGGTATCGATGGCTAGCGATACAAAACCCCTAAGAAATACAAAAAGTTCGAAGAATTTTGTGTATCGTGCGATATTTTGCAAAATATCGTGAAATATCATGCGATATAGACGGATATTATCACTTCTACCATTTTTATCGGGAATTTTAACGTTTTCTTTGCAATTAAAGGGCCGGGAATGTTGAAAAATCAGAAAAAAAAAAAAAAAAAAAAATCGGGACAACCCCGGAAAATAAAAATATATATATGAAAAAAAAAAAAAAAATTTCAAGAGTGTATTTCGCTACCTGTAGAAGTGATTGTCTAATCAGAAGTTGCATTTGGTGGGCCAATCAATCGAAGTGGTGCACCGTTCATAGGAAAGTGCGAAAAAATCTTCCATTACCTTTGATTTCGGAGTGTATTCTAGAGAGAGAGAGAGAGAGAGAGAGATTTTCGGGTTTAGGGTTCCGGGCAGGAAGGAACGAAATCCTCTCTAGTTTTTTTTTTTTTTTTTTTTTTTTTAAAAGAAGAGGCTTCGATGCCTTTTTACGTTAACAGATTGGTGGTCGGTGCTCTGTGGGCCCCACCATGATGTATGTGTTTCATCCATGCCATCCACCCATTCTTCCAGATCATTTTATGGTATCAGCCCAAAAATTAGGTCAATCCAAATCTCAAGTGGACCGCACAATGTTGATTGAATGTTCACCATTAAAAACTTCTTGGGGGCCACAAAAGTTTTGGTCAAGCTAATATATATATATATATTCCCTTCATCCAAGTTTGTATGACCTAATCAACAAGTTAGATGTCAAATAATCATTACAGTGGGCCCTAGAAGGTTTTTAATGGTGGACATTCAATCAATATTGTTTTCCTATGGTGTGGTCCACCTGAGATTTAGATCTACCTAATTTTTGGGATCAAGCACTAAAATTATCTTTTAAAATGGATGGACAGCATGGATATAGCACATATCATGGTGGGGGTCCACATAGCACCAAGCATTAGCCACCCTGTTGGTGGCAGCGTAACTAGCCAAATCGCATCCCCTTTTTACGGACGCGGATTAGCTATGATAGGTTTGAGCAGCGAGACTGGCTACTGAAGTGACGCACCAAGTTATGTGGGCCCCACCATGATTTATGTATTGTATCCACACCGTCCATACATTTAGAGGGATCATTTTAAGGCATGATACAAAGAACGATTCAGATACAAAGCTCCAGTGGACCCCACCACAGAAAACAGTGGGGAGAGTGACGCCCACCATTAAAGACTTCTAAGGGCTACGAAAGTTTTCGATCAAAATGATATTTGTTTTTTCCCTTATTTCATGCCTGTGTTAACTTATGAAAAGGTTGGATCTCAAATAAACATCATGGTGGACCTTAGGAAGGTTTCAATGATGGGCGTCACTCTCACCACTGTTTTCTATGGTGGGGTCCACTACTGCTCTGGATCTGCCTCATTCTTTTTCTCGTGCCCTAAAATGATCTCTCCAAATGGATGGACGGTGTGGATACAACACATACATCATGGTGGGGCGCACGAAACTTGGTGACGTCACTTTAGTAGAGAGTCTGGCCACTCAACTTATCAATAGCTAATCCGCGTCCTTTTTACGGCGCAAGCAGATTGGTAGCCGGAGACAAACGGTTTTGTCAAGGGCTCTGTAGGGCCACCATGATGTGTGTGTTTTATCCACACCGTCTATCCATTTTGATAGGTTATTTTATGGCATGAGCCCAAAAAGAAGTCAGATCTGAGGCTCAAGTGGACCATGCCACGGGAAGCCATGATGACAATGATGCCCACCGTTGAAACTTTCCTAAAGCTAACCGTGATGTTTATTTTCCATCCAGTATGTTTATTAGGTTTGACAGACCTGGATGAAGAGAAAACATAAATATAACCTTGATACAAAAATTATGTGGCCCCCGAGACATTTTCAACTGCAACCATTCAATCCTCACTTCTTCCTATGGTGTGGTCCACTTGAGCCTTAGATCTCCCTACTTTCTTAGCTCATGCTCTAAAATTATCCGTTAAAATGAATAAACAGCATGGAAAAAACACATACATCACAGTGGACCCCACAAACTCTTGACAGACCGTCCATCTCTAGCTATGTATCCACGCTCTAGAACCCTAGATGTGAGGAAGCAGATTGCATATTTGTCTTTGGATTTGGGAAAGTTGCATATGTGGTCCACATGAGATTTCAATCTACCTCATATTTTGGATTATGGTCTAAAACTATTTGAAAAAATAGATGGACAAAGTGGATAAAATGTATAGATTATGGTGGGGCCCTCAGATTTGGATCCAGTATATACTGCCAATCTGTATCCCACCAGGACCTAGTTAGAGACAAATGGTCCTATGAGGGTTCATGGTGGGGCCCACATTGATGTTTATGAGAAATTCACTTTGTCCATCCATTTTTCCAAAGCATATTAGGGCATGAGACCAAAAATCAGGTAGATCCTATGATCAAGTGGGCTGCACGACATGAATCAATGATGATTAAACGTCCATCATGCCCCAAAAATCAGTCGGTCACATCATTGATAGGTATGTTTGCAATTTCTACTTTAAAAAAAAAAAAAAAAAAAAAAAAAAAAAAAAAACTTTTGAATGAATTAATTGTGTTTTCATACATGTTTTAATATATTTATTAATGTTATGTTTCAATATGAATATAATTGCATTAGTTCAGTTAGCCAGCGCATAACTTAGGATCTTTTACAAAGGAAACCTATCATGTGCACTTCTTTTTTGAGATTTTATAATTTAGAAGTGTGTATTAAGATCTTTTTTAATAATCCCTAAAGTTTCATTAAAAAATTCAACAATTTTTCCAATGTTTCCCAAAAAAGTGCGATAAATTACGCGATACAAACGATATATCCCGTGCGATAACGAATACATATCTGCATCCCAAGGGTGCAATACATGGTGCAATACCGATATTTCGAACACTGGGTCAAACACAGTTTGACCCGATGATTTTCACAGAAAGAAAGGATTTTCAAAATCCTTCTCCCACCAGCGCCGGACGAACGTCCGCTGAGATGGTCTCCGGCCCACCATCATCATCAGATTCGATGATCCAAGTCGTTCATTGCAACCAGGTGGTCAAACCGACCATACCCTGATATGCTGCTCAATTTCCTCAGATATTACATGTACATGGAGAATTAAATGCAAGATGGATGGCGCCAAGAAGAATTCCGTGGGTCACACCGAATCCGAACTATACCACATCATCCTAGTCGAGAATGACGAGAGGAATCCAATGAACGAAGTGGATTTCCCCACCAGCACCGATCATGGGCCCACCAACCATCACAGAGCGAAGAAATTTCGTAGAGCATGTGAACAAAAATTGCGGACGAAGCCCGGAAAACCGCAAGCCATTGGATGATCAAGTTTCGGATTGTGGCCATGATCCGGACCATCCAGATGTCAAGAACGTGAGGTTCAACTACCTCCATGATGGCAGAAGTAATCAGAAGTAAAACAATGGGTTACACGTGGTCTCCAATCAGCCATGCGCAGAAACAGGAAGCGCAAAATGTCCGTCCGATTCTCTGTTGTGTGCGTAAACCTCTTACGCAGGACATATCTAGAAAGCCCTCTCTGCTACTATAAAAGAGAGTCATCTAAGGTGAGCAAGGGAGAGAGAGAGAGAGAGAGAGAGAGAGAGAGAGAGAGAGAAAGACAGTCAGCCGTTCTTAGCCGGACGCACCATGAAGGAGTAGAAGCGTGGAGAGGCCATCATCAGGAGTTTTTCTCCCCTTTTCTTAGTTAGTTTTGTTCTTAAGAGATTCTAGTTCAATCATGTTTATGATTGGCTAAACCTCTTAGCTAGGGCTAAGGGGTGAAGCTTGTAGCATGATGGGTTATTTTCTATTGGTTTGATTCGTGTTGTTGAACTCTCTTTTATTTTAGTTTGATTATAAGAAATACATTTAGTTTCTAATGATTTGTTGTGACTTAAATTACAATGGATCTACGATAGCTTTAAGTATGTTCTTTTTATTGAGATTATGATTTTAGGAAATCATGTTGTTCACCATCGTCCCCTGGGCATGTTTAGATGATAGAATCCTCCCTAACTCTCACAATTCTCTCAGATTGGTTGTGGATTGGTAAACTTTGTTGTTTGCTTTGTCTCATGGGCATGGTTTTGTAATGGAATCACTTATAGTTCTCATACCTCTCATCCTCTGAGAACTAGATCAAGGGAAGTTCATACCTCTCATCCTCTCAAAACTAGATCAAGGGAAGTTCATATTTGATTTTTAATGAGATATTTTCCAATTGGATGAAGATGGGACTCTGATTCCAGTTGTGTTCGTGAATCAAGCATAGATCTCCCTAATCTCTACAAGTGGATCCTTGAAAACCCTGGTTTCCCACTTTTGAATTTCACAAGTTTTTCATTAAGTTGTTCACAATTAGTCTCTCACATATTCCAAATTTAGGTTTTCATCTTCTTCTAGTTCTAGTTCTAGTCGCTTTCAGAAAACACACGAGATTAGTCCCTGTGGATTCGACCTCGGTCTCACCGAAATTATTACTACATCACAGCCCTGCACTTGGGGTTGTGAACAGCTAACAGTGAAGTGTGAACTGACAGTGGGGTGTACTAACAAGCTAATGAAAAAAAAAAAGTAACTTAAAATCCAAACACACCCTAAGTTACTTTTTACACTAAAGTTAGTTTGGTAAGCATCATCATAGAAGTAACTTAATGCTAAAAGCTACTTATTTCAATAAGTTTCTTCTTTAGCTTCTTGACTTGTTACTTTTCTACTTCTCTCTCAATCATGGTCCATGTCAAAGGAGCCTCTCTCTCATAATCCTTATCAAAGGAGGCCCCACGTGATGGATTATCCCTATCAAAGGTGGGGCCCACACGATGAACAGACCACATCAAAGGTGGGCCCCACACGATGGGTGACCCCATATTAATCTGGACCCACATAATGGATAGGGACCATTAAAGGCCAGCCCCTAATGATAAATAGCACACATCCAAAGCGGACTAGTATAGTGGACAACCCACTTCAAAGGTGGGGCCTACATGATGGACAGCCCACTTCAAAGGTGGGGCCTGCATGATGGACAGCCCACATCAAAGGTGGGCTCTGCATGATGGGTAGTGGTCATTGAAGTCAGGCCCCGCATGATGGACGGCCTACGTCAAAGGTGGGGCCCACATGATTGATGGTCCACATCAAAGGGGGGCTCCACATGATGAGCGGTTGATGTTGAAGGTGGGGCCCACATGATGGATAATAACAATGATGGTGAACCCCACATGATGGATGACCAATATTAAAGTTGGGCCCTACATAATGGGTGGTGCACATTAAAGGTTGGCCCTTTATGATGAATGGCTCACATCCAAGGTGGGCCCTACATGATGGACGGTCCACATCAAAGGTGAGGCCCACACAATGAACAATCCACATCAAAGGTTGGCCCCACATGATGGACAATGAATATGAGGGTGGACCAAACAAACCCAAGGGATAAACACTTATGTGATGTTGGAAACAAAACAAGCTTTTCTACTTTTTAGCTGACGAGTATGATGTTTATCAAACAACCTTATTTACTAAATAAGTATAACCCAAAATAAGCTACTTAAGGCATAAATAGCTTATCTAAAGTAACTTACAATACAAACACCTCCTTAAATACTGGGAAGAACTTTACAAATGAAAAACTGCACAACTAAATAGACCCCGTATAGCTCAGCCAAAGTAGACTCGACAAGTAGTCAACGAGTAGATCATATTATATTTTTCTCACATCAAAATGAGTAACACCTGATATGGTTAGTGCCCAGACTTCTATATATGGAAACAAGAGATCTTCTAGCTAAGCAATGAACTGAGTGATCCTCAAGATTATCGAATAATCAAAGCCCTCCCAAAATCAAGCTACCTACACAAACAAATCTTGCAATGGCATTTCTTGATGCTAATGCAAACCCACTAATATAAACTCACCAACTAATATTTGCAGATTGAACATCCAAATTACAAGTTTAAATCATAAAAAATAATAATAAATTCCCCAATGTGTTAAGGTTTAATTTGTCTGGTTCCCAACAACCAAGGCATTCAATAATAGTAATGATGGTTATAACAGCCACCACCATTACCACTACAATACATGCCGCAATGGTCATTGCGACCGCTTTTTTTTTAACAATTTATGACCATTATGGGGCTGTTAAGGGCCATTTTCTGTTACGGCCCCTTAACGCGTAATGGTTCCCACGATTACCATTACATAACAGCCGTTAGAGCTGTTGCATAACCATTTTTTAATAAGTGCGGTGAAAGCAAAAAACAAAAATCGCAAACACTAAAAAATAATTCACACCCATAAATTAGCAATAATGAAAAGATTCAACAGAATTCATATGTAAAGAAGCAGAACCTGATCAAAAGCAATAGAGAAAGAGATGAATTATGCCAAGAGTTCAGTGGATCATGCTTTCACGCACATCGACCATGTATGTAACACATGACCATGTATGTAACACATATTAGTGAACCCGCATTGATAGGCATTGCCGGAAAAAGAATGATCAGATGATCCTAGCCACCTAACTAGTGCACGCCTAATCAACAGTTGATAAGAAACAATTGTCGGTCCAAATCCAACAGGCAAAATTGAATACTTAGGATCATCAGATCATGTGCCACATTACAGACTGGGCATGGCCTGAAAATAACATGGATGGCACGATCCTATCCATTGGATCATGGATCAGCAAATGCACCATTGAAAGGTAAGATGATCCAAGGCCCAAATGGGGTCGTCGAGTCATCTTCTTACTCTTTAATGGCCCAACCATTTAGATGGTCTGGAGTAATATACCTAACAGCCATGTACAGAGTAGATGTGTGAGTGAGTACAGTCCACTATACTATGCCAGACTACCATATATAATTCCACTAAACCAGAAATAAGGGGAAAAAACACCCAAAAAAAAAAACCCAACAAAAAAATGCAAAGATAAATTTTTCATGAATATTAGAAAAAGAAAGGGGAGAGAAGGCAAAATGTGAAACTATCTGCACAGTTACCAATCACAGCAAAGACTAACATTCCTACCATTTCTATTATTTTCTGTCATTTTTCTTTGGATATAAAAATTCGAGAAAGAAACTACAGAAATAAAGAAGAAAAACTCAATTGGGTTTTGTAGGATTTCTTACAGCAAGAAAATACAGAAATAAATAAGAATTTTTCAGTTGGGTTTTGCAGATTTTCTTACAGTAGAGAGAGAGAGTGGAGGAGAGCAGATTCTAGTGTTTTGATTTTTGGTCTTTTCTTCTGTATTCGATCTTGATCTTTTGTGGGATTCTGTGGCTTTTATTTCTGAGAGAGGCTTTTATTTCTGAGAGAGAGCTCCCCTCCCGGACGCGGATTGCGTCCTACCCCCGCCAGTCTCCAGCTGGGAATGGGCAGGAGCTTTGAGCGGCGAAAGTGATGTATGGATCTTATCCACACCGTTCGTCCATTTTTTCGTATCATTTTATCGTATAATCCGAAAAATAAGTCAGATACAATTCTCAAATGGACCACACTACAGGAAGTACGGTGATAATGATTCTCACCGTTGAAACTTTTCTAGGGCTCACCGCGATGTTTATTTTCCACCTAAACTATTCATAAAGTTTCATAAATTTAAATAAAACAAAAATATCACCTCCATAAAAAACTTCTGTGGCCTCAAAAAGTTTTCAACGGTAATATTTTAATCCCCATTTTTATAGTTCACTTGAGAATTAGATCTACCTCATTTTTAACTTATATCCTAAAATGACACAAAAAAAAATTAACTTATATCCTAAAATGACACAAAAATATATATATATATATATATATAGATGGATAACACATACATCACGGTGGCGACTCAAAGCACCTGCCCGTTCCCAGCTGGAGACAGGCAGGGGTAGGACGCGCGTCCGGAAGGGAGAAGGATTTTTGGAGGTTGGTTATTCACACGCGTGTGGCTGCCCTTCCCATACACACGCAGCTTCGTACATGCGAATATCTAACACGAATTTGAGATCTGAGCTTTCCATCAGGTGGGCCATGATGTTAAAATATTTTTTCCTAAAATCCAGGCCATATCACGTTGAATCTTAGCGTACGAAACGAATGGACGGCCTAGAAAATTTCTATTTAACTGTCAGTTTGTACATTGTGTACAAGCTGAGGAGTGAAACGAACTCGAGGCAGATGATCTGACCGTTGTTTCAAACAATGTAGAATGTTCAGATATTTCAACACGTGTTGCGTATTTAGAAATGTGCCTGCGTGTGGATGGTCTACCTCACGCGCGCGATGAGTAACCATGATTTTATAGATGATTCTTGAATCTTACCTCTAGGAAGGAGTGCCGTTCGTTTCATTTCTACCTCTGCATGCACGAGAGAAATTCTATCTTCATTCGGATCAAAATATCACTTTTACCCAAAGTGGATTGTGATCTTTTTATTTAAATAACAATTAAGGTAAAGTAAAGCGAGGAATAATAAAAAAATTTATTATAAATATTTATGGGTAGATCTTATAAAAGATAAAGCTAATGACGTCTACAATATTTGAATTATCTATGTAAATGCTATATAGTTGGTTCTCATTCTTCTTAGACTATGAGTGTCAACATGCATGTCTGAACTTTAGCCATTTGGATTCTTGATGGTATTTTGAATGATCCAAGCCACTTGTATGATGGGCCATACCATGGATAAGGGACATGCAAAACATAAAAACTCTTATATAGCTGTATCATGACTGTTTGATCATAACATGCGAGAGGGAATAGATTGAGAAATATGTTGTCCATTGAGTTAAGGGTTCTTGGTTTAGATAGCATGTACTGAGAGTCTGAGACATAGTTGTAGCACGAGTTTGTATGGACAAATTTAAGGTTTTATAGTCTTAAAATTACATTTTCATTATTTGGAAGATAAAAATATCCCACTAACACATGCTTCTCGTACAGTATGTTCCCGTCTCAAAATCAAAAAAGTTTTTTAGGAATGGATGTGGGGCCTACTAAAAATTGAAATTCATCATGCCTTTTTTGCCGATCTAATCCGTACATTTTAATTGGATAATCATGAACTTACATAAGGGATCTTTTAGTTTTTTAGATATATATAGAAATGTCTGAGTCCCACAACTATATTAATGTTGTGTGTTAATTTTGAATTGCTTCCTTTGATGTGGTTTATCTATGATGAGTTTTGCTCACAAATTTGAACTGACAACATGAAATTAATATACCTTACAAGTGGATGGGTTAGATTGCTTCATAACAACCCAGTGGGCCTCACATAAGATGTGGATGAGTTCAAAACGTGGAGCATTTGCCTCATGAGGCCATTTGGTCGTTTACTTCTTCCTTCATTCGTTTTTTTAACGGGAGGGGGTGGAGGGTGTGAAAGGAATGGTAGTGTTTTTTAGTTCTATTCATTCTTCCTTCTTCCTTTCTTTTTCCTTTATTGGTTTTCTCTATAGTTGTTTTTTTGTTTTTTTATTTGGTATGAATGGTGGGAGCTTGTAAAATGGGGAGAGTGTAAAAAAATATTATAATTGATGAATTTTTATAATGAAAGGATGTTGTAATTGGTGAATTTCATAATGAAAGAATATTGTAATTGATAAATTTTATGAGGAATAATGTTGTAATAGAAAAATGTGATGAATATTTGAATGAATCAATTTTGTAATGGAAAATTATTTTAATAGATGAGTAGATGAATGTTGTAAAAGATTATTGTTGTGATGGAAGAATGTTGAGATGGAAGTATCTTGTAATGGATTAATGTTTTATTGTAGATCATCAATATTTACTATGAATCGCCCATATTCATTATAGATCATTGATATTTACACTGCGGATTGCTGATGTTTAGTGTAGATTGTTGATATTCACTGCGGATTGCCAATATTCCGTGCCAATCGCCAATATTTACAGTGAAACGCTGATATTTTCACTATAAATCATTAATATTCACCATGGGTTACCAATC
The DNA here is from genome assembly GCA_030180095.1 of Magnolia changhungtana. NCBI lineage: Eukaryota > Viridiplantae > Streptophyta > Magnoliopsida > Magnoliales > Magnoliaceae > Magnolia > Magnolia changhungtana. The sequence continues at coordinate 4,271,626 of JASAUF010000586.1, read as the reverse complement.
CAACAAAAATGGTCATAACTCCCTCCATATATGTTCAATTTTGATGATCTTATACTCGTTGGAAATGTTATTTGATGACCTTTCAAATTGTTTTAGAATCATTTCATTTGGACAAATTTTAGTACCAAAAAGTTTGCCCAGAATTTATTATTCACTTTAGGCCACCGATCTGATAAAAATAGTCATAGCTCCCTCATTACATATCCAATTTGGTTGATGATGTAGAGCGGGTCGCGGACAGTTTCATGGCCAAGATGGATCAGAAAAGGCCCGGTCAACGACAGAAGTGATCCGGACCGTGGGACCTTAGATCGGGCATATCTCGCAATCCGGAATGAGTTACCTGACGTAAAATATATGATTTTGGGGTAGAATAAGCTACTTTAGCCAACCAACCCGCTAAGCCAGGTTGCGACGCCCGGAATTGCGAAAAACTCCTGGATCGACGGTCTTTTCCCTGTTTTAATTTCGTTTTTACTACAAATAGTAAGTTTTAGTTTGATTATAACTCTTCATCCGTCGGGCTTTTGGTCAAACTGAGGTTGCGAATCGCACGTTGGGAAACCTCCTTCGATGTATTTTATGAGAAAACCGAAGCAGTGGGATTTGACTTTGTCTCAGGTGGAGTTTGCATTCAACAATATGATGAACCGCTCGACAGGGAAATCCCCGTTCCGGGTTATTTACGGACGAGTACCCCGCCACACACTAGACTTGGTCCCTCTGCCCATGCTCCCAGACATGAGCATTGCAGCAGAATATATGGCTAACAAGATCATGGGCATTCATGCGGAGGTACAAACCAAGCTACATGCCTTGAACAAAAAGTATAAGGAGCAAGCGGACAAGCATCAGCGACAAAAAGTGTTCAAGGTAGGCGATCAAGTAATGGTCCATTTGCACAAAGAACGATTTCCGACCGGAACGTACAACAAGTTGAAGAATAAAAAGATTAGACCGGTACCAATCATCTGAAAGATCAATGACAATGCTTATGTTGTTGATCTTCCAGATGACATGACGATCTCACGAACTTTCAACATCATAGACCTGACTGAGTATTATGAACCAGCGCAGGATGAGAACTCGAGGACGAGTTCTTTTAAAGTGGAGAGGACTGATGTAGAACGGGTCGCGGACAGTTTCATGGCCAAGATGGATCAGAAAAGGCTCGGTCGACGACAGAAGTGATCCGGACCGTCCGACCTTAGATTGGGCGTATCTCACAATCCGGAATGAGTTAATTGACGTAAAATATATGATTTTGGGGTAGAACGAGCTACTTTAGCCAACCAACTATGCTATGCAGGGTTACGATGCCCGGAATTGCGAAAAACCCCTGGATTGACGGTCGTTTCCTTGTTTTAATTTCATTTTTACTATAAATAGTAAGTTTTAGTTTGATTATAACTCTTCATCTGTCGGGCTTTAAGAGTTGCGCCCAACATGAAAAGAGCTTAGAATAATTAGGAGAACAGTTTGGTGAAGCCAAATAGGACACTTACTATTTTTGACTGAAAACCTTGCGCACTAGTAGACATCATGATCGTCTATAAATAGTAAGTTTACTATTTATAGTAAGTCGCGATTTCTAGGAGTTTTAGTTGTAGTTTGATTCTGATTTCTTTCTCATTGCTTAGTACCCCTATTTAAAGGGTTGTGAACTCATTTTTATTCATTCATTAATCAATTTCGAATTTATTAGAATTTATTCTTATTTTCTGCTTTCTTTCCTTGTGGATTCGAGAAGTCTCTGTGAGGAGTCCAGAGAAGTTTCGTGGATTCGGAATAGTTATCCTCTTAAGGAAGATGATGCTCGACCTCACGTCCTCCCCTGCGTCAGTTTGGTATCAAAGTGAGATTTCTTCTCGGATAGATGGCTTCTAACGATGGGTCGGGCAACAATTTCATGAGCGGTGCTCCAGGAAATTTACCTTTAATGGCAGCAGCTTTTGAAGTAGCACAACAAGAGAATCGACAAACCATGTAAGGGATGCAGGCTTCCATCGACCGCATAGCGGATCTCTTAGAGGAAAACCTAAGGCAACTCCGTGTTCCTGGTAGTAATCCTCCACCACCAATTGCTGAAACTCGTAATCGCCTTGATCGTAGGATAGTACTGGCAGTACATCCAAGGGTCATTCCTGAGGAAAGGAGCTCCAGTGAGGAGGAAATCGACGACATAGTCTTCCAATACCTCAGACATGGCGGCGATCGAGTAAATCGAACGGATCGAGAGTTCAAAATGCGGGTTGATATTCCTAGCTTCAATGACCAACTACACATTGAGGATTTCCTCGATTGGCTTTTCGGAAGTTGAGCGATTTTTCGACTATATGGACATCCCTGAAGCAAAGAAGGTCAAACTTATGGCCTGTAAGTTGAAAGGAGGAGCTTCAGCTTGGTGGGAACAACTGCAACTTGCGCGAACCAAGCAAATAAAAGCATAAATCCGTACCTGGCAGCGATTGAAGCAGCTACTACGTGCCCGATTCCTCCCTAGCGATTAAGATAAGGTATTATTTCAACAATACCAAAATTGTCGATAGGGTAGTCGGTCGGTGAGAGAATACGCAGAAGAATTTTACCGCCTGGCAGCGCGTAACGATTTGGTCAAGACTGAATCGCAGCAAGTGGCTCGATTCAACGGTGGATTATGTATGGTTATCCAAGATCGGGTTTAGATGCAGTCCGTCTAGACGATGAATGATGCGATTAAGTTGGCTACTCGGGCAGAAGCGCAACTTGAACGTCCTAACACACGGACGTATCTTACTGCAAGGATCCTTGTGACAGGTCTACCCCAAGGAACTGCACAGCCCAAGGGGAAGGAGCCTGTAGGAGCACGCACTCAACCTCCTACGTCTGAGAACCGAGATCAGGAAAGCGAGCAAGATAGACTCCAAAGGGGCGTATCGACTGCTACTGGTCCAAGTAGAATTCTGAACCCCTATGCTCGACCAAGGCCCGACAACTGCTATCGTTGTGGCCAACCGGGCCACCTATTAAATACTTATCCCCAGTGAAAAGTGGCAAACCTGGCCATTAATGATGGTAGTGCTGATAACGCTTATGAAGATCCAGATATTGAAGAACAGGAGCCTACCATCGAGGACGAGGCAGATGATTCAGGTTAGGTTCAGTAAAATCACGGCGAGTCACTAGTCGTAAGGCGACTATTATATGCGCCAAGAAAAGAAGTGCATCCACAGCGGCATAACATCTTCCGCACTAGGTGTACGGTGAATCGAAAGGCTTGTGACGTGATCATTGACAATGGGAGCAGCGAGAACATCGTCTCTAAGGTCATAGTGGAAAAATTGTAATTGAAAACGGAGCGTCATCCCTCTCCATATACAATCGATTGGATTAAGAAGGTCAGCGAAACAAAGGTAATTGAAAAGTGCACCATATCCTTTTCAATTGACAAACATTATAATGATGAAGTAGTATGCGATGTGGTTGACATGGAAGCATGTCACATACTACTCGGTCGGCCCTAACAATCTGACTGTGACGCCACTCATAAAGGGCGAGATAACATATATATCTTCATCAAGGACGGCCGGAAGACCATATTGGCCTCCACAGGGACCACCTGAAACTTCTAAAGTGGAGGGCAGCTTTCTCTTAACCATACGGGACTTCGTGGAAGAATCTAAAGAAACAGGACAGACGTATGTTTTAATTGTAAAAGGAAAAGAACTCAAGTCTACCATCATCCCTGAAAGACTAAGGCCCCTGCTACATGAATTCAAAAAAATCTGGCCCGATGACCCTCCCGATGGGTTACCCCCCATGCGGGATATCCAACACCATATCGACTTTATCCATGGGTCCAGTTTACCTAATCGTCCTCATTATCGAATGAGTCCGAATACGTGCGAGATTCTGCAGGAACAAGTAGAGGAGTCGATCCGCAAGGGTCTTATTCGAGAAAGCATGAGTCAATGTGTTGTACCAGCTCTATTAACTCCAAAGAAATATGGGAGTTGGCGCATGTGTGTCGACAGCCGAGTCATCATCAAAATCACCATAAAATATAGGTTTCCTATACCACGATTGGACGATATGCTGAACATGTTAGAGGGTGCAAAAATATTCTCTAAATTGGACCTAAGGAGCGGCTACCATCAGATTCGAATACAACCGGGTGATGAGTGGAAAATGGCCTTTAAGACCAAGAAAGGATTATACGAATGGATGGTCATGCCCTTCGTTCTTTCGAATGCGCCTAACACATTTATGAGATTGATGAACCAAGTTCTGAAACCCTTTATTGGGCTGTTTGTTATGGTTTATTTCGATGATATTTTGATATACAGTCAAAACGAAACCACCCATATGGAACACCTCAATAAGGTCTTTTAAGTGCTAATTAAAATAAATTGTATCTCAATTTAAAAAAGTGCAGCTTCATGACTGATAGCCTATTTTTTCTGAGTTTTGTCGTAACATTCACAGGCATTCAGGTGGATGAGGAAAAGGTGAAGGCAATCAGAGAATGGCCAGTTCCCACAAATATTCACGAAGTGCAAAGTTTTAATGGACTGGTGACATTCTACCATCGATTCGTGAAAAATTTCAGTACCATTATGTCACCAATCACATATTGCATGAAGAAATGACAGTTTCAGTGGACTAACGAAGCCGACAGGAGCTTTACCGAAATCAAGCGTAGATTATCCACGACCCCAGTTTTTGTACTTTTCAACTTCGACAAACTGTTTGAAGTCGAATGTGATGCCTCATATGTCGGAATTGATGGAGTTTTGTCTCAAGAAGGTAGGTCGGTAGCCTTTTACAGTGAGAAACTTAACGATGCAGGCAAGAAGCGGTCTACATATGAGATCGAGTTATATGCGATGGTTAAGGCACTGCGACACTGGCGACATTATTTGATTCAAAGGGAATTCATACTTTACACGGACTATCAAGCTCTCAAATTTATTAATAGTCAAGCTAACATTAACCGTGTGCATGTTAGAAAGATCTCGTTTTTGCAGGAATTCACGTTCGTACTAAAACACAAGTCAGGGCAACAGAACAAAGTAGTTGATGCACTGAGTCACCGTATAACTTTGTTAGTCACTATGAGCAATGAGGTTGTCGGGTTCGAGCGCCTCAAAGACATATATGCCGACAACGACGACTTCAAAGATGTATGGGTTAGATGCCAATAAGGTCACCCCGACGACTTACATATGTAAGACAGGTTCCTTTTCAAGGGAAATCGACTGTGCATCCCGAACAATTCGCTAAGGGAATAGATAATTCAAGAGCTACATGAAGGTGGCCTCAGTGGACACCTTGGGCAAGACGAGACGCGAGCTCTTGTGGAAGAACAATATTACTGGCCGCAATTGGTATGTGATGTGGAAAAAGTAGTCCAACGTTGTTATATTTGTCAGACTGCCAAGGAGTAATCTCATAATACGGGCCTCTACACCCTGTTACCCGTGCTCGTCGGCCCTTGAGAGGATTTATCTATGGACTTTGTGCTTGGTCTCCCACGAACACAACGCGGCATGGATTCAGTGTTCGTAGTAGTAGATCGTTTCTCCAAGATGGCGCACTTTATTCCATGCAAGAAGACTCTCGATGCAACACATGTGGCAAATCTATTCTTCAGAGAAATTGTGTGGCTACTCGGGATTCCCAAGACTATTACTTCTGATCGTGACACGAAGTTCATAAGCCACTTTTGGCGGACGTTGTGGACTCGATTCGATACACGACTTCAGTTCAGCAGCGCCTACCACCCACAGACTGACGATCAAACTGAGGTTATGAATCTTACGTTGGGAAACCTTCTTCAATGTATTTCAGGAGAAAAACCGAAGCAGTGAGATTTGGCTTTGTCTCAGGTGGAGTTTGCATTAAACAACATGGTGAACTACTCAACAGGGAAATCCTCATTCCAGGTTCTTTACGGACGAGTACCCCGCCACACACTAGACTTAGTCCCTCTGCCCAAGCTCCCAGGCATGAGCATTGCAGCAAAACATATGGCTGACAAGATCATGGGCATTCATGCGAAGGTACAAACTAAGCTACATGCCTTGAAAGAAAAATACAAAGAGCAAGCGGATAAGCATCGACGACAAAAAGTGTTCGAGGTAGGCGATCAAGTAATGGTCCATTTGTGCAAAGAACGATTTCCGACCGGAACATACAACAAGTTGAAGAATAAAAAGATTGGACCGGTACCAATCATCCGAAAGATCAATGGCAATGCTTATGTCGTTGATCTTCCAGATGACATGGCGATCTCACGAACTTTCAACGTCGCGGACCTGACCGAGTATCATGAACTAGCGCAGGATGAGAACTCGAGGACGAGTTCTTTCGAAGTGGAGGGGACTGATGTAGAGCAGGTCGCGGATAGTTTCATGACCAAGATGGATCAGAAAAGGCCCTGTTGATGACAGAAGTGATCCGGACCGTCGGACCTTAGATCGAGCGTATCTCGCAATCCGGAATGAGTTACCTGACGTAAAATGTATGATTTTGAGGTAGAATGAGCTACTTTAGCCAACCAACCTGGCAATGCCGGGTTGCGACACACGGAATTGCGAAAAACCCCTGGATCGACGGTCGTTTCCCTGTTTTAATTTCGTTTTTACCATAAATAGTAAGTTTTAGTTTGATTATAACTCTTCATCTATCGGGCTTTAGGAGTTGCGCCCAACGTGAAAAGAGCTTAGAATAATTAGGAGAACGGTTTGGTGAAGCCAAATAGGACACTTACTATTTTTGGCCGAAAACCTTGCGCACTAGTAGACATTAAGACCGTCTATAAATAATAAGTTTACTATTTATAGTAAGTTGCGATTTCTAGGAGTTTTAGTTGCAGTTTGATTCTGATTTCTTTCTCATTGCTTGGTACCCCTATTTAAAGGGTTGTGAACTCATTTTTATTCATTCATTAATCAATTTCGAATTTATTAGAATTTATTCTTATTTTCTGCTTTCTTTCCTCGTGGATTCGAGAAGTCTCTGTGAGGAGTCCTGAGAAGTTCCGTGGATTCGAAATAGTTATCCTTTTGAGGAAGACGGTGGTCAACCTCATGTTCTCCCCTGCGTCAGTTGATCCTATACTCGTCGGAAAGATAATTTAATGAAATTTTAGATAAAATTGGAATCATCTCATTTGAACACCATTTTAATTGTTAAAGAGTAAAAAACAATAAATATCATTGACCTACAATGAATGATAAACTTTGGGCCCACTTTGAGGCAATCAAATGATGTTCAAATGAGATAATTTCAAATCTATTTGAAATTTCATCAAATTATCTTTCCAACAAGCATAAAATCACTCAAATCGAACATATAACGAGAGAGTTATGGTCATTTTCGTCAAATCGATGGCCCATAATGAATGATAAAATTTGGGCACATGTTTAGGAAATCAAATGGTGTCTGAATGAGATGATTTCAATTTCATTTAAAATTTCATCAAATTACCTTTCCAACGAGTGTAGGATTACCCAAATTAGATATGTAACGAGGGAGTTATGGTCATTTTTATATATCGGTATCTCCATAATGAATATCAATGATGCATAGTAAAAATATCAGCGATTCACAGTGAATATCGGTGATACTTAATAAATATCGACGATTCACATTGAATATCGACGGTTCATAGTGAATATTAACGATCTGCATTGAATATCGGCGATCTATAATATAAATATTGGTGATCCACAATGAATACGGCCGATTCACAATAAATATCGATGATCCACCATTCCACATTCATCCATTACAAAATACTTTCATCTTAACATTCTTCCATTACAAAAATTCATCTATTATAACAGTCATCCATTACAACATTTATTCATTCAAACATTCATCCCATCCATTTATTACAATATTCTCCCATTACGAAATTTATTAATTACAACATCCTTTTTATTATAAAAAATCATCCATTACAGTAATCTTTAACACTTTCTTCCCATTCTCAAACTCCTACCATTTATACCCAGTAAAAAAATTCAAAAAATAATTACGAAGAAAACCAAGAAATGAATAAGTAAAAAATGAAGAAAGTAGGAAGAATGAATAAAGAAGAGAACATAAAACAAACACTATCCTCCCTTTCACACACTTTTCTTAAGGGAGATTATTATTATTATTTTTTAAAAAAAAAAAAGAGGAAGAAGGAAACGGCCAAATGGCCCTAGTGCAGAAGGGGCATGTACTTTAAATCCATCCACATCTTATGTGGGGCCCACTAGGTTGTCGTAAAATAAATACAACCCGCCCATATATAAGAGATTATAATTTCATATCATTGATTCAAGTTTGGGAGCAAAACTCATTATAGATGGACCATATCGAAAGAAACAATTTAGAATTATCGCACAACATTAGTGTAGTTGTGGCTTGAAGAGAACTTCAAACGGAAATTTGGAAAAACTTTCCTATGAGTTCATAAGAGTCACGAGATAGGCCAAATTTCAACTTTTACTAGGAGTTACGTCTCTTTTTTAAAATGACATTTCTCTTTTCGAGAGAAGAGCCCACCATTACAAGACATAATAATTATAGCAAAGTGGCATTTTCGTCATTCGAAAAATGATAAAGTAATTTCAAAGTTAAAAAACTTTAGTTTCTACATACTCCTACAACGACTACGGCAAAATTCAAAGTTATCTTGACCACAAACCCTCGAATTCAAAATGAATATAAAAAGTTGAGGGAAGCTAATTGTGTCCACGTACCTAAGTAGTATGGTGATGTCATGAAGTTTTACGGCCCCACTATGATGCATGTCTTATTTTAATACTGCTCATCTATTTTGTGATGGGCTCAAGCATGAGGCATATTCAAAGCTCAAGCGGACCACATCACATAAAGCAGTGGGGACAATGATGCCGATCGTTGGAACTTTTCTAATGCCCACAATGCTTATTCGCCATCTAGCCTATTCATACATAAAGTTATGGTCTTGTAAAAGGACGTTTGGTAGACGTAGTAAGAAAATAACAAAAGACCACATGCCTGCTTGGTGATCTGAACCGTTCACCTAGTGGACCCCACCATGGATGATCATGTCATAAATCACCTCATCAGTACAATCTTTACCATCTAATTAACAGGAATCTGCTTTATTGGATGTGAACGGTCAGGCTTAGTTTTAAGTTTTAACCATACGCTTGCAGGCCATGGCCATGGTCATCTAACCGTCCGATGAGTGATATTTTTCCCTGGCACCCCATCCAACATAGTTCACACTGGATGAACGGTGTGGATCATCATGATGAGGCACGTACATGCTAGATTTCACAAAATTCTGTGTTATTAGCTCCCATTTCATGGTCTTTCTCTATCATTCCAGAAGACCACCATACCGAAATAAACCACCAAAGATTCTCTCTCACCTATTGGACCGTCCAAGCTTATCATATTCCCATGGATAAGGCCATAAGGGCACCTTTTTGTTTTTGCTTTTTGTCCCATGAGAAGATCCCATGGAGATATTACACTGGCTGTGTGGGGCCCACCATGATGTGTGTCAAACATCCAAACCGTGGATTGGAGGTACCCCATCATCCAGATGTGATACGCAAAAAATTTCAGCTAGATCCAAAGCTAAGTTAGACCATTCAACAAATCTTTTCATAGGATGGCCTCACTAGCATAAAAATCCGAATACTAACGGCTGAAATCATCACCCAAGGGGGCTGTATGGATTTGGGCAAAGTTGTATTGCAACAAGCAGCCAGAGTAACTAAAACTATGTAGCACGTGTGAACGTACAGATATGTCAAATTTGAATATACACGTGTGTAACTGTGCCACCAACCATTTTTATCAGCATGTGTCACAGTATGTCCTGCGATATTGTGATACAGCGCATTTATTAGCGATATAGCGATATATTGTGATATTTTGAAAATATGGCATTTATAAGCTTACCTAATAATATTGTTTTGTGCGGTATGTATTGGTAGAGATTGGTAATGTTACACTTATGTTAGATCACTTGTGAAAAGAATTAAATATTAGCCAAAAATCTAAAAATGATTTTTTCCCAAAATTTTTTTAACATAGGCCTTGGTGGGATTTCACCATCTATATATATAGATAATCAAACCCTTCACCAGGTGTTGAAACTCCTGAGAATCTACCATTGGAGCAAGAGAAAGGATGAAATTTTATTTTTTTGTTATGATTACAATCTTAAGGAAATGTAGACCACCGTTTTAGTTTGTTTGGAGAGGAAAGGAGATTTGGTTGCTGGAATTAAAATAAGAGAGCGTATAGTATCAAAAACCCAATCACTAAGTTCTTGCTAATTTGAATGGTTTTCGTTTGTTTAAATTTTTCAATGAAATGAAATTAGTAATCCACAATTGTCTGTGTTTTGAGTGTTCGAACATAAATTTTGACTTCTAAATTTTAAATTTAGAGAAAATTAAAAAAATAATTCAACTTTACATTTAACTCACAATTAATGTGTGAAAAAATACACCAGAGTGCTTGGAGAGTGATCTACATATTAACCAAAATTTTTGAATTTGAAAAATATATTATTTTTAATTAAATATACAAATAATAAATAAATAATATTTTTCTAAAAAGGATTGGCCAGATGTTATTTATGGCTAATATTTATGTGTTTATGAGTGTATGCTAATATTAACACCCGGGTGGTAGACTCTTAGGAGTTTCAACACCCCGTCAAGGGGTCGAGTATCCATAGGTGGTGAAATCCCATTGGCGTGAGTTTGTGGGGGTGTGTGTGCGTGTGTTAAAAAAATAATAATAAAATAAAATAAAAATGAGTGTATCCTGATATTAACCCCGCCACACTCATTTATTTATTTTTAAAAATTAATTATTTTTAAATTACAAAATACATGCACCATACATTGTAGTATAGATTTGGTGCAAGTATTTAGTACATTAAATATACTAATAAATTTATGAATTACAAAAATACCAATGATTTCTTTAATTACTATTTTAATTTTTAATTTAAAATATATAAAAATATTTGAGATGATATTACCTACTTTTCTAACATTCTTTTTGACTAATGTACTTATATAACTAGAAAATGACTAGAAAAAGGAAGGCAATCCAGCATTAGCTAGTAGCATGGGACACTACTTTCCGACAACCGATATAGGTCTAAGTGAAACTATTACGACCCTTGAACTTGGGGACATACACACACTTAGACCATCCGTACACCTTGTAACTATACTCAAAGGCCAATATACTTTCATAATGTTGACTGTTCGTTGGACCAACCATTGAAAATCCTATCTATTAATTTGAAATCCAACCGTTCACTTCACCTTTAGACTGCTTGATCATGTCAAACCAACTTCGAGATTCTCCCATCTGCCCATGTGCATGCTCATCTACAAATCTGACCATCTATCTTCCTTATTACCCTCATTCAAGCTTATCTAAGCATAAAGATTGTTAGCGAGAAAATGACCACTGTAGACAAACCCTTTTACCCAGCGGTTTCTATGAAAGAATACAAACCTTAGTTACCAATCTAGACTATCACGTGCGGACAGCGATGTTGAGGACGAAATTACCCCTCCTTTTCGCTGCGAAGACGTGCCTCGAACTGAGAGTTGTACGAACGGCTTAAAAGGATTGGGTACTCCCCACCAGCCAATGGCGGATGGTCGGTGGTCTGTGGGCCCCACCATGATGTATGCTATTCATCCATGCCGTCCATATATTTTTCCATATCATTTTATGGTATACGACCAAAAATGAGGTATATGCAAATCTCAAGTGTACCACATTACTGAAACATGATGTTGAATGAGCGTCGACCATTAAAAACTTTTTGGGGGCCCACTGTGATGTTCGTGAGAAATCCTCCCCGTCTAAGTTCATTCATAGGTCACAAAGACACGGGATGAAGAAGAAAAACAAATTTATAATGATCCAAAACTTTTATAACCCCTAAAAGGGTTTGATAGTAGACGTTCAATTCCCCATTGCCTTTTACAGTGTAGTCTACTTGATAGTTAGATCTATCTTATTTTTAGTCTCAAGCCTGAATACGAGCTCGCCAAATAGATGGACGGTTTGGATATAACACATACCTCATAATAGGACCCACAAAAAGCGGTGGGATTACAACAGCAAAAAAAAAAAAAAAAAAGCGTCGATATATCGACAGCCAGTCGATATATCGAAAATGGTCCAGAACTGTCTAGTGAGTTTTCTTCAAAAATCTTACAATTTTCGATATATCGACTGTCTGTCGATAAATCGAAAATGGTGCTTTACCTTTAGCTACGGATTATAACCGTAGCCATAACTGTAGTCTGTGTCCGTCTTTGAAATTTTTTATTTTTTTTATTTATTTTTTATTTTTTACATAAAAAATTTTATTCTACCTACAATTTTCTTTAATACATATTTATATAAATAAGTATATATAAGCATATAAAATTTTTTTCCCTCTTTTTTTTTCATTTATTTCTTTAATCATTTAACAAGAATATCTTCTAAACCAAAATTAGTTACTTGACGTACCACATATAATTTTGGGGTAAGAGAAGCTACTTTAGCCAACCAACCTAGTTATTTTCCAAGATTCCATTAGGTCGATGGTTGAGCGAGGCAACGTAGAAATTGAGCGAGGCAACGTAGAAAACGAGCGAGGGAACCTACGATTTGAGCTAGGCAACCTAGGAATTGAGCAAGGGAAGCTAGAAATTGAGCGAGGTAACGTAGAAATTGAGCGAGGGAAGCTAGAAATTGAGCGAGGCAACGTAGGAATTGAGTGAGGAAGCCGGGAAATTGAGCGAGGAAGCGAATGAGCGAGGCAACCCAGGAGTTGAGCGAGGAAGGTAGAAATTGAGCGAGGAACCCAGAGTTGAGCGAGGAAGGTAGAAATTGAGCGAGGAAGGTAGAAATTGAGCGAGGGCAACCTAAAAATTGAGCGAGGGAAGCTAGAAATTGAGCGAGGGAAGGTAGAAAATGAGCGAGGCAACCTAGAAATTGAGCGAGGGAAGGTAGAAATTGAGCCAGGGAAGGTAAAAATTGAGCGAGGGAAGGTAGAAATTGAGCGAGGGAAGCTCGAAATTGAGCGAGGCAACCTAGAAATTGAGCGAGGGAAGGTAGAAATTGAGCGAGGCAAGCTCGAAATTGAGCGAGGGAAGGTAGAAATTGAGCGAGGCAACCTAGAAATTGAGCGAGGGAAGGTAGAAATTGAGCGAGGCAACGTAGGAATTGAGCGAGGGAATGTAGAAATTGAGCGAGGGAAGCTCGAAATTGAGCAAGGCAACCTAGGAGTTGAGCGAGGGAAGGTAGAAATTGAGCGAGGGAACCTAGGAGTTGAGCGAGGGAAGGTAGAAATTGAGCGAGGGAAGGTAGAAATTGAGCGAGGGAAGCTAGAAATTGAGCGAGGCAACGTAGGAATTGAGCGAGGGAAGCTAGAAATTGAGCGAGGGAAGCCAGAAATTGAGCGAGGCAACCTAAAAATTGAGCGAGGGAAGCTAGAAATTGAGCGAGGGAAGGTAGAAAATGAGCGAGGCAACCTAGAAATTGAGCGAGGGAAGGTAGAAATTGAGCCAGGGAAGGTAGAAATTGAGCGAGGCAACCTAGAAATTGAGCGAGGGAAGCTCGAAATTGAGCGAGGCAACCTAGAAATAGAGCGAGGGAAGGTAGAAATTGAGTGAGGCAACGTAGGAATTGAGCGAGGGAAGGTAGAAATTGAGCGAGGGAATGTAGAAATTAAGCGAGGGAAGCTCGAAATTGAGCGAGGCAACCTAGGAGTTGAGCGAGGGAAGGTAGAAATTGAGCGAGGCAATCTAGAAATTGAGCGAGGGAAGGTAGAAATTGAGCGAGGGAACCTAGGAGTTGAGCGAGGGAAGGTAAAAATTGAGCAAGGGAAGCTAGAAATTGAGCGAGGGAAGCTCAAAATTGAGCGAGGGAAGGTAGAAATTGAGCAAGGCAACCTAGAAATTGAGCGAGGGAAGGTAGAAATTGAGCGAGGGAAGGTAGAAATTAAGCGAGGCAACCTAGAAATTAAGCGAGGTAAGCTAGAAATTGAGCGAGGCAACCTAGAAATTGAGCGAGGGAAGGTAGAAATTGAGCGAGGCAACGTAGGAATTGAGCGAGGGAAGGTAGAAATTGAGCGAGGGATGGTAGAAATTGAGCGAGGGAACCTAGAAATTGAGCGAGGGAAGGTAGAAATTGAGCGAGGGAAGCTCGAAATTGCGAGGGAAGGTAAAAATTGAGCGAGGCAACGTAGGAATTGAGGAAGCTAGAAATTGAGCAAGGGAAGCTAGAAATTGAGCGAGGAAGCGAGGAATTGGCGAGAAAGCTAGAAATTGAGCGAGGAAGCTAGAAATTGAGCGACGGAGAAATGAGCGAGGCAACGTAGGAATTGAGCGAGGATGCTTTAGAAATTGAGCGAGGAAGCTAGAAATTGAGCGAGGCAACGTAGAAATTTAGCTTAGAAATTGAAATGCGAGGAAGATAGAAATTGAGCGAGCAACGTAGAAATTGAGCGAGGAAGTAGAAATTGAGCGAGGAAGCCAAGAATCAGCGTAGGCAACGTAGAATTGAGCGAGGAAGCTAGAAATGGCGAGGAAGCTGAGAATGTGCGAGGCAACGTAGGAATTGAGCGAGGAAGCTAGTAAAGGAAAGCCAGAAATGAAAGCGAGGAATGTAGAAATTGAAGCGAGGAAAGGTAGAAATTAGAGAGGCAACCTAAAAATTGAGCGAGGAAAGTAGGAATTGAGCGAAACCAGAAATTGAGTGAGGCAATCTAGAAATTGAGCGAGGAAGGTAGAAATTGAGCAGCAGTGGAAGCTCAAATTGAGTTGCGAGGAACCTAGGAGTTGAGCGAGGAAGGTAGAAATTGAGACCTAGAAATTGAGCGAGAAGGTAGAAATGAGCCTGCAAACAAATGAGCGAGGAAGCTAGAACGGAGCAACATAGAAATTGAGCGAGGAAGCTCGAATTGAGCGAGGAAATTAGAATTGAGCGAGGCAACGTAGGAATAGCGAAATCTGAAGAAATTGCGAGGCAACGTAAGAATTGAACGAGGATCTTTAGAAATTGAGCGAGGAAAATTAGAAATTGAGCGAGGCAAAAGAAATTGAAGCGAGAGAAGCTAGAAATTGAGCGAGAAAGGTAAAATTCAAGTGAAAAGCCGAGAATTTGAGCGAGGTAACCTAGGAATTGAAGCGAGGTAAGTTAGAAATTTAAGCGAGGCAGAATTTGACAAGGAACTTAGAAATTCAAGATGCAACATAGGATTTGAGCGAGGAAGCTACAAATTGTGCGAGGAAGCTACAGTGTGCGAGGTAACCTAGGATTTGAGCGAGGAACGTAGGAATGTGCGCGAGGAACCTATGTTGCCTCGCTCAATTCTAACTTCCTCGCTCAATTTCTAGCTTCCCTCGCTCAGTTCCTACGTTGCTTCACTCAATTTTTAGCTTCCTCGCCCTCATTTCTGAGCTTCCTCGCTCAATTCCTACGTTGCCTGCTCATTTCTAGCTTCCTCGCTCAATTTCTACGTTGCAAATTCTACAATTGCTAATTCAATTTCTAACCGTTCCCTCGCTCAAATTTCTACGCTTGCCTCGCTCAATTTCTACCTTCCTCGCTCAATTTCTGCATCCCCGCTTCACAATTCCTACGTTGCCTCACTCAATTTCTGGCTTCCCTCGCTCAATTTCTGCTTCCTCGCTCAATTTCTACCACACTCATTCCTACGTTATCGCTCAATTTCTACCTTCCATCGCTCAATTTCTGGTTGCCTCGCTCAATTTCTACCTTCCTCGCTCATTTCTAGGTTCCTCGCTCAATTTCTACCTTCCTCGCTCAATTTCTGGGTTGCCTCGCTCAACCTAGGTTGCCTCGCTCACCGATTTCTACTTCCTCGCTCATTTCTACATTCCTCTTTCAATTCTCAGTTCCCTCGCTCAATTTCTACCTTCCCTCGCTCAATTCCTACGTGCCTCGCTCAATTTCTACCTTCCTCTCATTTCTACCTTCCTCGCTCACCTCTACCTTCCCTCGCTACGATTTCGATTCCTCGCTCAATTTCTACCTTCCTCGCTCAATTTCTAGATTCCTCGCTCAATTTCTACCTTTCCTCGCTCAACTCCTAAGGGCTTGCCTCGCTCGATTTCTGAGCTTCCTCCTCGCTCAATTTCTACGTTGCCTCGCTTTCAATTTCCACCTTCCTCGCTCAATTTCTAGGTCGCTCATTTCTACCTTCCTCGCTCACTTCGAGATTGCCTCGCTCAATTTCTACCTTCCTCGCTCAATTTCTGGGTTGCCTCGCTCAATTTCGAGCTTCCCTCGCTCAATTTCTGGGTTGCTCGCTCATTTCTACCTTCCCTGGCTCATTTTTACCTTCCCCAGGCTCAATTTCTACCTTCCCTCGCTCAATTTCTGGTTGCCTCGCTCATTTTCTACCTTCCTCGCTCAATTTCTAGGTTGCCGCTCAATTTCGATTCAATTCGGCTTCCTCGCTCGATTTCTACATTCCCTCGCTCAGTTTCTACCTCCCTCACTCAATTTCTACCTTCCTCGCTTCAACTCCTGGTTCCCTCGCTCAATTTCTACCTTCCCTCGCTCAACTCCTAGGTTGCCTCGCTCAATTTCGAGCTTCCCTCGCTCAATTTCTACATTCCCTCGCTCAATTTCTACCTTCCCTCGCTCAATTTCTACCTTCCCTCGCTCAATTTCTAGGTTGCCTCGCTCAATTTCTACCTTCCTCGCTCACTTCGAGCTTCCTCGCTCAATTTCTACATTCCTCGCTCACTTTCTACCATCCTCGCTCAATTTCTACCTTCCTCGCTCATTTCTGGGTTGCCTCGCTCAATTTCTACCTTCCTCGCTCAATTTCTGGGTTCCTCGCTCAATTTCCGGCTTCCCTCGCTCAATTTCTACCTTCCTCGCTCATTTCTACCTTCCTCGCTCAATTTCTAGGTTGCCTTGCTCATTTCTACCTTCCTCGCTCACCCCGAGCTTGCCTCGCTCAATTTCTACCTTCCTCGCTCAATTTCTGGGTTGCCTCGCTCAATTTCGAGCTTCCTCGCTCATTTCTACCTTCCTCGCTCAATTTTTACCTTCCTACTCGATTTCTACCTTCCTCGCTCGATTTCTAGCTTCCTCGCTCAATTTCTACCTTCCTCGCTCAACTCCTGGGTTGCCTCGCTCAATTTCTACCTTCCCTCGCTCAATTTCTGGTGCCTCGCTCAATTTCTACCTTCCCTCGCTCAATTTCGAGCTTGCCTCACTCAATTTCTACCTTCCTTGCTCAATTTCTAGGTTGCCTCGCTCGATTTCTACCTTCCTCGCTCAATTTCTAGGTTCCTCGCTCATTTCTGGCTTCCCTCGCTCAATTTCTAGCTTCCCTCGCTCAATTCCTACGTTGCCTCGCTCAATTTCTAGCTTCCCTCGCTCAATTTCTACGTTGCCTCGCTCAATTTCTAGCTTCCCTCGCTCAATTCCTAGGTTGCCTCTCAATCGTGGTTCCTCGCTCGTTTTCTACGTTGCCTCGCTTCAATTTCTATGTTGCCTCGCTCAACCATCGACCTGATGGAATCTTGGAAAATAACTAAGTTGGTTGGCTAAAGTAGCTTCTCTTACCCCAAAATCATATGTGGTACGTCAAGTAACTAATTTTGGTTTAGAAGATATTCTTGTTAAATGATTAAAGAAATAAATGAAAAAAAAGAGGGAAAATAATTTTTATATGCTTATATATACTTATTTATATAAATATGTATTAAAGAAAATTGTAGGTAGAATAAAATTTTCTATGTAAAAAATAAAAAATAAAAAATAAAAAATAAAAAATTTCAAAGACGGACACAGACTACAGTTATGGCTACGGTTATAATCCGTAGCTAAAGGTAAAGAACCATTTTCGATTTATCGACAGACAGTCGATATATCGAAAATTGTAAGATTTTTGAAGAAAACTCACTTTGGGCCATTCGGACCATTTTCAATATATCGACCGTCATTTCGATATATCGACAATTCCACCGCTTTTTGTGGGTCTATTATGAGGTATGTGTTATATCCAAACCGTCCATCTATTTGGCAGCTCGTATTCAGGCTTGAGACTAAAAATAAGATAGATCTAACTATCAAGTAGACCACACTGTAAAAGGTAATGGGGAATTGAACGTCTACCATTGAAACCCTTTTAGGGTTTATAGAAGTTTTGGATCATTATGAAATTTGTTTTCTTCTTCATCCAGGTCTTTGTGACCTATGAATGAACTTAGACGGGAGGATTTCTCACGAACATCACAAGGGCCCCCAAAAGTTTTTAATGGTCGACACTCATTCAACAACACTTTTTCTGTAATGTGGTACACTTGAGATTTGCATATACCTCATTTTTGGTCGTATACCATAAAATGATATGGAAAAAATATATGGACGGCATGGATGAATAGCATACATCATGGTGGGGCCCACAGACCACCGACCATCCGCCATTGGCTGGTGGCAGGGGGAGTACCCAATCCTTTTAAGCCGTTCGTACAACTCTCAGTTCGAGGCACGTCTTCGCAGCGAAAAGGAGGGGTAGTTTCGTCCTCAACATCGTTGTCCGCACGTGATAGTCTAGATTGGTAACTAAGGTTTGTATTCTTTCATAGAAACCGCTGGGTAAAAGGGTTTGTCTACAGTGGTCATTTTCTCGTTGTTAGCTAACGACCCCACCTTCGAATGCTTGTACATACATTTCCTATTGCAAATCTTGAGCCTACACGTCACAACACACTTGACCTATGATCAATCTAAACCATTAAAAATAATCTTTATAGACCAAATAACCCATTTAACCGTTTGATTTCTATCCCAACCTGGTCATCATCACAAAATTTCAAGATAAACCTGAGCCATTGCAACTAGTTGAATTTTTATCCCAATCCGCCAACTTCAGATCTTCCTCATTTTCGAGTCATTGGCCCATCATGACCTGACAAATATAATGGTCGGAGTTGATCTTTCACCAACACATTAGTGGGCCACTACCTCTCTCTCTCTCTATATATATATATATATAGGGAAAAGGTACTATGCGCTTGAGCGCATACGGTCGTCCATGAGGTCGAGTTGGTGTGGGGCCCACCGTGATGCCGTTCGAACATCTACCCCCTCAGTCAGATGCACCATCCCAGTTGGAGCCCACACAGCTCAAAATCATCTCAATCCATGACTTTTGTGGACCACACCACGTACAGAAGTGAAAAGGAGCCGTGCACCATTGAAACATTCAAAACCAGTTGTGAGGGCCTTTTGAGAGGTTTCTTCATGATCAAAATCGTCCATCATGTGTGTCCCACTTGAATATAATTTTAAACCACTTTTCAGGTGGTATCCACATCTCAGGTGGGGCCCACCAAGTGCTTTTACATGTTTTTACTTGTATACTTATGTTTTCAGATGTTACGGCCCACCTGATCACCCTGGACGAGCGATTTTGGGCCTTTCAGGCACAAAATAGGACGGTGCATCTGGTGGACGGTGTGGATCTTCGAACGACATCACGATGGGGCCCACCCCAGCGCGACCTCACGGACGACCGCTTTACGCTCGAGCGCATAGTACTATGGGAAAAGGTACTATGCGCTCGAGCGTAAAGCGGTCGTCCGTGAGGTCGAGCTATGTGGGCCCCACCGTGATGCCTTTCGAAGATCCACACTGTTCACCAGATGCACGAGCCCAGGGTGGGCCCATACGGCCCAAAATCAGCCGTCCACGTAACTCAGGTGGGCCATATCATCTGAAAACATAAGTATACACGTAAAAACATGTAAAAGCACTTAGTGGGCCCCACCTGAGTTGTGGATACCACTTGAAACTTGGTCTAAAATTACATTCAAGTGGGACACACATGATGGACGGTATTGATCATTAAAAAACGTCTCGAAAGGTCCCCACAAATGGTTTTAAATGTTTCAATGGTGCACGGCCCCTCTCAACTTCTGTACGTGGTGTGGCCCACAAAAGTCACGGATTGACTTGATTTTCAGCCGTGTGGGCCCCCTCTGGAATGGTGTATCTGACTGAAGGGGTAGATTTTCGAACGGCATCACGATGGGCCCACATCAGCTTGACCTCACGTACTACCGCTTCACGCTTGTGCGCATAGTACCTTTTCCCATATATATATATATATATATATATATATATATATATATATATATATATATATATACCAAAGTAATTGACTCCATATCTCCTCCCTCTCCATTCTATTTGAAACATCGACCAAAGAGTTGCACCCCTCTATGCCATGTCACCCATCCTAGTGGGACCCATCTCACCAATCCAAACCATCCATTGAAACTGGACCATTATGAAATTCCATCCATTGAAATCCCTTAACCAAAACCTCTGGTGCGGCCAACCTTAAACCTTTGATTGAGCCCCTCTTTTAGACATTGTCTTATCCTAATTCGAAAAGCCTAATGGACAGCTTAGATTGTTCTTCCAGCCATTACAGTGGACACACCTCGATACCCAAGTTCTGGAAAACCGCTTCCTTGCAACGTGAGTCCTGTCTGAAATGGGACTTCCTCCTATTCTTGCGCACAACAATTTCTGTGATGAAATTGCGTGGTTATCTAATACCATACCACGATGCGGAAGCTTAATAAGCTAAGAATTATGGCTAAATCTTAGAGGAATGGAGAATATGACATTTTAAAACTGTTTGTCAATTAATATAATTTAAGCCACAATGTTAAATAGATCCAAGATCGTAGACTATGAAGGATACAAATATATGTGCAAAGTAGTCTGTGATGAGAGATAGTACATATCAAGTATGTGTGCACTAAACTAATACCTAGCATGTAATCTATTCATTCATCCATATGGGCGTTTACATGATTGGATTGGCTGCTTCCTCTCTTTCCAGTCCTTTTTGGGATTAATCACTAAACGCAGGGAGGCAAGGGATGGCACCATTGAATCAACGAGATGTCCTACGGTACCGTGGCTTGTTCAAATGAAAGGGTGTGGCAATAAACAAATTAAATCACAAGTATAATAGAATTGCATACGCATTAACAATCGCAAACACAATGATGTATAGTGGTTCAACTAAATCTTCACTCCACTTCTGGATGATGAACTCAAACTCAAGTTTTTTTAATTTCACTATTTCAATGATTTTCTATATGTATACTATTAAGATTTACAGTGGTTTTTTATATGTTCTTCACTAATTTTTGCGATCCTACACAAGGATTTATGTACTCACATTAAAGGCTCACATAGAGACAGCTTACACTCTCATCGAAGGCTCACGTATAGACTACTTATACTCTCGCCAAAGGCTCATAAAGAGACTATAATGGTTTTTTATAAGTTCATCATTAATATAATGGTTTTCTATAGGTTCGCCACTAACCTTTATGGTCCTACACAAGAATTCATGTACACTCCTGCACCAGAGGCTCGCACGTAAACTACATATACTCCCGCCGGAAGCTCTCATAGAGACTTAATTTCGAGTTTGCATTTCAAACTCTATACTCAATTTACACAAGACTTGAATATACAATGGGCTCTAAATTAAACTCTTACGAGTTTAGATGAGCCATGTTGATAGCGCATTTCTTGAGATGCTC